>OX638141.1:88094226-88525853 GCA_951805005.1 Othius punctulatus | reverse complement strand
CGATTTTCTGTGTCCATAAAATGTCTTACACATTTCTCTGTAGATTTGTGCATACTTGTTCACATTCACATTTACAATATTTACAATAATTTTAGTAAGCTTGTGCCCTTAAGATTATAATTCTATCTAATACCTATCTAATAATAATAATAAATCTATTCTAATTAATCTACTCTACTTATAATACAAATACCATCACAATATATATATATATATATATATATATATATATGCTTCCTTTTATAGTTTTCTGATTGTTCTGATCAACTCTTTTCTAGATTTTGCAATAACTGTTAAGTCATCTGCATAAGCTATGCGCTGATGCTCTTCCCTGTGTAGCAATTTATTTCTATTTAGGCCCCCTCTTCTTATAATTATTTCTAGCACCAAATTGAACAGCGAACATGATAATGGATCTCCTTGTCTCAGCTCGTTGTTAATCCTGAACGTATTTGTTTGCGTGCCTTCCACTCTAATTGCGTTTTTTGTGTCTCTAAGAGTCATTTCAACCAGTTTCACTATTTTTTTCCGGTACTTTCAATATCCTCAATGCTCTGTACATTTCTGGACGGTTTACAGAATCATAGCTTGTTTGAAATCTATGAATAGTACAAATAGAGGAATCTTATACTCGTAGCAGTTTCTCTGTATTTCTTTAAGTGCAAAAATTTGATCGGTTACAGATCTATTAGGTCTAAATCCGCATTGGTATTCGCCAGTTATGTTTTCTGAGTGAGCTGTCAGTCGATGTTTCAGTAATGTTGCAAATATCTTGTATATCACATCCAATAAAACAATTCCTCGGTAATTTTTGCACTCCATTGGGTCTCCTTTTTTGAATATTTAGTGTATTACTGCTTTTCCCCAGTCTGCCGGCATTTTTTCTTCCTTCCACACCGTCTTAATTAATTCATAACTTTGTTGTGGGAGTCTTGGGCCCCCGTTTTTTAGCATTTCTGCAGTTATTTCATTGTCCCCGGGACTTTAAGGTTGTTTTTAAGGTTAGTTAGCACTTCTCTGACTTCTGTGGGTTCTTGCACTTCAGCTACATTTCCCGCTTTTGAATTTCTATCTTTGTTATTTTCAGAAAGTTTCATTTCTACATGCAATAAATCTACAAAGTACTCTTCCCATATCTTTAATTTCTCTTCCAACTCTCCCGTCAGTTCCCCGGCTTTATTTCTGACGTATATGGGTTTTGTCGTGTATCCTATTTTTTCTCTCTTTACTTTTTGGTACAAGTTTCGAATCTCTTTGTGTCTGTAATGCTCCTCTATTTGTTCTATTCTCTTTTCATTGTTTTCTCTTTTCTTTCTTCTGCACACTTGTTTTTGTTGGCATCTAAGATCTTTATAAATTTGTTTGTTAGCTTGTGTGTTTTCCTGCAGCCATATTGCTCTCGCGTTGTTCTTTTGTTTGACTAAATTTTCGCATTCCGCATCGAACCATTTCTTCTTTTTCTTCGTTTCTGTACGTTCTATCAATTTGACTGACTCCTGTATCACACTTTGCATTTTCTTCCATCTTTCCTCAGTCTTAATCCGCGTATTGTCTAAAGTTTCGTATTGTTTCTCAATCTTCCCAGCATATTCTTGGATAGTTTTTCCATTCCACTCGATCTGTTTCCGTTTTCTTCCCTTTTTTTTTTATTTCCAGTATGCGCATTCATTTTGAGAATTATCCTGACCATAAAATGATCAGAGTCTATATTTGGGCCTCTCATGCTTCTGATGTCTTGTATGAGCGCTGCATGTTTCTCCTCTAGCAGCACGTGATCTATTTGGTTTGTGTACGTACCGTTTGGTGCCATCCACGTGCCTTTGTATATGCCCTTTTTCCGAAAAAAAAGTACTTTTTATCACCATTTTGTTCGTAGCTGCAAACTCTATTAGCCTCATACCATTATCATTTGTTTCTTCATGTTTACTAAACTTGCCTATTACTGGCTTAAACATATTTTCTCTTCCTATTTTCGCATTGCAATCTCCTTTTACTAGCTTAATGTCATGCTTAGGGATTTTTTCGAGTTCTTCTTCTAAAGCTTCATAATAGATTTCTTTTTCGTCGTCGCTCTTTTCCTCCGTCGGTGCATGTATGTTTAATATACTTATGTTTGAGCATTTCCTTCTTATTCTTAGGTAACACATTCTTTCGGAAACCGCTTTAAACGTAATTTAAACGTAGCACTAAGTAACTAAACAATATAAAGCGGGATGAACTTGTGACCACCACACTGTGGGACAAAGTCTACTTTTAATGGAACAAAGTCTGAAACTTGTTACATGCATTTTGTAACGTTATATTTTTTACGAATAACGCTGGTTATGAGGTTGCATAAAGAGGCGCCCCAAGCGCGCTAATTTATTCAATCTCCCCTCCCTTGATATCGGGATTCTCTGCTCGCGAAACTTGAATCGAATTGAATTGTTGATCGCACGTTTAGCCATTAAGCCTGATTTATAAAGTGAGTGGCCCATTGGTTTTGTAGACCCCATATTACTCAGTCAATGAACTGGATTATTCACGATCAATTTCATAACTATCGGCCGTTTTAGACTTCTAGATAATATAAAGTATGTATATTATGTAGAATGTATTATGTATTATGTCTCCATAATACATAACCTGTTATAGACAGAAGTGGAATATTGGGAAACAAAAAATACGAATAATAGTTATTTAAGTAAGAAATACGTGGAACAGCAACTTAGTAACAATAATATGAGTGGTGAACGTATAAAATAAAAATGGAACAATTATCACGAATGAAGACAAGATAATAGAAAGATGGAGACAATATTTCAAAGAATTAACCGTACAGGACGAAGAAGATAACGTAACACAAGAATGGGAGGAAAAGTCGGAAGGAAGGCAGGAGAAAAAATTTAGCAAATTAAAAAAGAAGTAGCAAAAGAAGCAATAAAAAAAAACTAAAAATCGGAAATCTCTTTTCTCTGCCTGCTCTTTGATTCTGTCGTTCCAGGTTTTCTTGGTCTTCCCTTATATGATTTCCCCGTAGGTCTTGTCTCATACACTCTTTTTGTCTGTCTGTTATCCATCTCATTTGACCTTCTGTGATTGTATCATTTATGTCTGTTACTTGTAAGTTTTGTCTATGTATGTCATTTCGTATTTTGTCTTTTTTTGTTTTATTTTCAATTTTTCTTAGAAAGCGCATATCTACCGCATTAATTCTAGATTTGTCTGTTTCGTTTAATGTCCAGAGTTCGCTGCTGTAGGTTAACGTTGGTCTCACTACCCTTTTCACTATTTCGGTCTTTGTTTCTTTAGGTATTTCTATGTTTCCTAGGAAAGAAGTTGTTAGTGCATTGAATATTCTTCCGGTTTTGACTATTCTATCGTTTATTTCTTTCTCTATTTTCCCGTTGCTCTCTATTACTGATCTAAATATTTGAAACTTTTTACTTGTTCGATTTGTTTATCTTGCATCATTATTCTGTGGTTTGTGCTCTCCTTTGCTATGACCATAGTTTTGGTTTTACCTGTGTTTATTTTCATGTTTATCTCTGTCAATTCACTTTCCAGTACTTCCATGTTGAATTGCAGGTTTTCTTCTGTCTTAGCAATTATGGCCATATCGTCCGCAAAGAGCATTTCACATATCTGGGTCTCTTCCATTTTCCAGTATCCTACCCTCATGTTCTTCATCTTTTTCTTTGCTTCTTTTATGGCACCGTCGAGCACTAGTGTGAATAAGAGTGGGCTTAATATACAACCTTGCATTACTCCTATATTTGTTTTGAATTCTGCTGATTCTTCGTTATTCGTTCTTACTGTATTTTTGTTATTTTTGTACATTGTTTTTATGAGCTCTATTGTTTTTGTGTCAATTCCTCTCTTTTTCAGTTCCTTCCATATATCTTCTCTTTTTACCCTATCGAAGGGCCTTTCTAGGTCTATGAAGCATATATGGATCAGTCTTTTCTTATTTATCATATTTTCGCTTAGTTGTCTTATTGTGAATATAAGATCGTGCGTGCTTCTGCCCCTTCTGAATGCGCTTTGGGTGTCTTCTATCGTTTCTTCTAGTTCTTCTCTTACTCGCTTTTCTATTATTCTCGTCATTATTTTCCCCGCTATGCTTGTTAGCGTTATACCCCTGTAGTTCTCGCATTTTCTCTTTTCTCCCTTTTTATATATTGGTAATATTACTGTGGTGCTCCAATCTTTAGGTATATCTCCGCTCTTTACTACTTAATTTATCAGTTCTGTTAATTCTTCTGTTCCTTGCTTTCCCATATACTTTAGCATTTCCGGGGTGATGTTGTCTTTTCCGGGCGCTTTTCCTCATTTTGTGTATGTTTTATATTTCACTTTCAGCCTTTACTTCTCTTTGTTCTTCTATTGTATCTTCTTCTGCTGTCGTTTCCTCTGCTTTTTGTGACGTACCTGAAGGGCAATCAGCGCGTTAGGCCGTGGAGCGAGTGGAGGGTCCCTTCGAAGTAGTGACGAGGGCCAGGCTCTCGGTGTCAGAGAGTGGGGGGGTTAAAAAAAGGCTCCACGTAATTTTACCTCGTTGCTACTTCGTCGCAAAGGGGGGCTCCACCCTACCTGCGTGGGTGGACGGCAGACAGTCAGCGAAGTTCAGAAATCACGAACTGTCACAACGCTGACCATTTGGCGCCAACACCACCAGATTTAAATCTCGCAGTGAGAATAGAAAACTGTAACTGAAATAAATGCTCGATCGAGAAAACGTGGGGGGAACAAAAAATAACAGGTGTGGGTTTTGTAGTGTAAAATATCGGCGTTTATTCACACAAACGACGGACACCGTGTCTGCGCTCCTGAAATAAATACCTCCGCACGCAACCCTTTCACGCAGGGTTCACTCTATTCGGCCGAATATAGTAAGCTCCTAATCGCGCGATTCAAAGGGCCGACGGAGCGACCTTTCTCTTACACAAGCGCAAAACACGTACGGCACGAAACACGTAAACGCAACTCTTACACAAAAGAATAAACAATATGTCAAATAAGGAATTAACGGAGGTCTGGCTCAATTGAGACCACAAAAAAATGTATCAAAATCTATATATATATATCTGGTTATCTGGGTATCTATATCTATATCTGGATATCTGGCCTGTGTTCCTGGTCGTCGTCGCTGGCGGCTGGCTACAGCTCCGGAAGGGCGACGGTTTGCGTCGTAGACGCCTGGTGCTCGATTCGCGGCCTCCAGCCAAGAATGGTTTGGCCGAGCAGCTTAGCCCGTAACAAAACGCTCAGGTGTTATGAGCGTTTTAGTCCTCTGCCCTGTACTTGGTGCCTCAATCCCCTCAAGGGTGGTTAACTGAGTCCCCGTTGATTATCCCGTAAACCGGATGGTGGTACACCTTATCTCAACGGTTCTTCTGGCACGGTCTGTACTGGACACGCGGTGGCCGAGTTCTGCCTCTATGGCGGCGCCTCGCCGGCGAAGTTTAAAAATCGCCCACAGGGGAAACGCGTCACCACAACAAAAAAATGCGAGCACGGTTGTCTACAGTGCAGGTCTATACGCCAATTAATTATTAAAATGCAGTTTCTGCCAAAGATATTTCTGGACCGTTACATTTTGTCAATTCCTCGAAGTATTCCTTCCATCTTTGCATGATTTTATCTTCTTGCGTTATTATGTTTCCTTCTTTATCTTTCATGTTCATCATATTATGTGATTTCTTTTGTTTTAATCGTTTTATTGTTCCGTACAACATTTTTTTGTTTTCTCTGAAGTTTTCATGTATCTGTTTCCCAAATTTTCTCCATGATTCTTCCTTCGCTTTGCTTACTTCTATCTTCACTTTATTTCTCGCTTCTTTATATTCTTCATAGTCTTTTGCATTTTTTGTGCTGAGGTATATCTTCCATTTATTTTTCTTATTCTTTATTGTTGTTCTAAGTTCCTTGGTCCACCATGTTGTCGCTTTTGTGTCCGTGTTTACTATTTTAGCTGTGCCGCAGCATTCTCTTGATATGTTTAGTAGAGTGCTTTTAAATGTATTCCATGTTTCTTCGCATTTGTTCTGTGTTACTTGTTCTTTAAATTTTCTTTCTAGCGCTTCTTGTTAGATGTCTTTGTAGTGTGCTTCAGAAACAGAAATAGTCACAAAAGTAATTAGACCAACGCTAACTTACAGCAGCGAAACATGAACGATGACAGGAAAACAAATTAAAAAAATAAATGCCATGGAGATGAGTTTCTTAAGAAAAATAGAAAACAAAACAAGCAGAGACACGATAAGGAACGAGACGCACAGGAAAAACTTAAAAATAAAACCAATATAGGAAAAAACAACAGAAGGCCAAATGAGGTTGTATGGACACATGAGACACATGAGAGAAGAAAGAAACACTGCGAAAATATACGAGACAAGAGCAACAGGAAAACAACAAAGAGGAAGACCGAGAAAAGTATAACAGCGCAATAAAAGAAGAGGCAACAAGAAAATGGAACACATGGGAAGAAATAAAGAAATTAACAAAAGATCGGAGGAAGTGGAGAGAATATTATAAAAATTAATAATCTATGCCTTACACCGAAAGGTAGATAGGCAAAGGATTAAATAAATAAATAAATAAAATGCACTTTACGTAAAATCAATTCCCCTTGCCGCAACCGAGACGAATTCCGTCCGAGTTGTTGTCACTGGCGGGACGCAACAAAAGATATAATTACATAATTTTGGATGAATAACTTCAGTAATTACTTTCTTCTCGCGGAGTCACGATAAAAATGATTTATTTTTAATTAAAAGAAAATTAAAGTTGTCACGCGCGGCCATATTTTAATGTGGACGAATTATTCCGTCCGCCCCCGCTCGGTGAATTAATGCGTACGGAAATCACGAGGGGCGCGCGTCCTGGAGGTGGTAATTCAGCACCACCCCCAGTGCATGTTATATATCATCAGCCGTTGTTGCTGGGGGTAGGTGGCGCCGATAATAAGTCATCCCTTAAGTTGTGATATGAGAGTGAGTACATCCGCTAATGTAAGATCCGATCCGATTATACAAGGTGTATCTAAATGCCTGTAATTACGTCACCATGTAAAATATTTTTATTCCGCTCCAGTACTAAATTATTTAAAAGATAAAAATCTTTCTATTAGTAAATGTTATGGTCAAGGATATGACGGTGCAAGTGTGATTAGTGGTATGTAAATATAATGGCTTGCAAATAAAAAAAATAAAATAAAAAAAATGCCGGATATGTACATTGTTCCAGCCACAATTTATACATAGTGATAAATGATGCAATGCACGGTTGCAAAGAAATAAGATCATCTTTTGATGTAACACAAAATATATATTTATTCTTTGGAAAAAGTACCAAGAGATGGGACTTGTCTCAATTTAATGGAGAATCTGAGATTTCTGCAAAAAAGTTAAATCCAACTCGTTGCTCGGGTAGAATCACATCACTGATTGCTGTAAAACTACGTTATGTTGATATAATTAAAACATTGGTTGAAATTAATCTCAAAAGTAATTAAAACAATGAGAGAGAAGAGGCACAGCAATTAAAAAACAGTATGGATAATTTTTATATTATTTTTATGTCTCTTTCTTGCATAAAATATGAGTTGATATTAATTATGCTTAAAAAAATTACAAAGAAAATATATTTGCCTACATGAAGCAGAGGAAAATCTGAACAGAGCATTGTCATGTATGAAAACGTACAGAAACAATTTTCAAGATATGTTAAGGGAATCTCAAGAAATAGCAAGAAAATATTTCTAAACTAGAGAACTAGCGCGCTCCTTTCTGACGCGGCTGGTTATTGCATCAGGTAGGTATGAGGCTGAGTAGTGCGACGCTTCATGCTTCAACTAGATATCTTAAGTTGTCTAGTTGTGTTCGTGAAAGTCCCTTAATAAGAACAGTTGTCTACTTATACGCACACTTTATTTGTTATTGTTGTGATAATATTTTGTGTTGTGAGTGATAATTATGGGTACCAGAGGGACAAAATATGGTTGAACCTGCTCTTCGAAATTTAGGAGTTCAAGCTGGTATGTACACAAAACGTCAATTCTGCATGTTTTCAACATAAAGAGATTTATTAACTCGAACATTTTGAGGTTATGTTCGTAAATTTAGTATGTTTTCTGTTCAAGTTATTTTATATTGGGAAGTCATGCAAAACGTGTACTCAAGCCTCGAATTGACGGGATTATTAAGTGTGATAACTTTTTATTGCAGATTCGAGCCGTATTTTAAAAAAGCGACCACCTGACAATATTCCTATGCCCTCTACTTCTCATAGTTTGTTTAACAATGAAAATTTCGATCTTGAATAAATAACTGAACCTTTCTCTCCTGACGGTTCTGAATATCACCCCTCGTCAGATAATCATTCAGATTGGGTAGATGAACACGCCTTGTGAGAGTGAAATCGAAAATGAGGTTGTAGATTTACAGCCTTCACACGAAGAGCGGGAATTAGAAGGTATGGAAGAAACAGCTACACACACAGCAAATCCTAGGAAACGACTGAGACGCCAAGAAACATGGAAACGAAATGTTGCTAAAACAATACGGCAACGTGGAGAAAGCTATGTTATGTCTAGGGGAAATGATGTACCTGGTGTTGCCATGAAAGATCCATGTGGAAATAACTGCAGAAGAAAGTGTAATCAGAAATTTTCACCAGAAGAAAGATAATTTGGAATTTTTTCGGCGGTATTATAAACTAGAGACATATGAAAGAAAACGAGATTTTATTCATTCTAACGCAGATAAAATTGGTAAAAAAAGCACAACAAATGAGGGATCGAAAAGAAATTTCACTGTGGTTTTTTATTTACCACAAAGCAACGAAAGGGTCCAAGTTTGTAAGACCATGTCTTTGAACACACTTGGTATTCGTGAAGGTGTTGTGAATGTGGCTATGATAAGAGAACGTCAGAAAATACAAGTAAAGGAGATAAAAGAGGCCGGCACCTGAAAAACTACTTCTACTGAACTGTTAGGCAGTGTGAGAAACCACATTGAAAGATTTGCAGTTGTTGATTCCCATTATTGTCGCTCAGGTACAAATAGGAAATACTTAAATTCCTCTCTTAACATCACAATAATGTATTCCATGTATAAGTAATTATGCACAGAAAATGCACAGTTATGTAGCGGCTACTTTTGCTATATATAGAAAAAAAATCTCAGAAGAGTACAATCTAGGGTTACACCGCCCACAAAAATATCAGTGCCCCATTTGCATAGCATACAATAGTCCCGAAAATATTGATAAAATTAAAGCAAATTGTGACTCTCATATTGTAGCAAAAGATAGGGCCCGAGCCGAAAAAACGAGGGACAAAGAGCAAGCTTTAAATTCTAACGAGACAATGGTGAGTTGCAATTTTGATCTTCAGCAAGTTATGTTGGCTGCAATGTATCCTACAAACAATGCTCTCTTTTATAAGCAACGATTTAAATCTTTTAATGTCACAATATACGACGTTAACACAAAACGTGGAGACTGTTTCATGTGGACAGAAGTACAAAGAAGGTAGTTGTGAAATTGCAAGCTGTCTATATCAATACTTTAGATCTCTTCCTCCATCTGTAAATCACATTTTCTGTTTCAGTGACAGATGTGGTGAGCAGAATCATAACAAGTTTGTTGCTGCAATGTGCTTGACCGATGTTCAGGAACTGCCTACCATACAAACCTTTGATCTGAAATTTCTAGTTGTGGGTCATAGCAAAATGGAATGTGATTCAATGCATTCGGCCATAAGTACGGAACAAAAAAGGATAGGAAAAGTGAATTGGCCTGCCGATTGGAAAACCATTGCTCGAAGTGCTAGGAGGAAAGGTGACAAGCCGTATGTTGTTCATAAGATTACCACTGAAAATATAATAGATTGGAAATCTACCTGAAGCGGCACGTGATTATCAGGAAAGAAGACGAAAATCGTAAACCAGTCAGTTGGCAAAAAATGAGCAGGTTGAATTTCGCTAAAGGCAGGCTATTAGTCATACGTTTCAAAGAGAGTTTTGATGAAGAGTTTAGGGTACTTGACTGCAAGAAGAAAACGAGGGTCAGTAATCAGAAACTACCGTTATCAGACACAATGAAACCTTTATACATATAATTAATTCCCATTCCAAAAGAAAAATACGACAATTTGAATTCTTCATTTACGTCAGCCATTCAAGCTTTAGCGCTAGAATACAGACCATTTTATGAAAATTTGCCACACCAAAGAGACACAAAAAATAGTGCAGTCCGACGACAGGAATTTTTAGAAAGCGATGATACACACCCCGAAGATGAATGAATGAAGTATTCTCATTATTTTGATTATATTCAGAATTATAGATTATAAAAGTTGCGAATAAAACCACTTCAAGTTACTCCCAGTGCGTTTTCTTCCCAATATCAAAAGTGAATAACTCCTATTAAACTAATTTTCCAGTTTGTGCAACAAATATGTGTCCCGGTTTTTTTTCAAAAATTTGCAAAATGTCAAAAAATATCTTATAATCATTTCAAAATATACTTTCTTTCTAATAAAGTCAGCAAAACACAATAAAAATTATATTGAATGTTTATTAGCTGTAAAGCACTCAATTTTATGCAAATTTTCAAGTCAGTTTTCTCAGCGATGTGCTTTTTAAAGTTATCCAGTTGTAGTAGTAAGGTGACGATATGTAGAAGGCAGACTGACTGATATCTAACTAATTGATTTTTTTTATAATCTTCATGAATTTATAATAATTGAATGCGATTCCTAAAGACTCCTAGCTCTCATATGGCGACAAAAAATAAACAATACCTTTATATCAAAACCTACTAAGTCTGTTGAATAGAATTGGCCATAAAATAAAAACATAATCTAATGGTTGGTGTAAACTTTTTATACGTAACATAGCAATACCCTTATTCTTACTTTTAATAAATTTGTCTATTTTCGACAAATATTTTTCAAACAAATCGAAAGAAAAAAGGAACGCAACACCATTTAGTGAGGTTATACCAGATATAGGAGGTTTTGGTTAAATCAAACACTTGGTTAAAGTTTCACTGTATTGATAGAATAAACCTCTACAATTCTTTCGGCCTCACGACCATTATCAAGAGTACAGAGATACTGACCTCCATGTAGGAGGTTTTGATTGCAAAAAGCAATTGCAGCGATATAAAAGGTTTCAATAAATGAGGCTAGAGATGGATACAATCGTGCTGTATGTAGGAGGTTTTACAAGGTCGTGTGTATGCATTTCAGGAACATGAATTATACAAAAACCGTAAAGTCTCAATATACAGACTTTGATAGTAAGCCGACGATATTTACCTGTATGCAATGCGATAAATATTTGATAGTATGAAGGAAAACATCTATAACGAAAACGGCGAAGGAACTTTCGCATGCTCTGGAAGCATAGAAAACACCTCGTCTAACCTAAACCTGATGGACTTGGAAACAACATTCTATGATGCAGACGAAGCAACCGCCAACGAGACAATTGGTCTACGCAGAGAAATATGTTCCTTATGGTTATTATAAACCATAAAAATGTACTGATTGGCTCATTAAATGCCCAAATTAATTTACTCAATGAGAAGCTTAATAGACCAAAATGCAACAACAAAGATTGTAATAAAGATTGTGTCAAGTATTCCAGCAAAGATAAAGCAGTGCCATCTAGCAAGGTGGGAGCGCACTCGACTAATTTAAACGAGAAGAAATCTGTACTCAAAGACAACATGGATCTACTCAGCTCTAATGATATAACTATTAATAATGTAAGCCGCCAAGGCGCTGAAAATAATTCAAGCAGCGAAAACAATTCAACTTGCATAAACACGAAGAAACCAAATTCCATAATGTTATTTCTAATTGCGATGATAATTACCGCACCTTTGTTCTGGCAACAGGCTTATCTGATCACTTGGCTCAGGTGATTAACTATACTGCTCCACAACCAACTCATCCTGAACAATATGTAAGTACTCGTATATACTCATCCGAGGCGCTAAACAATTTTGCTGCAGACATTGCCATTGAGGACTTTGAAAATGTGTACTCTGAAAGCGACGTACATAGAAAACTATCAAACTTTCTGAATACATTTACCTTCTTTTTTAATGCTCATTTCCCATTCAAAAGGGTAAATCACCAAAATAAAAGCGGAAAATTCAACTTTGCGTCTCATGAAATAACTGATTGCAAAAACCTCTTAAGATGGCTTGAAGTTGTTGCAAGCCATCGCCTAGAACTCCGGGATGCGTTACTGACTACCAAACTAAAACTCAACAACCTACTCCGTGATGCACGCAGCCAGCATTATGACAACCTTATAAAAAGTTCAGTTAATAAAAGCAAAGCAATGTGGCAAATAATACGTGATATTAGCGGCAACAAAGAAAAGCCAGTCCCGCCAGAGCATAACTCATTGCAACGCTGAGCAGATAAATTTTGCAAACAAATCTCCTCATCAATAGATAAGCTTAAGGCCACTGCGTCAGACAAAGCATACAACTGCAGCATTGATCCAAATCCAGCCACATTCTTGCTGAATCCTATTGATGAAAATGAAATTATAGTCATAGTTACGATGGCCATATTCGTATACAAACATAGCTCAGGTGTTGATAACATTCTCATAATTGTAATTAAATCCGCTATTACTTCAATATCAAGCCCATTATAAAACATAATCAATCAGTCTTTTTCTACTGGAATTTTTCCTTCAAACTTTAAGACTGCAATAGTTAAGCCGTTATACAAAAATGGTGACCCTAACAACTATGAAAATTATCGAACTCTTCGAACATCTTTCTCAAAAATATTGGAAATTGCTTTCCATAACAGACTAGTTGACTTCCTATGCAAATATAACGTATTTAGCAACTCTCAACAGGGCTTCTTGAGAGGACGAGGAACAGAGACTGCTCTATTCGACTATATTTTATAAATAAAAAACGCCATAGATGAGGGCAACTTAGCTTGTGGAATCTTTCTCGACTTGTCCAAGGCTGTGTAAGTCATGAGATCTTGCTAGAGAAAATGGAAGCATACGGAATTCGAGGTATAGGGTGCCAACTTATCTACAAAACCGAACGATGTTTGTACAGGTGGAAAGAGACGGAGTCCAGTGCTAATCGGAAAAAGTCGATGTACCTGTGGGTATCCCCCAAGGGAGAATTCTGGGTCCTGTATTCTTTATCCTGATAACCACTGACTTGGGTAACGTATGTGAAGAGAACGAACTTACGTGCTTCTTCTGCAAGTTCCTATCCGTTCCGGATGTTGGCTATCATATTGGCTATCTTTACTTTGTTCATAGATGCCCGGAAGAGGCCTGTGGTTGTCGTGGAGAATCAACTCCTCAAGTTTTTAAGCCACGAGATTTTTCTTCTCCCAATGTTTATTTTTCCTTCAACTTTGCCTTGAAGTATGCACTGAAGGAGTCTGTATCTACTAGAGTTGCGCATGATGTGTCCCAGGTATTGTAGTTTTCTGGTTTTAATCGTGGTCAGGATTTCTGTTGTTTTTTCCATTCTTCTTAGTATTTCGGCATTGGTAATACGGTATTTCCATGATGTCCTTAATATCCTTCTGTAGAGCCACATTTCATATGCTTCTAGTTTTTTTGTGTTAGTAACCGTAGCGTCCAAGCTTCCAGTCCATAAAATAACACAGAGTAGCAGCGTAAGAGTCTCATTTTACTGTCTATATTTAAATCACGACTTTTAAAGGCTGTGGTCATTTTAATGAATATATTTCTGCTGTTTTCAATCCTTCTTTTTATTTCCTGTGTCTGGTCCCATTGCTCATTAATAAATAACGGACATATTTTTTAACTCTTTCGATGTTCCCCTGCTTCAGCTCCAGTTGCTGTTGGTGGTGTTGTGGGTTGTTCTTACTTATAATCATGAATTTGGTCTTGTCCATGTTGATATCTAGTCCATATCTGTGACTAGTGCTTATTAAGCTATTCATTATTAGTTGTAAGTCTTCTATGTTGTCGGCCATGATCACGGTATCAACTGCGTATCTGATGTTGTTTATACGTTTCCCGTTTAAAGAAATTCCATCTTGTGTATTTACTAGGGCTTCCCGAAATATGACTTCAGAATAGATGCTAAATAGCAGAGGAGACAGTACACATCCCTGCCTCACACCGCGTAGAATTTTTATTCTTTCTGTGCTATCGTCTCCGATTCTTACGCTTGCCGTTTGGTTCCAGTATAGGTTTGTAATTATTTAATTATTCTGAGGTCTTTGTCGTCTATTCCTGTGTTTTCCAGAATTTGTATCAGTTTTTGTCGTTGGACTCTGGCAAAGGCCTTTTTGTAATCAACGAAACGCGCGTATACATCACAATTCATGTCTCTGCATCTCTGTACCAATACTTGCACACTAAAGAGGGCTTCCCTTGTCCCGACTGCGTCTCTAAATCCAAATTGTGTGGGTCCCAGTTGTCCTTCCACTATCCAAATTGTGTGGGTCCCAGTTGTCCTTCCACTTTATTGTATATTCTTTTATGTATTATTTTTAGAAACACTTTCAATAGGTGGCTCATTAGGCTTATTGTTCTATATTCATCACATCTTTTTGCCGATGCCTTTTTTGGAAGTGTTACGAATTCTGATTGCAACCACTGTTGTGGTATTACATCTGTGTTGTAGATATTATTAAGGATGTCGGTTAGCCATTTAATTCCTTCGTCGTCTAGTAGTTTCAAAAATTCAGCGTGGAATCCGTCTGGTCCTGGACTTTTACCGTGTTTTAAGGCATTTCGTACTTCGTCTTTCAGAATACTTGGGTCTGTTTCTGGCTGTATATGATGAATTTCTGGTCTTTAGTCTCGGAATAGTTGTTCGATATATGTCTTCCATGTGTTCTTTATTACGTTTTTGTCTATTAGTATGTTGCCATCGTTGTCAACGAGTTTGCTCACTTATTTTCTTTTATATGTTCTAGTAATTTCCTTCACCTTTCTATGTACGTTAAAAATATCATGTTTGATCTGAAGCGCTTCTATCTCTGCACACTCCTGTTTCGTTTCCTTTTCTTTTGCTTCTCTTATCTTTTGTCTAATTATTTTGTGTGTTCTATTATACTGTATGTTATCTGTGTTCTTGAAGCCTATTCTCCTTTCCATTAATTGCAGAATCTCATATGTCATCCAGGACTTTCGTTTGATGCCTTTTTTGGTTTTTGGACCTTTCTCTTAATCTTTTCTACTTCTGCATTTACTCTTTTTATCTCATCTTCTGCGCATGTGGTATAGTTTGTTGCTACAAATATGTCTGTTAGTTCTTTTTCTACTTGAGCTTTTGTAGTTGTCTCCTTTAGCTTACGAATGTCGAATCTTGTGTTGGTAGTTTTTTTCTTGTCTACTTTTTTCATTCGGAGTCTCAATCGTCCCACGACTGGGTTATAGTCGGAATTTATGTCTGCTCCTGGGTATGTTTTTACAGAGGTAAAGCTCTTTCTGTATCTTTGTCCTACAGGAACGTAATCGATTTGATTTCAAACCATCGTTTCAGGAGTGTGCGCAGGTGATGTCCAGGTGTACAGTCGCGTAGGTGGAAGTTCGAAGAAGGTATTTAGAACAGTTAGCTTGTGTTCGGATGCAAATATGCTTAATAGTTCTCCTCTTTCATTTGTTTGCTTAATCCGTGTGGTCCTATATGTTCTCCAGATTTACATTTGCCCGATTTGCATTAAAATCTCCCATTGTTATTGTGATGTCATGTTTAGGGACTTTCCTAAGTACCTTTTCTAGTTCTGAGTAAAACAGCTCTATTTCTCCATTATTGCTGTCGGATGGGTAAGCATAAACTTGGATTGTATTTAGGGGGACTGGGCTATTCGATATTTGTAGTAGTATTACTCTTTCCGATATCGGTATATAGTTGGTTACATGTCTCGCCACCGAGCCTTCTACAATGATCCCTACTCCGTTCTTGTGTTTTCCATCTGGTGGTCCTGAGTAATATATTCTGTGGCTCGTGATGTTGACATAGCTTGTTCCAGGCCAACGGCAGCGGCAACTTCCCTTATATCGAGTGGTGTAAGCCAAGTTTTCATCGCTGCTAACATCCATTGCACTTAATACACTTTTTAATTGGAGAGTGGTTACAATATATCCGTCACTGTCACTGTTTATGAAAAGTATGCTGCCATCTATAGGAAAATGTCTGAAATATTTTAGAGGCCCTAGAGCCCCTAAACCTCACTTTCCGCCCGATATTTCGGACCGAAAATAGTATATTGTAATAAGAGTGCGGAAAGGGCTTCATTGCAAAACGAGTATGAAAGTTTTGTTTTGTTTTGTTTTTCATACGAGTTTTGCAATGGCCATTTCCGCAAGAGTGTTACATACTATTTTTTCTACGAAAGTGTAGAAAACTAAAGATTAATGTAAATTTAATCATTATTTTAAAATAAATGTCATTGTCATTAATTTAAACGTCAGAAAATTTATAAATCGCTTGTCACCAAATCGAGACTCGAAATTTATACATTAATACTGGAAGTAGAAGAATATCAATAATGGATTCCGATAGTGACGATATAACAAACACTCCGCCGAAACTTGCGGCCATTGCATCCACAGTTTCGTCCGATTTATTGCCTCAAAAATCAAAAGAGAGGTATTGGAGTGCGGAAAGTGAGTGCGGAAAGTACTTTCCGCACTCATATAAGTGCGGAAAGTACTTTCTGCACTCCTTGTAACAAATACCAACTTTCAAGGTTAAATTTTATGACAGAAAACGTGTCTTTCAACACTTTCGTAGAAAAATGAACTTTCAGAGCAGGTAGGCGGAAAAAGTAATAATGCTCTTAGAGTGTTATACAAACATAACAATACTGATGTAGTAAAAACGGCATACTATGCAAACTTCTACTCATTACTGAAATATGGAATCATCTTCTGGGGAAATAGCGCTGGAACTAGAGGTTGTATGTACATTCGCGCTACAAAAAAGGTGCAATCAGAATCGTATTCCAAGTGAACTATAGTACTAGCTGTAGGGGTGTGTTCACGTATGTACAACAAAATGCAAATTCTACCTGCATTATACATAAATGAATGCATCAAGTTTTCTAAAAACATAAAGACAAATCTTCTATATATCAAAGAACAGGACACATAGTCACACGTAGACACTGCGACTTTGCTTGGCCAGTACATCGAACGACAACCTTCGAAAACGGAGCACACTATGCAGCACTAAGAATCTTTAGTCACCTTCCACAAGAGATCAAAAGCAGCAATTACATTGCAATTAAACACAAAGTCCTGGTTTTACTTCAGAAGTTAGAGCCCTATACTCTTAGTGAATTCTTTGATGCAAGGTTATAAGTAAGTACAATATAGTATAGTATATATTGAATTTAGAATCCCTCTAGTGTCCTCACTACTGCTACAGACTTGTACAAGTACTTGTATAGACGGTTAATAGCTGTGTTGTAAGTTAGTGGTACAAGTAATTAACCCATTCACTGCATCAATGTAAAAGCAGATAACTCAATTGTTATGTTAAAGCTAGTCAGTAGCTAACGGTACAAAATTCCACGACCGCAGCGTACCTCTGTAGCATTCTTTAATGTAATCGGCGTTTTCGTAGCGATTAAAGTGTACGACGGTAACTGAATTAATTCATGTGGTAAACGCACAGAGCCGGAACAAGGCGCGCGGAATCCAATAAGTAAAAATGCCGTGTGCAAGCGCGTAGGAGTTGATACACACACGAACTAGAGGGGGAAGGGGATTAAAGAGTTTAGTAATTTGATGAAATTTGTGTTGTGGTTACGGTCGATGTATCAAAGAAGCGACATCCGCGGCTGAGCCGTGTAGTCCCGGCTCTGTGGGGGAAGCTAAAGGAAAACGGGGAGCCCCTGTGTTGTGTGTGTGTGGGGGTATGTGGGAGGGAGGATACGGAGGGCTTTTTATTGTTTTTTTTTGCGTTTTGAATGTAGCGTCGTATACAGCGTGTGTCTGTGCATTGGGGTCGGTTGGTGGGCTTAGTTTGCATGCAGCACCGGACTGCAGAGGTGTCGGTTCATGAGCTTCTATCAACACACACATGAAGAGGTGGCACGTGTGGGTGCACCTGGGTTGATTGTTCATTGCGATGCGCCTCGCACCATTGACGGGGCCCCTGGGAGCAGCACGCGACTGGAAAATAACTTGATTACCTTCTCGGCACTGATTCCGTCCGCGCCTACCTATAGAACACGGCCATCCACCAGGTCGCCCCCACACAGCTGATTGTTTTCGCAAACCGTCGCGGTTCAGGCACGGGGATGACGTGTCCTGGGGATGCATGAAGGCAGCCGGAACGGACGAAACACGGCGTTACAGGCCGCTGGACGCGGACAAAGAATTAATTGACTGCGTCGCGCAAATCCCCCCTGGCCCCTGTCCCGTTTCCCGAACGTCGACATATCGAATTACCAATTTTCGCAATCAATTTTACTCGTCCTACAGGACCGTGTGTCACGTCCACCCGGGCTCATCTCCAATTAAAAATAACGCTGGCCGGGTACGGTGTACGTGATGTACTCGCAGAGGTCAGGGATCGGAGGTTAATAAGGACGAACACCAGCGTCAACTGCACGCAAAAATCGACAAGGAATATATTATAAATATGTTAGAAAATGTTATCAAAATGTGTAAGGTGGACAAACTCCATATGGGGTCCTTACCCCAATAAAGATCGTTTATCCAGGGTACGCCATCTTAATCAATCCACGCAAATTACTCCGAAGGTATGTTCGATGGCGAACATACCGAAAATTGACCCCATCAAAAGATGTATAGCTAAAAGGGGGCCATCTGATGATGACATTAAACTTTACCTCAAAGTTGACTTTCAAGGTCATTTCAGTGCGACAGCGTAAAAAGTTCAATACCTTACATAAGAAAATGTTCGAGAAACAATGTGAGATAAGTTTTCTACAAGATTTTTTTTTTCAAAGGACGTTTGTCTCAGATATTAAATTTGTTATGCAATTGTACTAACACTCACATAATTATCATCTTTTGAAATAAAATTTCAAAAATTTGTAATGGAACTATGTTTATGTACTCTCAGGCAGGGGCGGACTAAGCCCGCCGGAGGCCCGGGGCGGCAACATTAAATGAGGCCCCCGATCTGCTCGAAAATTGATGTATTTGTAGTGTACATTTTGTAAAAAATGAACACATATAGATGCAATGGCTGACAAAAAGAACTAAGTATGATATGTGTGCTCTGCACTCTATGTAATCGTCATATACGCCCTACGTACGGGCGAGAAAGTCAGAATAAGGTTCAATCAACCAGTTAAACAACCAGAATAAGAAACTATTTTTTATTTAATATACCGCGCATTTATATTGTCTCTGAACATAGGGTATGTTCAGTTTGAAAACGACGGGATCAATTGTATGCTAAAATTTAATGTATATGCAACCAAATTTACTAGCGTGTGTAACTTGATTAAAAAAAAAAAATGAAAAATTCATTTTGAAACTTGTATGATTTATACCTAAACTCGTTTAAAACTTTTCAGATTGAAAATCGGGAAATTCGGAAGTAGTAGCTTATTTATGTAATGGAAGATATTAGTTCTTCTTCAACATAACATAACACGTGTAACGGTTCGAACCCTGGTGTTGTACAAATTCTCATAATTTGTAATATTTATTATTTATTGCATTTATTTAAATACAATTCATCCTTAAATGCAGTTGGATGCATTACATTTCTTTAACTGCATATTACATGAATTCTTATAATTCAAGTAATTGATTTGGCTCGTGATTTACAAATTCTCGTAATTTGTAATATTGATTTGGCTCGTGATTTAGTGGTAGTACTCTACGTTATGTTTGAATTTTAAATCAAAATTGTGACAACTCAATTTGGTTATTTTTATAGGTAATGTGTCTGTTAGTAATCTTTGTTAGCAAGTAAAACACAGGTACATGGATTTTATATGATTTATTCATTTTAAAAGGTTATGCAAGCGACAGGTAAATAAAAGACAGTTTTGTTACTCAAATTGGACGTTAGTTATTTAATTATATTTATTTAATGTTTCTCATTTTAAGTATTGGTTGCACAGCTGCGGCACACTATGCACTTCCTCGACATTTCAAAGTTGAGGAAGCACACAATATACCACAACCATACATCCAATTAATTATATGTGTTCAAAATTTGGAATAGATATTATTTAATAATTATTGACTCTTTATTATATTCTTTGAATTTGAATGTTTTATTTTATTTTGAAATTTGAGTAACTTATTAACACTACGGTTGGAATTACAAAGTGTTACTAAGCGACTTCATGCACCAAAATCTTTAAATTGTGCCGAGAAGGATATCTGATACATGTCATCACTGCATAGAAATTCATTAGCACGGTACCTACCAATGTATTTCAACGCCACCTTGTGGATAGGAACGAATCACATAACTTCACATTAAAGTACTTCAAGCGATTCCAGTGCTGCAAGCACCCAATGTGTCCTCATTCGGAGATATTGCTATTATTCGCGTTTACCAACACTATCAGCCATGTGATCGTAAAAACTTTGTGCACAACTTATTGTGCACAGAGTGTACACAATAAAATAATAATACAAATTACATCTAATTACAAATTATAAAGAATACTTGACTACAATGAATAAACTAATCCCAACAATCCTTTTAAAGTAACACTTGTCTCGATATTTATATCTCATCAGTATGGCTTTACATTAATATAAATCTAAGTTGACACAATAAATTAAAAAAAAAATAATGAAATGTAAACCAACACACTGAACATTAAATATGACTAATTTAATAACATTATTATAATGGAAATGGAAGAACTTTATCTATTGCTGTACAACTTAGATTATTAAAGAAATTACAAATGCATTTAATAATGCAACGGTCATTCGACGTCATTCGTTTTGAAAATGACAATTATCATTCATCGGAAACAATAAACAAATAATAAAAAAAAATGATTCTAAGATAAATTACTTTCACCATCCCTATATAATATGAAAACACAATTGTACAAATCGACTAACTAATTGCAATTTCAATACATGTGTCACCTCAAAATAGGTTAGTTAATTTTTTAACAGACTACATATATAATTTTTTTCCGTGGGCCTAACAGAATTTGTCGATTGACACCAATTCGTTTCAAAATACTAGGCTGCGTTGAACGTCTTATTTTAACTGTGGGAATATCTGGAAACGATGAAACAATAACAGTATATACACACTCCTATACATTATGCTACAAATTAACTACATGTGTTAAACAAGATATTGTTCTTTCCTAGAAGCGGGTATTGGGATTGATAACATTGTTACTATTAAAGTTAAATTTTTCTGAATTCAATACCTGGTGTTCGGCGATGAGGCTCAGGTGAGACAATTCCAAGTGGTGTTGTTGTATCGCGCAGTAGTGAAACAAGCTGTGAAGCTATGCTAGAAGAATATTCCGCTTGCATATGGACATTGTGCAGTAAAGATTGATTTTCGGAACCATATTTCAATTCAGAGATTTCCTCTCAGGCGTTGCGTATTGACAGGTCTTAAAGTGAGCATCGCAAACACGATAATGTATAACACGATAACACACGATAACACGAGAGTAGTATGACCTTTTCCAATTAAATGTGGATTTTTAGCTATTTCGACCCATTTCGAAATTCATTGAAGATTACTCGGGAAGGAATGCAAACGTATGTTTGGATTAGAAATGTTTCGTCCACAACCAAGAATCGAACATTTTTTTGTGAATTGGGAATTCCGAATTCATCTCAAAAACATAAACATTTTAGATCGTAAGTTATTTATTAAAATATGTATGCCATAATTCATTTACTACCACTCAATTAATATTATTATTAGTATTATTAGGAAATACACAAAGTTGTTCAGAACGCCAATGGTCAAATGAATCGCCAAATTGCCAAATTTGTGTACCAATTTTAATTATATACTGCAGTGCACCCCTGGCATTTCTCTCAGATGCATTAATGGTTCGTGACTCGAACTTTCCGAGTGTTTTCTCGTTACCGACGGTTGTTG
Source organism: Othius punctulatus (assembly GCA_951805005.1). Lineage (NCBI taxonomy): Eukaryota > Metazoa > Arthropoda > Insecta > Coleoptera > Staphylinidae > Othius > Othius punctulatus. Next base: position 88,503,788 of record OX638141.1, on the reverse strand, counting down.
GAACACAAATTAAACTACTCCGTTGATGTTTTAATAGTAATTTATTTAAGTATGAACTGGATGATACAATATATCTGGTGTAGTGTTGGAATGTTACTAATAGTTTTGAAAGATTACACTTTAGTGTCAGAAGATTGAATGTAACTAAGGTTGAGTTAGACTGTGTAGTGTTGAACGATTAAAACATAACGGTTCGTTTGGAAGATTGAATATCACTCACGATTATATTTTTGGTTCCCTCAGCCATGGGTACGACAAACTGCCATTAGGGCAGACCAGAACCTTGAACGCATTAGCAAACAAACAAGTTAATTATTAATTGAGTAGTAGATTGATGATGTCATAAATAAAACACTAGGTTGTTTGGGAATCACGGATTTATTGATAATAACTGGAACAATTGTTTCGCCACATCATTATTAATCAGCCTCGTGAAATCACTTTGTACCTAAACAATTGTTGGTTATGAGCAATTAATGTGTGAAACTCAAACAACCTAGTATGTTATTTACCAATTCTACTAATTTACAGGTAGCGAATGTAGTTTTTTACTTACGATTAATAATTAAAACAGCAGGTAAGTTCAATAACAGCTTGAGAAGCTTTCAAACAATCTGTTACCAATGGCGTTTGTTCGCAAAATTCTCTGACAATGGCGTGTGATGTGATCAGGCGTGATTGACGATTTCACGTGAATCATATGCGCATGCGCGTCAGTATCACTACCACACTAACATTATAGGTGTGAAAATATTATGGGATCCATGGGGACATCTGTCCACACGTGTGACAATCCTCCAGCACTCGTGGTGACATCTATGAACTGAACTGGGGACCTTTACCTGGGAACCGGGAGTCCCATATGCTTGCCAATCGCCTGACTGTAAATACCAAATTTGATATACAACCTTGTTTCACAGTAAATAAAACTGTTTGGACAAGTGCTGCCATCTATTAGAACTTTGCAAAAGATAGCTTATAACACATAAAATCTTGTAATACCAAATACTCAAAATCTTACAAAATGTCACATATTACCTTGTAACACCAAGCAGACGAATACAAAAAGAGCTGAAACTCTATGAAACAACAGGAACACAGACACGTACACGTTTAAAACATTTAAACGATTCGTTATTAACTATATAGTCATCATCGACCGAAGCAGAACGCGTATTTTCAATTGCTCGCATATTCGTCACAAAAAAAAATGCGTTGGTCTAGCTCAGAGTTTCCCAAAGTGTGGGTCGCAACCCGGCACCGGGTCGTAGAAAAAATTTGCCGAAAAAAAGTACGAGCAAAGCTAAACATCATGATCATGAAGATACTTTGTCTGAAGCCCCTAAAGGCAGATATACAGCACCAAAACAACAAGTGTAAAGCTAACTGGACTCGCAAATATTGTGACGAATATTCACGGTTTGGGTTCATTGCCGGCAGCAGTCAAAATAATTTACCTCTATGTGTTATTTGCAATTTGCAACTCTCAAATAAAAGTATAAAACCGTCAAAGTTGAAACGGCATTTAGACACGTTTCATTCCGAGTACTCTGATAAGCCAATTAACATTTTTGCTGATAAGAAATAGGAATTGATTGCTGCTCAAAAAGAAGGACGCTTTCCTCGCCAGTCAAATAAAAACCTCACTTTGATAGCTTTTTAAATTTCCAAATTAATAGCTGAGGCTGGGTATCCTCATAGTGCTAGAGAAAAAATAATACTTTCCGCTTTAAAAATTGTCGCAAATAATTTATGCGGAATTAAGGAAGAAAGTTTATTTTCGGTGATACCATTATCAAATAATACAGTTAAACGGAGAATTGACGACATTGCGAAACATTTAGAAGAACTAGTTGCTAAAGTAAAAAAAATAAAATATGTTTTATCCTTGCAAGTAGATGAAAGCCCAGATATCGAGGATAATGCAAATATAATGTGTTTTATTAGATATATTGACGAAGACACCATACAAGATTTTTTTTGTTTTGTAAAATGCTACCGACAAGAACGACCTCAGATGAAATTTTTACGCTTCCCAATGATTTTATCACTGGTCACGGTATTCATTGGATGAAGTGTGTTGGTCTAAGTAGAGACAGAGTACGTGCAATGGCAGGTTGCCATAAAGGTTTGTTTAAACAAATTTAAGAATTAGCCATTCATTGTGTATGTGTGCACTGTTGTATCCATGGACAAGCATTGGCTTGCCTTTAAATTTAAACATAACTTAGGAAGAATGTGTCAAGTTTGTAAACTACATAAAATCTCGTCCATTAAATAGCAGACTTTTTACCGAATTATGCAAGGAAATGGGGAGTGATCATACACACCTCATTTTGTATTGTCATTCACGAAAGCTTCAAAAGCCGATGGCTTCTACGTTTTAAAACGTCTGTTTAAGCTAAACGACGAAGCTTTGTTATTTCTGAATGGACATGAAATGACCCGCGACAGACCATGTTTTATTTAGCTAAACAACGAGTAGGTGAGACAGGTGTTATTTGCTGAAAAATCGTTCGTATTAATAAATAAATAAGATCCGCATTCCGGCGTAAAAATACGTAAACAGACTCGTGGGGGGCCACAGACCCCTAAACCAGTCCGGGAGAATTCTATCAACAATGGGGACAATAAAAGCCATTAACTTAAGGGTAACAAGAGTTTACTGGTCGGGCGGAAATATCAACAGTTCATGGAAATATAAATTACTCGAGGCCAGACAGTGAGCGATTCCGGGCAGTTCAAAACCGAAAGTATAATATTACGGCCCATAGAATCATTAACTTAAGTACCATAAAAACAGCGCCAGATACATGCACGCGCACCGAAATTCTTAGAACGGGAGCCATTTGGTAGGCATAACTCACACAACAAGGGGACACGATTTGTATTGCAAGCAAACACAAAACCGCCAGCAAAAGATCGAGTGGCGTAAACATGTGGAAGAAATTATTGCGCAGGCATCGAAAAAGGCACTTGGCCAGGACGAGTAGACCACCGTAGAAGATCGGGGACGGCAGTGTTTGGGCCCGGGGCTCGGGGAAAATGGGGAGGTAAAACATATAAGAATATGCGAAAGCAGGGGGGGAGGTCACTTAGTGCTCGACGGCCGAGGGCACGAGAGAAATCGCGAGAGTGTAAACGGGGGCGCAATTAATATAAACAGTCAGGGAAATTGATAATTCAATTAGGGCAGTATTGAACCAGTTAGATATTTTCGGGGAGACCGCGAAGTAATTAAAACAACACCAAGCGCAGGGGCCACCACGAGATCGCTACGGCTATCCAGTCGGCGAGAGATAGGAAGGGTTAATGAGTGAGTACTGACGCAATTGATAATCGAGTAACGCGAATCAAAACGCCTCTTTCGAAGGGCACTGCGAAATATTCAGCAGACAAGTCATTACGCGTGTAAAGTATATTAATTCGGCAATCCGCCGGAAGAATATCCTGTGACAAAATTACGAAAGAACAAAACAACCCCAAACCAACCACAACCAATTACCTCACCTAATTATCACTCTGGCATGTGTTAGCGCCGAAGGCGTAGAGATATGTGACTTCCTTGAAAGCGATATACAGGTTTCGTGACGCCCTTTGAGAAAAAAGGGCGCATTTAGAAGCTCCTTCAACTGTATGTCAATTTCATCCTTGTAATCTAGTTACCATAACGGGACTATTTTAACAACCGCTTTCATTGCCACGAAACTTCAAACAAACGTGCGAAGTGATGAAATCCTTCCTCCGAATCAACATACTCGATTATCTTGCGTTTTAATTATTATTTATATTTCATTAGCAAGGGATTCGGGAAAGAGCTAGGTCAGGAAGGTATTTAAACAGATATAAACTCAAGGGATTTCCCAGGTATCGATCGCAACGGGAACTAAAAACCGGTATCCGTGAAGGTCAATAATTATTACAAAAATCAGCAAATATCATCATGTCATACCAAATCACTAAATCCTTGCAATTAACGTTGCGTAGTTAATATCACTAATCAATCAGCCGAGTGAGTGATCGAACTAATAAGTCGTAATTGCATGACGGTAAAAATAAAACAGCCCTCAGCATCGATAATGCATGTGTTCAGTATTTGCATATTTGTATTCTTGAGCGAGTGAGAAATGAATGAATGCGAGTCAGTATATTCCTGAAGCACGAGCATGTGAATATTATAGAAAAATCATTGAATGAATCCAAGTTATAAGTCATGATCGGGTGAGAAATAAAGTTAATAAATACGAAACATAACGGCAGTTAAGAATGAATGCGAATCAAGGGAATTCATGCATAAGCATGCGTATAGAAGGGATATAAATCAGTGAATGAATCAAAGTCAAAATCAGGCAAAATCACATCCGCTAGGTGAATTCAATTGTCACAAAAACGAAGTAAAAACAAACTAAAAATAAATGAAAATATTAGAAACGAATCAAAACAAAATAAAATAAAAGAAAAATAGAAAGAGTCAAAAACAAACGAGGGGCTTATGTTTCATACACGTCAGACGTAATAGGGTTAGGGTATGAGACTCGCTATGAGATCAGATCTATGTACTTTGGCCAGACACAACTGACCATCGTGCACAAATCACCGATCGTAATTTACCTCGTAATTAGATGCATCTCAGACCAAATCAAAACAAAAATAAAATAAAATAAAAATAAGAAGAGTCAAAAACAAACGAGGGGCTTATGTTTCATACACGTCAGACGTAATAGGGTTAGGGTATGAAACTCGCTATGAGATCAGATATATGTACTTTAGCCAGACACAACTGACCATCGTGCACAAATCACCGATCGAAATTTGCAATATAATTATTTGGGTGTTATTGCTTGGTAAATGCATTGCGAAACTTTAATTAAGGGTAAATCGTCATCCTTAATACTGGCATGTTATTTGCTGGGAAATACACTTCTAAACTTTATCTGCGGATAAATCAAATCAAGCAAATAAAAGATAAAATAGGGATGAACGAACGCATGTGGAATGAATGACAAAACTAAAACACCGTAATTAGCAGGGACAGATCGCATGTACTAGTAACCAGAATTTGAATTATAACGTTAATTCACGTCAGAATACCACGAAATATAATCAGAAACCACGTAAAAATCGATAAATTCATTTCAAAACTTTAATTCAAAATAAATCGTCATTCTTCATTATTTGTGTGTTATTACTTATTAAATAAACCCTTAGTCACCACATAAATGTAAAGCGTATTATTTTATCATAACCAAATGAAATAGTCAGAAACCACGTAAAAATCATTACTCATTTCAAAACTTTAATTGAGAATAAATCGTCATGCTTCATTATTTGTGTGTTATTACTTATTAAATAAACCCTTAGTCACCACATAAATGTAAAGCGTATTATTTACCATAACCAAATGAACCAAACCTTACTTGCTAAATTAAAATGTAAAACCATATGAATTACAGAATGAATAAATTACTGTATGATGATATTTGTGTATGCGTATAATTTGATATTTTCCCCGTAACAGACACAATACTTGAACAACGAACCATCGATCTTGTCACTATAACGATTCCATGAATCAAACACAGGTGAAGTACCGCCACTTAGATTACGAGCCACTCTGCGTTTATAAATTAATTACAATTTATAATGATACCCCGGTATTGTACCGTTACAGATATATTCCACGATTTATAGTGGTTAATAAAAGTGGCCTATTTGTGCGACATATTTGCCACATTCAATGAATTGAATATAATTATGCAAGTCTTTGGGTTAAATATTTTCATAGTATCGGTAAAGACGCTGCAATAATTAAAAAAAATTCTCGGTGGAAACAACGACTTTCTAAACAAAATATTAAATCTTTTTAAACGTTACATAAATTTATTGAAACCAATGCAAACTATGATGGAGATTTAGATCCACAAACACTATCAGTTTCAATTCAAGAACATGTTTCGGAGCTAATAAATAGTTTTAAAGACTACTTTTTGGATATTCCTTCAAATAAGACGTGGATCCTTTCTCTGTAGAAATTGAAAAGGTAGAAATGTTTTTTCTTAGTGAACAAGAAGTTGATAATTTCATTGAAATTTCATGCGACTCCGATAGCTCTGTGAAGTTAGCACCCTCATGTTGGAATTTAGAAATGAAACCTATGCCATAATTTTGCCCACATTATGCCTAGTATTGCCCAGTAGTTATTTCATTTTGCCCAGCTCCCGTTAACTCATAAGTCAATAGTCAGATTTCTATGGTGTGGCACCCCCATGAGCGAGTTTGAAATAATAACATATGCCATTATTTTGCCCACATTTTGCCCAGTATTGCCCAGTAGTTGTTTCGTTTTGCCCAGCTCCCGTTCACCCGTAAGTCAATAGTCTAATTTCTACGGGGTGGGACCCCCATGACCCCCAATTTTTGGTTGCGCTGTCAAAAGGAGTATCCAAGCGTAAGCGAAAAATCTATACAATTTTTAATGCCTTTTGTCACCACTTATACGTATGAAGCTGCGTTCTCAGGATTGATGTACTTAAAAATTAAGTATCGAAACAGATTGAATGTCGAATCTAATTTGAGAATAAAATCATTACCATCATCATTACCTCCTAATTAGAAATTGTTAAATTGTTATGTGATGATTAACCACATCATCCTTCGCACGGTCCTTCGAAGGACAAAATATGTGGAAACAAAATTTACTATAATTGTTAATTTTTTAATTACTTATATTTTTCTTATATAATTATTTTGCAATTTTTGTGTTTAAAATAAACAAGCAAATAACTTGATTTTTATTAATAAATAAAATTTGTCTTGTAAATAAATGGTATTTTTCCATAAGGTGGGTGGCGAAAAATTCTAGAACCTCGTACCGGGCCGCGGTCAAAAGAGTTTGGGAAACGCTGGTCTAAGTGATCATTCTGTTCTGTGGTTTTTTAAAATTCATTTCAAAAATGAACAAGAAACAAGACGGGTCAATTAGATGTTTATTTTGTCCTATTTTCTTTAAGAAAAAAAGTTTTTTAGATTTTGAAATACTGAATTAATAAATATTTTTTTATTTTCCACAAAGTTTTTTTATTGGTTTTTTTAAATTAAAAAATAAGATTTAAATTGCCTTGTAATGTCAAAGGTTTAATATTAAAATAAAATTTCCCGGGTCTCGGGAAATCCCGGGATTTGCCGAATTATCAATCCTGGGATTGAAAAAATCTCCGGGAAGAGGATTCATTAATGGTTGCCTTATGAAAAGTTTTGATTGCCAGTGCCAGTATTGGATAATTCCAGTATAACTTTCTCACATTGCCATTTGAAAATTAATGTGCTCTCATTATATGTTGAATGACACTCAGTGACGGAAGATAATTAATTACACAAAGGAATAAATCTGTGTTCGGGTTTAAGGAGGTGGACTTGGCAGGTCGCGCACTTTACAATTTTTCATTTCGTAGAAACGTCGGGCTGGATAACGAGCACCGAGAGTCCATCGTGCACTGCCAATTCAAGTCGGGCGTGAAATTCGCTGCGTCCATTTATATTTCCCGTAGAGTAAGATTAAATGCAATTTGTGCCGTATTGAAATTACGTCGAAAATTGGGGTCGTCCCCGGTGAATTTCCGTCGATGACGCGCGCATCCTGCCATTTGGGCACCCCCAACTCCAGCTGGCCGCGGATTTTGTGACGATGTTTAATTATTCGTCACTGTGATAGTTTTAAACGTGCGCGGATTAAGATGACACAGGCCATAAATTCGGGGGGTGCAAGGGGCGAAATGACGCGCGCTGCGGCGATGTCCCCCACGTCCCCTACATCGCAAATAATTTATCGCGGCACACATAGGTGGATTAACCTTTGATTTAGGTGCGCGAGTGGATTACAGGCCGGGGGCAGCCCGAGGGGGGCGGGTAATCATTAAAGCCGATTTTAACAGGGTCCCGTAAATTAACATTAATCGCGTCGACACCTAGTTAACTACGCCGAAAAACAACAAGAGCTGAGGGATTCGCCGCGATTAGGACGTGTGTCCTCACGGAATCGATTTATTTATCGCAGCATCGCCGCCCCCACGCCCCCACGGCCCGGATCCCCTTTTTTCGGGGGGCGGTGATAACGTATGACGTTCTCTCTGCGGGTGCCGCGCTATAAATCCGCACATGTACATTTGAACTTGTCAAAATAATCTCGAGAAATATCGCGGTGCTGGGATGCTGGATTGCGGTTGCTGGATGGCGGATGGCGTTGGGATGGGTTAATCTTTTGCTCTCGTTGCTTCCTTTTCCTGTTAATAAACGGCGATTTGAATGTGATGTTGGGAAAGGAGGAAGGATGGAAATTGGCCGTAAACAATGCGAATTGACAGTGGGGGGGGCTGGCGTTGTCACGAAATATAAAGTAGCGGACTGTTCATATCACATTCAGGATATCGGCATGTGTGTGTGACGTTCTGTAGATGTCCGAGTCCCGTCCCGGGCCAGCTGTTTGCGCCATAATATTATATTATCCTGCCACTGACGTATATGAGAGTTTGTTATATGAACTCCGTGCCATGCCGAGCGGAATATTTTCCGAATTAAACCCCGCGCGCACAACCCACACACACACTCACACACACACACACACTTTACATTTTATATTGTTTCCCGTACCCGACCTAAAACGTAATAATATAATAATATAATCTCTCTCTCGCATAAGCGTCATTACCGCCACTTAATTCGTCATTATCTATCCACTTCCGCGATTATATTCACATTTAGAGGCTCACGTTTAATTCGAATTTAATTCTTCACTCCAATTAAAACGTCTACATAGTCACGCGTAATCTCTTTCTGATGCCGCAGAATCAATACGCGACAAGATTTGATATGCACATTGCACACATACCAGCAGTGCAGGATTTACGTATAAGCTACACAAGCTATAACTTAGGGCCCCACTTTCTGGGGGCCCCAAAAATAATTGTCCGAGCGAGCAATTGTCATATACGAGGGCTGATCAAAAAGTTCCGGGACTTATTTTATTTAAATTTATTGGTAATAGATAAACAATACAAAACTAAATCCCCTTCAAAGTACTCTCCTTGGGTAGTATACACTTTTCCCAACGTCGCACAGTGGGCTGAATTGTAAAAAAGCTGGCCAAAACCTTAAAAGTGCTAGTTCGATTTCTGAAATTTTGACTAATGGGGTGGGTGAACAATTGATTGAGGCATCTTCTAGCAAAAGGATAGGTACCTAATGTTTATATTACCCTTGTGGTAACACTTCAAAGTGAGCCTTCAGTGAGAGCATAAATGGATGCAATTAGCGAGTGAATATTACGGCGATTTGCAAATTGTTTAATTTGGAAGTGAACTGTTTATTTTATATTGTACGATATGGATACAATTCCTTCAGGTAAGTACTACATAATATTATACGGAAATGATTCAAAATCTTGGATAAAACCATTAAAAAAAATTCATTTGGCGAGATTTTGGACCGCAATTTAAAAAATATGAAATTGCGATACAACGAAAAGTTATGCATTTAACCGCATTTATCAAAGACTCAATTATGAACTGTTTTATTAAACTATTAAGTTGTGGAATCCATCAAAATTAACTGCCTTTAGCTGCCCATTCGATTTTTATTAAGAGGTTAAAAGAGCGCACGGGCGCTAATGTTATTTGACAGATACACAATACGTATATAAAACCAGAATATTATTTTCCATAACATTAATATGTGTTAATAAAATAAATTTGTTAAAGAACAATAATATCTTAATAATAATAAAAAGTTACAATAATAAACAACGCTGAAAGCGTGCAAAAAAATGGGAAAATAGGAAAACTGATGATTAATTCTTTTACATTACAAATTTACAACTTATTTTTCTGAGCGTACCTGCAAAACTTCTCAACTAAACTTACCTCCCGACAGATTAGGTAACGATTACCCACTAAAATAATTTACTTTTTTTTTAACCAGAACATTAATGTATTCAAAGCGGTTTTTATTATGGATTTATTATGGCCATACTATGGCATACAAATTAAAAACTTTACATAAGGTAACAATAATTAAATTATTTGCAGGATCTGGCCAAGAACAAATTTTGTTCAACCGAAAGCAAGTTTTTGTAATGGTCAAACACTATTTAAATGCAGGTTTAGTTTCTATAATACAACATTTGGAAACTACTATTTTTGAAGAAAGTGGACAGAGAATATACATACTTGCAAATATGAAATGGTCCTTTTCGAATATATTCCACATAATGAGGACAAAATGGCATCAGACAAATAGGACGGAGCCGACGTTTTTCAACAAATTCCAAGAATGGCTTAATCACCCTGTATCATTTATAATTTCAACGAATGAAAGTTCTTCGAATAGAAGTAAAGGCGGTCGACCTTCTGTAGAATTTATCTCTTCTAGTGAAAGGTCTAAGAGAAGAAAAACAAAAGCCATTCGGGATTCTTTAACACCTGAAGAATTATCATATGCTGCGCAAATGAGTCTGCGATCTGTAGGTCAAGTTGATGCCTCCAACATAGTAAAGGAGGCCACTTTGACTACTCCAACTAGAGTTTCGAAGTATAGAAAATCTTTTCTCATGACACAATGTGAAACAACGCTCTCAGCAGAAAACGCTCTTTCCATTTTAGTGGAATACAAATTTTCGAAACATCAGTATGTAGGAATGAGATTAGTCTGCAAAAATCAACACTGTAAATTATTAACTTCTTATACAACAGTTTTAAAAGCAAAAAAACAGTGTTATCCACCAATCTCCGCTACAACCATTACGGGAAGCAGCGCAGAAGTTCGTCTGCAGGAATTGCTGAACCATACAGTTATGCGAATATTACTTTTCCAAACAAAAGAAATGAATACTTTTCATAAAGAAGAAAGTATTTATAAAATGGAACTCATCTGCAAATGGGGTTGCGATGGAAGCTCAGGACATAGTCAGTATAAACAAAAGTTTACTGACGACAGCATATCTGATGAAAATATATTCTTCACATCAGTCGTGCCACTTCAACTCCGATCTATCAGTGACCCAAAAATTGTATTTTGGGCAAATCCACGACCGTCATCTCCTCGATTCTGTAGACCTTTAATATTACAATTTTTTCACGAAAATGTAGATTCTACCGTAAAAGAGTTTGAATATGTTAAAAGTCAAATAGCGCATCTCACTCATTTCAACACCGATATCAATGGTAAGGACATATCAGTCGTATTCAACATGATTTTTTCAATGATAGACGGTAAAGTATGCAATGCAGTATCAAGTACACAATCAACGCAACGCTGTTATTTATGTGGTGCCACCAGCAAACAATTCAATGACATAAAATATTGTCAAACTAGAAGTATTGTGAATGAAAACTTTTTTAAATTTGGATTGTCAACATTACACGCCTGGATAAGGTTTTTTGAATTCTGTTTGCATCTTTCATATAAATTGAATATTAAGAAGAGGCAGGCCCGCAGTAACGAAGAAAATGAATCTGTGCAGGCTCGTAAGAAAGCCATTCAAGGAGAATTCCGTTCAAAATTGGGACTGATAGTTGATAGTCCGAAAGTTGGATATGGAAGTTCCAACGATGGAAATACAGCTCGATGTTTTTTTTGAAAATCATGTTATTTCGGCTGCTATAACAGGATTAAACGAACAATTAATAAAACAGTTTTACATAATTTTACAAACTATTTCGAGTGGCCATGAAATAAATATATATAAATTTAAAATTTTTGCTTTGGAAATCGCACATAATTTTGTGAAATTATACCCATGGTATTTTATGCTTACTTCGGTACATAAAATATTAATTCACGGACCAGAAGTAATTTCCTATGCAACTTTACCAATTGGCCAGTTGTTTGAAGAGGCCCAAGAAGCTCGAAATAAAGATTTTTTCTAGGAAATGTTCCAGAGTAAAAACTATGGAAGATGTTTTTAATAGGCTGATGATTTCCTCGGATCCGTTCATTTCTAGTGTCAGAAAACTAACCCAAAAGAAATTAAAAGGTTTTTCTCCAGAGACTGTCGAATTATTAGTCCCTACAACAAACGAAAAAACTACTGAAGATATGTTGGAAATTAATTCTAGTTCCGACTTCGACGGTGATAACGACAATGATTATGATGGCGATGATGATGACGACAATGGTGATTTATTTGTTTGATTTTTTGTAGTTTTCATGTCGTTCATATTTATATAACTATATTATTTTTAATATTTTTACTGTTACATTAAATGAACATTAATATAATTATTACAGCTATTTTATGTTGTATTTCCTTAAATTACAATACTTATTTGTTATTTCATTAATTTCTTTCCAAATGCCTAATATCAATAATATGCCTAAAATGATAATATCATATCGAAAATAGTACAAATGTATTACCTGTACTGGGGCTCGAACCCTGGTCTTCATGTCAACCAAATTAACGGTCTATATTATAGATTTTTAAAAACCTCTGGAGAGGTGTTCGCCATATTGCATCCGCCATTTTGTTTTCGGTAATGTTGACATCGGATATCATAAGGGTTGGGCAACTTTTGGCATGCAAATGATCTTTAATTGTTTAACTCCCCGGGCTATTAGCCCATTAAAAAACGTATTGTAGGCGTTGAGTTATAGCTCATTTGAAACCCCAATAAGTGCAATAAAATTGCGATCCATCCTGAGTTATTAAAACTTGTATGTTTCAACACTTACTTTTTATTTGCGAAAACGTTTTTCATTCTTGGTACCAATTATTTTATATACCTATGTTCAATTTGGGGTTCGTCTCCTTTTTACGTTCTGGTATAAAATTGATAGTGTGTATTGGAAAGTTTTATTTTAATCTATGATTTAAATAAGGATGGTATTTGGGTGGTATATAAAATATATATTACACAGTAGTAGTGAACGGTTTTGTTAGGCATATCATCCCTAACTGCCTATCCACCTACGGGGGTCCTTCTGCCGTGTGATTTGTGTAAGTGTGTGTATTGAGTTAGGGCTTGTTACTGTAGAAAATCGCCCCCGATCTCTAGAGACCCCTTAATGAGACCCAACGGCAAATGACCCTATTTTCTTAGTACAAATGTATTACCTGTACTGGGGCTCGAACCCTGGTCTTCATGTCAACCAAATTAACGGTCTATATTATAGATTTTTAAAAACCTCTGGAGAGGTGTTCGCCATATTGCATCCGCCATTTTGTTTTCGGTAATGTTGACATCGGATTCGGAAATAGCGACCCTAAAAACCTCAGAGTGAGAATTTTTGTGTATTTTCAAACACGTTTTGAGGTTTTGTCCACGTTTTCGGGATTTGGGACCACTGTGCGTCGCTTCCACTGCAGGAAGGCCCTCTGGAAGAATTCTTCCGAAATGTTTATTCAGTTCCTGAAGCGATTTTTTTTTTAATTGCTTCAACATCATCAAATCTTTCTCCGTTCATGGGCCTCTTCATTTTCGGAAACAAAAAAAGTCTACTGGAGCCAAATCGGGTGAGTAGGGAGGCTGTGGGATAACTGTCATTGCATTTTTGGTGCAAAAATTGCGAATGAGCAGCGAGAAATGAACAGGGGCGTTGTCGTGGTGCAAAACCTACTCCCCACTTTCCCACAGCTCTGGGCGCAGATTCTCGAATCGTTCGCATGGTTAGCTGACCAACGGTCGTGTTATCTGCAAAAGGAGTAGATTTACATTTCACCGGCAGGTAAATAAGGTCTTTAATAAATATAAGGAAGAGGAGCGGGCCTAAAACAGAACCCTGCGGGACGCCTCTCTTTCATAGCAATAACTGAGCGTCATTGGCAGCGATTCTTACTAACTGTGATCGACCAGATAGATATGTTTTAAACCAGCCAGAAGCAATTCCTCTGAAACCGTAGAGTTCCAGTTTCCCTATAAGAATGGCACGGTCAACAGTATCAAGTGCTTTAGCCAGGTCGCAAATAATGGATGCAGTCATATGCTTTTTGCTAAGACGGTCATACACATAATACAAGAAGTTGTAGATAGCATCGCTCATTGATAACCGGGATCTGAACCCGTATTGACAGCCATTGATAATGCTGAACTTAGTGAGGAATACAGTCATCCTAATTTTGACAATAGTCTTCAGAAGTTTCGATAATGTTGACAACAAACAGATGGGCCGAAAATTAGCTTCTGTAAAAGAACCACCTTTGTGTAGAAGTTTCACAATAGATAATTTTAATTGTTCATGGAAATTACCGGATGTAAATCAATCGTTGAAAAGATGTACCCATAAATGTGTCATATCAGTATTAAGCATACTAATCAATTTCATGGGAACTTCATCGACTCCCGATAAGGTTTTATGTTTTATTAAGGATATAATTTCACGTAATTCTGGACTTGACAGGACCAACAAATAATTCTTCATTGTAAGTTTTATTAAAATTTCTTATGAAGTCACCATAGTACTGTAGCGGCTTTATTACTTTAGCGCTTGAGCGTTAGGATCATTGATGATCTTAAGTAAGTTATGTCATCTTTCATTTTGAGAAACTTCTTTCACAAGAAGCCTCCGAAACACAAACAGTTAAAAAAATCTTAGACACAGCGTTAGACTCGGAACAGACTCAGAATAGTCCCATTTTACTATGAATTTCATAAGTTCCAAGGTAGTCCATTGGACCGTTTCTGGGAAAGAATTGCTGGCGGCTTCCAAGTGGCACCTCAGTCTTAAAATCTCCAAAATTATGTCCTCTGCAGAAAATTCATCATAGATTTTTGTCAGATTTGGAACTATACCACGAAGTTCTTCTTCTGTTGACGTAAGCAGAGTTTTAGGCTGAACAACACCAAATGTTATGAGAATGTTATCCATTTCCCTGTAACTATGGTCTAGTTCTCCGTAAAATCTACAAGCCATTCTAACATAGCTCTCTGCAGCTCTTCTGGCAATGTTAGTCCAGCGTCTTGAGCCATTTCTCCTGGTATACGTTTTCGGAATCTTATCCGTCCTCTTCCTTCAATCAAAATATCCAAGTCCTCACATTTTTCAGTTGCATAGGAGATAGCTCTTTCCATTATTTGGATACGTTGGGTTTGAAGAAATTTTTTTAGGGCTCTGATCTTTATGGCATATTTCCATCGATAGCCCAGATGTTTGTATATACTGCTGGGTCCGGTTAACTTCTTCAAGGACTTCACATCAAAAAGAAAGGTAGCTTAAAAAAACTGAAGTTACACAAAGCTGGCAAGAGTGTGGATGCTGCTTCTTTTGTATCGACGTTTTCTCTGCTGAGATCACACATGTCTTCGAGTGTTGATACAAGTTTCTTAAAATTACTCTTCGATGGTTTAACAGCGTCGTGATGAGCACTCCATCTTGTCTCTACTAGTCTTTTGACCGATATGCCTATACTTTTCATTAAAATTTCCCATCGATGTGTGGATGACGAAAAGAACGTGTAAATTTTTTTCTACAGCTCCGAAAAAAGTTACACTTGAACGAACACTCTACAAAGAGTGGACTCCCTATAGATTTACTGAATGATTAGCACAAGGCATAAACAACGCTTTAGGATTGTGTTCTTTGATTTTTGCTTGTACACCACCATGAACTCCTACAATGGTTGCAGCGTTATCATATCCTTGAGCACGATATAGATGTATGTCCAAGTTATCACTCTCCAGCTGCGTAAGTATATTTTCAGTAAGTTCGACTGCAGTCTTTGCAGCTATAGGGAAAAAACCTAGAAATGATTCCTTTATTTCAACTTGATCGCCTTCAATATTTCTGATTACCTAACTCATCTGATCAACATGTGATATGTCTGGAGTGCTATCGCAAATAATTCCAAAATATTTAGTTTTTTTATGTCGTCCACAGTGTTATTTTTCACCTCTTTCCCCAAAAGGTTGATGAACTCATTTTGAATGTCTTTGGATAAATAAGAATCTACCCGTTTCCGTTTTGTACAGGCGCTAGCATGTTCAATTCTTAGCATATACTCTTTTACACAGGGTCATATTTCGATAGTAGATTAACTAATTCTAAGAAATTCCCCCTATCGTCTGATGAAACCCCCTCTCTATGCCCCTAAGAGGAAGATTTTGGCGTGCCAGGAAAAGAATAACATTTAAAAGGCGACTCAAAATGTCACGCCACTTCTTTTTTTCTTGGTCAAAGACCATTTGATGTTCATGGTCAATGTTTTTTTACAGCCTCAATTCATGTTCCAAGATTTTCCATTTTTCAATACAGGAGAGATGGTTCTCAGAATTCTCGTGTTCAGACACTTTAGGAGTTAGTTTCCACCATGAATTAAACCCGTTAGTGAAACTCTGATGTTTTGTTTCATTGTGCGTAAACAGTTTGCAGCAAAAACAATATAAACTGTTTTTTGTTGGAGAGTTTACCATCCATTTTCTGACTACTTTTTCTCCATTTGGTAAAGCTTTATAAAACCATTCTGAATTGATATGTCGGCTCTTTCATTTTATTTTATCTCCAGATCTTTGGACAGTATCTAAAAACGGGCCATCTCTATTTTTATAGGGTTCACTTCTCGTTTTAACAATTTCAACTATTTGGTTGAGTTATTTTCAACAATAACTTTGTCATTATCATGTAGCTCTTCTTCATCGTTTTCAATTTTCTCTGATTCTTCTTCAATGTCGCTATTCTGTCCTTTTTCTTGATCATATCCTTCTTGATGTTGATCTTCATCACCTTGTCTTTCATCTTATAAGTCAGGCTCTCTTACCAGCGTCCCCCATCTAATACATTTTGGCTCTTTCTACATCATCTGTTTCATCAAGAAACTCACTTTCAACACTTTGCTACGTTGTATTTGTTACCAATGAAGTCAAAGGTGCTACACACTTAAAAATGGATACAGATAACGATTCGTGCTCAAGTTCTTTTCATTTCTTGATTTTTCTTTGCTGAAATCCACTTGGGCGCAGATTCTCGAATCATTCGCAAAACTTTGCGTATACTTATTTCAATAGTTGCGTATGCTTTTCTAAAAAGTATATTCTTGACCGTCGTAACAGCGGTCGTAACAACGTATACTTAAATTTTCATTCGCAACTTTACGAGTGCCTAATTTCATGCGCAACTTTAAGAGTGGTTGTGCATAAGTACGTCGCGCCATGTGTTGACAGATGGCTAACCTAAATGATATAGTTAATTTTTCTGCAATTGGGGCTTTAAAGGAAGCTGAATTAGCAAACGGTAGAAACCGCAGACATGATCATTTTAGGGATGATGATTTCCAGCTAACTGATACTGCTTTTGTCAGATTATTTAGATTGACGAAAGTCTTAGTTGATGAACTAATAGATTTATTGGAACCATATATGACTGGGCAAACAAGATCGTCAGCTTTAGATATCCCTACGAAGGTGTGAATATATACTATAACTACTTAAAATTTCCCAAAAATTAATATAATTCAAGATGTTAACAGCATTGCGATTTATCGCATCGGGTGGTTAAAAATTGGATATTGGACAAAATATTAATTTTGCAGTAAGCCAATCTTCAGTGTCTAGGTATATTAATTAGATTATCAATGCTATGACACGTCCTGAAATGATGAACAATTGGGTTAAATTTCCAAATACATTGAATGAGATGCAACAAATTAGACGAGAGTATTTTATAATATAATATCTTAGTAATCACATCCAATCATATTACCATTTTTATAGGTTATTTCGTAACTATGGATTTCCAGGGGTTATCGGGTGTATAGACCAGTGGCGGTTCCTCCATAGGTTTGCAGGTTTGCTCAACGGCCAAAAATGACGACAAGAAAACGTTAAATATTATTTAATGAGTAAAGATTAATAATGTATTATGTACTAAAATACGGAGCATTATCTGTTCAATTGTACTGCCGTAGGCCATTCATTAGTATTGCGGTTTGTCAAACCGTTCCATGGCTTTATTACGCTGCGAGTCGCGGCGATCGTCGCCGCGCATTCGTTTCCCACTCCGCCACATATTCACTATATGGTTTGCAAATCGTATACAACTCGTGCACAAGCCAGCAATCAGCGGACGACTGTTGTCGTTCTAACTGCATTTTCATCCTCGTTAATATGAATTCTGTTCAAAGTTTGTTAGCGGAGCCATTCTGCAATCGAACTTCGATCGAAAAAACTGAGATAAAGAGACTTGGGAGACCTACTCCGAATTTAAATTTAAAACAAAGCGTTAAATGCATAGCACGAAATTTTAATAGGATGTTTAATCCGAAAATTTATTCCAAGCACAGTTGGATATGTGGCGTGACATCAAAAATGCGCTGTTTTGTTTCCCATGTTTACTATTTGGAGGAGAAGATTCATGGACGAAAGTAGGAATGGTGGATTTGAACCATTTAGCAGCAAGAATTAAGTACCACTCTAGCTCTGCAAGGCACATGCGAAGTACTTTGAGATTTTCCATATTTGGAAGCGTCAATATTGCGGCTCAATTGGACAGTGCGTATCGACAAAATATTCGATTACAAATGACAAAGTGAAAAATAATCGGTACATTTTAAATATTATTATTAATTGTGTTCGGCTTTGTGGGGCCTTTGAGCTTGCTATGAGAGGCCATGACGAATCCACGTCTTCCTCGAATCCGGGAATTTTTCGTGGATTAATTAATTTTAGTGCCGAGTTGGACATTGCTCTTAAGGAACATTTGAAAAAAGCAACGGTTTTTAAGGGAATGTCACAAAACTATCCAAAATAAAATTTTACAAAGAATTTTTAGTGTGAGCCAAGAAGAAATTTCCAAAGAAATAAACGAAGCCGACTTTTTGTCAGTAATAGCTGACGAAACCAGTGACGTATCAAATATATATCAAATGGCAATCGTTTTTAGATACATAGTGAGAGATAAGCCTGTTGAAAGATTTTGGGACTTTTTAACCCCCTTAGATCACGATGCGAAAACCTTGTCTTCAGCTATACTTGTAGAACTTGAAAAGGACGTCAAAGATGACAAGAGGAAACTTATTGCTCAAACGTATGATGGTGCAGCAGTCATGAGCGGGTCGTCTAATGGAGTGCAAGCAATTGTTAAACAAACTTATGAACACGCAGCATACATACACTGTTATGCACATCAATTGAATTTGGTCATGTTAAATGCTGCTTCTGCAAACTCGAAAATTCGTATATTTTTCGCAAATTTACAAGGAATTTGTACATTTTTTTCAAATAGTCCTCAGCGGACTGCAATACAGGATGAAACTGTTAAGAAACGCTTACCTCGTTCGGCTCCAACAAGGTGGAATTTTAATTACAGAATTGTCTGCACTGTATTTGAAAATAGGGAGGATATTCTTGAAACAATGAGAAAAATTTTAAACACCGCCAAAAACACTAGTACAATTAACCATGAACTGGGTTATATCTGAATTCTTGATAGCAAGAGCTTCATTTCTTGGCTACATTTATTTTACAAGATAATGCCCCACGTAGACATATTATTTGCTAAATTTCAAACAAGAGAAATTGATCCTGTTATTGCCAAAAACTACATCATAGCATTTGAAACTCAGATAACATTAATTAGAAATAGTTTCGTCGAACTTCCAGACAGGTCAACGACGAATACGCTCGAAAAGTAAAAGAAATCTGTGACAATATTATTAGTCAAGCCAAAGACCGATTCAACTTCAGTGGCCACTTAATCTACTGTTTTTTTGCTACTCTGTTTTTTTCTGACAAATATGATCAGTATGAAACCTGTTTTCGCGAAAAAAAAAAATTTAAGAAGCAAACAAGGTTTATCCATTTTTTAATAAACAAAACTTCGAACAGAATTGACCGTGATCTACGAAACAAAATAATTCAGATCAGTATCGGGTATACTTCCATTTTATGAATCGATTTCTGAGAACAGTGTGCTAAGTGAGACTTTTAGTGAAACTTTAAAGCTATTGAAAATTCTAATTACAATTCCCATGGCTTCAGCTGAAGCAGAACGATACTTTTCTACTCTCAAAAGGATCAAAACTTTCTTAAGAAACACAATGAGCCAAGAAAGACTTTCTGCGTTGTCGATGCTTTCTCAAGAAAGAGACCTAATCGAGAGCATACCTGATTTTAATCAAAAGGTGATGAACAAATTCGCTACTACTAAAGAACGTCGAATGGATTTTCTCTTGAAATAAGGCATAATATTGAAGACTCAGATTGAAAGTTAGTTGTTTTATGTTTGATATATGTAGTCTTGTGTAAAAATAAATGTTTTTTTTATGAAAGGAGCATATCTAGTAATTATAAGTAACCTGCAATCTATTCTAATAAATAATACCTATAAAAGTCTTCACATTTCTACAGCACGAGCCGCCACCAGTATAGACTGTATCCACGTAGCGATCGTCCTACTAAACATTGAAGATGATTTATACCCCGAACATATTTATGTGAATCGCAAAGGATACCATTCGATTAATGTTCAGTTGGTAATAAATTTCTTATAACATATTACTTTCGGTATTTAAATCTATTATATTATGTCCTTAGATTTGCGACTGGCGATTAAAAATATTAAATGTTAATGCCCTTTATCCTGGCAGTACTCACCATAGTTTTATTTAGAACAATAGTCGTGTAAGGAATGCCATGGAACACGTATACCGCAACCGTAGGTATAATAACTTTTTTCCAGTGCCTGCATGGTAAGTACACTGTTATAACATTGATTTAGTAGAAGTAAGTCCCACTTACCGATTAAGCTTTGGTTACTATGAGCAACGGGAAGTAAGTAATCACTTACTTCCCTCAGGGAAGTAAGTAAAATAATTTCAATAGCGTTATTTCTCTGGCACCAGTCTTTAAAACACTTTTGATAACACCCCTTCGACTTCTCCGGCAGTAGGAAGGAAGAGGCAGCATCTGCAGCTTCTTCAATTGCCTTTTCTTGTTTATTTTCATTGGAATTCATTTTACAACTGAACGAATGCAATTTCTGACATTCACACTTTGTTTGAAAAATAGTCTTAGCAACCAAAGCCGTACTGACATTTTGTTCATGAAAATAAATTAATCAAACACAAAGCATTAAACCAACATCAGGAGTGGAAAAACAGTTATAAGCAATGTGAGAGGTAAGTTTTGGCCAGTCTCGGTCTTTATTGCTAGCCCTCGACTGTTAAAAGGTACTTACCTCTCTTAATGCTAAAATAACTATTACTTAGGTAATTATAGGCGTTTCACATTATGCAAATATTAGGTATTAATAAATTTACTTAGGTGATTCGGGTTACCTACTTCGACCATAGCTTCAAACACCAATGGCTAACGTACTGCCTTTTACTCTACAAGCAGCCTGTAATGAACGACTAATGCGTACACGTTCAATTATTGGAAGGTGCAACGGAGTGTTGAAGATGAGATTCCGCTGCTTATTGAAACAAAGAGTACTTCATTATTCCCCTGAGACCGCTTCAAAAATAATAAACACATGTGTGGTATTGCACAATATTTGAATATCTAATAATGTACCCGATCCTCCTCCTATTGAAGGGGATGTAAAACTAGATTTTGGAATATACGCGCCTGATTTTAATTTTTTTTAATAACATTTATTATTATTGTGTTACAAAATTATTAAAACTGATCACATATGATCTACCATTAATTTACCTCGGATACATCTTAACCTAAACCTAATTCTTATCTAAGGTTCATCCATCGCTGCCCTTTAGTTTGTTTGGATTGTGTATTGTTGAAGTCGCGCACAATGCTCTGCTCTGCTCACAATACACTACACACTAAACAAGATCGAATGGTTTCGTTCTTTTCAGTCTTCTGACGTAGTGTTGATTGTCTAATAGTTGGAGTGCTTCTGCATTCACGGGCTTCATGGTTGCCAGCGTACCTCTTGATTTCTTCTTTAACCATTGGGACAGCTAAGTTCCGATGTAGATCCTTGTTGCGAACGTACCATGGCGCATCTACCATATTCCGAAGCATTTTGTTTTGAAAGGTCTGTATTTGATTTATGTTGGAGTCCTTGGTGCATCCCCAAAGCTGGATTCCATAAAGCCATATCGGTTTTAAGACTTGGTTGTAAATAAGTAATTTGTTATATAACTGTACTTTAGAATTTCTTCTAATAAGCCAGTAATATTGTTTGTATATGATGTCAAGTTACATGAGTTTGTTAAAGTTTTCAACCCACCTCAGTTTGGCATCCAGGTTCATACCCAAATACTTTGCTTTATTTTCATGTGGCACCATTACACCGTTTATGCTGATTCTCAAGTTATTTGTTAATTTCTGGTTGGTAAAGTTAACGTGTATTGATTTACTCTCATTTAGTTTGATGTTCCATGTTGTTATTTATTTGTGTATTTCGTTGCATGTATTTTGGAGCTTTATGGAGGCGCTCTCCACATTTGTCCCGACTGAAAGTAGGGCTGTATCATCAGCAAATGCCGCTGTGGTTACTCCTTCTGTCTCAGGTATGTCCGAAGTGTATAGGAGGTACAGAATTGGTCCAAGGACGCTTCCCTGTGGCACCCCTGCACCTATTTCTTTCAATTCAGTGTTCGTCTTCTTGTTTTATGCGAAATAACCTGCCCGTTAGGTATGATGATAGAATTTCAGCATATTGTTTGGGTAGCATTGTCCCCAATTTGTGTATTAGTCCTTTATGCCATACCTTATCAAAAGCCTGTGCAACGTCTAAGAACACAGCTGCACAGGCGGACTTTTCTTCCAGAGCATTTACTATGATGTTAGTTATTTCAAACCCAATTATTTCAAAGATTTTTGAAAAGCTGCTCCTGAAAAGAATGAGGCCACTAATAGAGAAGAATAAGCTAATTCCAGACAACCAATTTGGTTTTCGCCAAAAGCACTCAACCATCGATCAGGTGCATAGAAATATGCACCTGGTTAGCTTATTCTTCTCTATTAGTGACCTCATTCTTTTCAGGATCAGCTTTTCAAATATCTTTGAAATAATTGGGAGTAGAGAAATCGGTATATGACTTAACAACGTTGTGTGGTTTGCCAGGTTTTTGTAGCATTATAACTTCTGCTATGTTCCATTCATTAGGGAAATACTTTAGTCGTATTGCTGCGTTGAACAAGTATGATAGAATTATTCTTCCTTTCTTTGGAAGCTGCTTTATAATCTCACCTGTAATAAGATCTATGCCAGGAGCTTTTCTTGGGTTTAGGTTTGTTTTAATTTCCTGGGCCACTTACTTTGTAGTAATTAGGGGAATGCTTTCTATGCATGGATTTTGTATTGCTTCAAGTACTATACCTGGATGTGTTAGGTTTGGTTTGAAGGTGTTTGCTAGGTGTTCGGCGAAAGCTTCAGTTTTTGGTTTATTGTCACTAGCCCATGTCCCATCTAATTTTCTGATTGATGGAATGGTTGTAATGGGTCTTTTGATCTTTTTGGTGGCTTTCCACAATGAGTAGTTCTTATCCGAATCTGCTAAAAGGTCCCTCAAGTACCTGCTTATGGTATCTTCTTTTATGTTTTTGATTTATCTTTTAAGTCTCTGGGTTTAATTATTTAGCTCGATTTTATCAGCAGGACTTCTTGTTTGTTGCCATTTTTATCTTGCTTTCCTCTTCTCACTGACAATTTTCCTGATTACCTTGGGGTAGTTTTTTTTTTTCGTTATATAGGTTATGTGTCTAGTGTTAGAATACGCAGCTTCTTGTATAGTTTTGATCAGATTTTCTGCTCCTTTGTCCACTTGATCCTTGGTTTAAAGGTTAACTCTTAGGTTTATATTATTTCAATTGAAGTTCTGAATACTTCCCAGTCTGTGGTTTTATTTACCAGTCTATGCGGTGCTTCTTTCCTAATTATCATTTCACTGAGCGTTAGAATAAGAAGTGCTTGATCCGAGCTGAGGTCAAAGTTTTCTTGTAAATCGATGAAATTGGAGGTTATTTTTCTTGCGATGTAGAAGTCAAGTAGATCGGGTTTTTTAAATCTGTTGGCCAGTATGTAGGTTTGCCTGTGGAATGGTAGCTACACTTTGTAACTTCCATTGCATACCTGAGCTCTCTAACTTTGGGTTGACTTATTCTGGATCCCCAGTCCTTGTGTTTTGCGTTGTAGTCGCCTCCCAGTGTGAATTTTTTACCCATGTGTTGTATTAGTTTAAGATATTCTGCTCTTTTGAGGTTATGTCTGGGTGGACATTGTCACTGCACAATAGACCGCACCTACATTGAATGTATTGCATGTTTCGTTATTCGATTTGATTCCTACTACTGTTAATTGTGATTCTTCTATTTGGAGTTTACTTTTCTCGTAGTGATTAATACTGTTTTTAATTAACATTGCACTTCCTCCTTTTGCTTTGTTTGCGGGGTGAGTACATTTGTTGCTTTGGTATTCATTGACTTGGAAGTGTGTTTGTTCAGTACAATGCGTTTCTGAGATTAATAGTATATCGATGTTCTGATATTTTAGCAATAGCTCAACTTCCTGTCTGTGATTTATAATGCCGATGGCATTCCTTAGTCCAATTATTAAGTCTGTATTGCTTATTATTATTTCAGCTCAAGGGTGGCGCCCTTAACAGAAATAAACACTGAAGCGCAATTATGGAACATTGTAGAGTATGCTGATTTCGTACTAATCCGAACATTTTTCGAAGTTGCCGTCAATCATTTAATACGGAGATTGGAAATGTGCATCAAAGAACAAGGTCACTAAATTGAACACCTTCTGTAGAGCCAAATACCTTACTTTTTTTAAATGTTGTTGTATTTAATAAAAGCCTTTTTAATTTATTAAA
Source organism: Othius punctulatus (assembly GCA_951805005.1). Lineage (NCBI taxonomy): Eukaryota > Metazoa > Arthropoda > Insecta > Coleoptera > Staphylinidae > Othius > Othius punctulatus. The sequence continues at coordinate 88,479,019 of OX638141.1, read as the reverse complement.
ATTATTTAAAAAAAAATTTAACACACTAACTTGAAAACAAAAAGCGATCGGACATTAGTGTATAGGATTTTTTAAAATTATTTGTTGGTCGTCTATCGAGTGGTTATATGCATTGCAGTTTGTTCTATGTTACCCTGTATATTTGTATATATATTTTTTTATTGTGACTTGTGCCTTTGGTATTTGCCAAAATTTTGCCGCCCCTGGATTTTGCCACCCTGGGCCATAGCCCTCATAGCCCCCCCTCCCAAATCTTCCACTGCCTCGTATGAAGTAGTAGTTAACTTATAATAATAATAATATGGTAGCACTACAGACCTAGTAGGCCCATGGCTTGGTTGATTGCCTCTCGCCATTTCTTTTTGTCTCTTGCTTTTGCTTTCCACTCCGCGATGCCTGCGAGCTCAATGTTTTTTTCCACTTCTGTCCTCCATCTTGCCTTTGGTCTTCCTTGTCTCCTTCTTCCTCCGATTGTCCTGGGTAAAACGGCTTTAGGTAGTCAGCTCTCCTCCATTCTTTCAACGTGTCGCAGCTACCGAAGCATTTGTCCCTTAATTATTGCGGCTATACTGTGGTCGTTAAATAGTATTTTTATCTCTGCGTTTGCTCTCCACACGCCATTTATTTGCTTTCTATCGAATATTTTTCGTAATACCTTCCTTTCCCACACTTCCACCATCTTCTGTTCTGCCTTATTCAAGGTCCACACCTCGCTTGCATACAGAACTATTGGCCGTATTACCGTTTTATAAATCCTCAGCTTTGTATTGATCGTGACATTATTGTTCTTTAGTACTGCTCTTAGTACTTGCACACACCGGTTTGCCATCATAAGCCTCGCGTGTATTTCTTCTTTGGTATCTTTCTTGTTGTGGAATATTATGCCTAAATATGTGAACTTTTCTACCTATTTTATAGATTTTCCCTCTTTGTGTTATTATGTTCAGATGTTCTTCTTTTTTTACCACGTGATCTGACCATTCCATGTATTTTGTGTTTGCCTCATTGATGTGTAAGGCTAGCTTCTTTGCACTTTCTTCTAGTCGTATTACTACCTCTTTGATTTCTTGTACGTTTCTAGCTAGAATTACGAAATCATCTGCATATGTTAGGTATTGATGTCTTCTTTGATACACTAGTCCCGTTCTGTTAATGTTTGCTGTCCTTATAGCTTTTTCTAGTATTATTCTAAATGGTGCCGCCTCTTCTGTTACTGGGAACTTTCCCGATGTTGTGTTGTTTATTTTTACCTTGTTGTCTGTCTGTCGCAGTGTTAGTCTTATCATATTTGTTAGTTTTTTATTTATTCCCATCTCCTCTAGTGCTTTATTTCCCTTCTGCTCATCCTGTCGTAGGCTGGTTTAAAATCAATGAAACACGCTATTATGTTTTTCTTGTATTCATAGCTATCAGCTTGTATTTCCCTTAATATGAAAATCTGGTCGGTAGTGCTTCTCCCTCTTCTAAAGCCACATTGATACTATGCTTTCCACTATGCTTTCCATCTTCTCCCCCTGTTTTATATACTTGTTGACAGGATTTTATACGCTATGTTTAGGAGTGCTACTCCACGGTAATTTTGACAGTCACTATTGTCCCCTTTTTTATGTGGGGCAGATAATTGCTTCTGTCCATTCCTTCAGCATTTGTTCTTCTGTCCATATCTTATCTATCAGTTTCTGCATTTGGGTGATTAGTGTTTCTCCTTCATGCTTAAACATTTCCCCAGTTCTGCCATCACCAGTCGGGCTCTTGTTGTTCTTAAGACTTTTGATGATGTTCCTGATCTCTTCTTTTGCTGATGGTTGTTCTTCATTTTACGGTGATTTCGTTATGATTAATTCCTCGTCCTCTTGGTTTACTTCGTTCTTCTCATTTCATAATTGTTCGACGTATTCCTTCCATTGTTCTAGTATCTCTTCGTCTCCCGCTATTATTTGGCCATTTTTGTCCTTGTAAAACACGCTGTCTTGGGTTGGTTCCCTCTCTTTTTATTCCTTGGAACATATTTCTTATTTGCTTATTTTTGTGGTTTTCTTCAATCTCTTCTACCAATTTCTCATAGTGCTTCCTTTTTTTCTCTCTCATTAGATTATTTGTCTTCCTTCTTTGTGCTTCATAATTGCGTTTGCTTTTGTTGTTTTCTCTTTTATCATTTGGAGTCGTAGGGTGTCTCTATTCTTTAGCTATTCTTTGCACTCATTATTCCATTATGTTCTCTGCTTCTTAATTGCATGATTTATATGCCATGGTATTATTTGTTTCATTCTTATCCCGACTAGAAAATGAACTGAGTCTGCGTTTGCTCCTCTGTACGATCTTATGTTCTCTATACTTTCCTCTTCTTCTTTTTCAATAAGTACGTGGTCAATCTGATGTATAGTTCTCCCATCCGGTGATTGCCAAGTTCCTTTGTAGATCTATTTCCTTTGGAAGTATGTGCTTTTGATTATCAGTTTTTTTTTCTACAGCCCAATCAATTAGAAAAAGTCCGTTTTCGTTTGTTTCGCTGTGTTTACTGAATTGTCCTATACTAGGTCTGAAAACCTCTTCTCTCCCAATCTTTGCATTTGCATCTCCTAATACCATTTTAAAGTCATATCTCGCGATTTTATCGTATGTTCTCTCAAGTTCGTTATAGTAATTTTCTTTTATTTCAGTTCCTTTTTTCTCTGAAGGTGTGTGCATGTTCAGTAGCGTAATCTTCTGGTACTTTCCCGTCAGCCTTAGCAAATACATTCTTTCCGATATTGGTTTGAACTCTACAATTTGATGTTTTAGGTGTTTGCTTACCATAAATCCCGTACATAGTCTTCTGTTGTTTCCGCCGTTGAGAAATAAATACTCTTGTATTTCTACTATGCCTTCTTTCTTCTTGTAATGCCACTATATCGAATCTGTACCTTTTTATTTCATTGACGAGTTGGTTTAGCTGTCCTTCTTCATGCAGTCTCCTTACGTTCCATGTTCCTACTAATATTTGTTTCTTATCGATTTGTACTTCGGATTTTCTTTGACGGTGTCATTTCTCTTTGTCCTTTTCGGTGCCTCTTTGTTTCCTTGTTTGCTTCTGTTTTTCTTTGCTTCTCTATAATTTTTCTGTTTCGTTTTCCTGTTTCGTCGTCGTGGTCGTTATTTTACTTTCTTTATCTGGTGCTAGTTTTTTGGAAACAGTTTTTCCACCCTTTTATCCCACACTCATGTTTTACCTGCTACAATCAGTTGCTGGTATTTTACTATAACTTTGTAGCTCTTATCTTTCTCCATCTCTGCGATTCTTCGTAGTTTGGCTTGGATTTCTTGTTATTTTATAGTAAGATCATTATGTATATATATATATATATATATATATGTATATATATATATATATATATATATATATATATATATCTGTATATATATGTCGGAGTTCTTCAGCTTCTTTTTATTCCTCATGACTTTCATTTTATCCTTCCAGTTTTCCAATTCTGCTATTATGATTTTTCTGTCTGCTTTTCCGATTGTGTATGCTGCTTTATATGATGTATATTTATTCCTAGTTTTTCCTTTATCATATCATCTGTTGTTTTTTTTGTGTCCTGTCCCTTCGTTGTGATTCCTTTTATCACTATATTAAGTTTCCTCTCCTTTCTTTCAATTTGCTCGACTCTATTTTCCAGCTTCTTTACTTTTTCCTTTAATTGTTGGTTTTCTTCGTTTATCTCATGCATTTCCTTACTATACTGTCTTTGATCCTCTCTAATGTTCTTTATTTCTATCATCATCTGCTTGAGTTCTCCGTCCATCTTGTTTCCTGTTATACTTTTCCTGTTTACTTTCCTAGTTTGTTTGTTATTATCGGTTGCTTCGGGGCTACCTTCAGCTCGTTTCCTCTTGTTATCCTCTATTACTATGTCTTCTGTTTCGCTTTTCGTATGTTTCTTAATTGAACTTAATCGATGTCGAACCACTGCGATTAATTGGCTGTTGGCTTTACTGTGCAGCGTGTGTGGTCTACCCTCCGCTGTGGCTCGCGAAGAAATCGCTTCTATTTACGACCCTTTTGCCTTCAGCGAGTACTTTAGTTCTATTCCCCTACGTACCTTGTTTTCTCTGTTTCCTCTACACTGCTTTCCCGCCTTATTTGCCTTCTCTTGTCCTCCTAAAAACACTCTGTGAATGCACTATGTGGCGGAGCCGATGTTGTCGGTTATTGCGCCGACTTATATCTCCCTAGTGAACTTACTACATATTTATTTAGTTCTCATACAATGTTACAATCTTTATATTATACAAAAATGAATCATAAATGAATGAATGAATGAAATCAAATAATTCTGATTGAGAATTCCAGGATAAAATAACAACCTTTGCTTTTAGCAAGACAGTTTAGCTTTTACCAACGCATATTTAGTGGTTAGAAATTAAAATCAGAAATTTACTCTGCCCGCTGTAAGAGGATCAAATGGGTTTTAAATCTCGGCAGTGCAGGAACGGTAATACTAGTCGGTGAGCGTTATGGACTCAAACGGTCATCGGATGCCGGCTAAAATCATTACTTTAAATTTAATGCACGTCGCTTTTAGGAAAATAAAAAACGCTGGACATGATGATAATAAAAGCGCATTTGGGCTGAGTGTGACCTCGATTAAAGTGGCCGGCTGTAATCGCGTTTTAAAGGGTTGGGGTGGTGCGCCGGGTCGCGGATCCTCCACCAGACCCGGCCCATACGAATTACCAGATTACCGCTAATCCCCCGGACTGAATCCGCCCCTGGAACAAAGCACGAAGTTCAAGGAGCGATCGCAAATGACACACGGGATAATGCGATTATTTAGGCCCCCATCGGCAGAGGCCTTAATTGAACCTCGCAAACATAAATCGGAAGTGGGCCATTTTTTGACGTCGCGGAATAAGCACGAATTAGAATTAAAATACACAGCGGGGCTGAGGAGCAGGCAGTGTTATTAAATTACCTTAATTACATAATTCGATCGAATCTCACATCCTTGGAGGACGGCGGGAGACCCCCACGCTGCCGCCCCCGGACTTGTTAAACTCGCCTTGCCTTTTTCAATTTCGCCCGAACGGTTTTAATCAATATAATTAATGTAAAGCTGAATTCCATTTCGAGATTATACAATCCGGGAATAAAGAAGCCGGCCTGCCGGGATAGGCCGGGGCGGGGGCCACGGCCCCCTCGCCCGCTTTTCTGAAATTAATAGTTAAGCGGCCATTTTTCCGAGGGGGGTCGCCAAAATTCCATCTCGAAATTTTCGGGATATACGCCCCTTTGATGTCCGATTTTATTAAATTTAAGAAAGCTGTGCGTGCGCGTTACGCAAACACGGTTTCTAGGAATGTGTCAATAACTGTATTCGAATGTTCCTCTTCCTGAATTTCCACTGTTTCAAGCACAGCTTTTAGCTATTGCCCATTTTAATGGAGGGGGTGGGGGTGAAGCCGATGTAAAATTAACCCTCTAATGTATGGTGTCCTCATTTGAGGACATTACCTTGAATGGCTACGGTTTCGTTGTAAAACATTGTAGCTAACTTTTTTCCATGTCAAACTCTTCATGAATAAAGAGAGTAATTGATTGTAATAATAATAATATAATAATATAATATCCAGTATATTCACCTTTTTAGTGGAGTACCGAAAGAAGATAGAGCTAAGAGAGGAGTATCCCTGTTAATTAAGAAGAAATACAAAAAACTTTTGACTAACTTTGAAGCAATCAATGAAAGGATCATCAAGGTGAATATCAATATACTAGGAAGACGACTAACCATCTTTGGAATTTATGCTCCCAATGAAGACGAAACAGTCCTACTAAAAGACCTATTTTTCGAAGAACTTCAAATGGCGCTAGATAACATAGGAGACAATAGAGAGATCATTCTGATGGGAGACTTTAATGCTCATATAGGGAGTAGAAGAGACGATAAAGTAATCGGACAATTCGGCGAAGTAAATATCAACAATAATGGGGATAGACTGACGGATTTCTGTGCACAGAATACATTGAAGATCGAAAATGGATTTTTTAAACACAGAGACATACATAAATACACGTGGATCCAACACACTAGACAACTAAAATCTATTATTGATTATATCATTACCAGTCAAGACAAATCAATTAAGGTCAATGATGTAAGAGCATATAGAGGGCCGGAATGTGGGTCAGACCATTATCTAGTAAAGGGAGTATTCTATTTTCCATATTTTCCATATAAGTCTTCTAACCTACCACCAGAAAAAAAAAGGAAAGGTGTCTAAGGAAGAACTAACAAAGCTAGACAGAAAAAGATACAACATCGCAAATTTTAAAGAGGAAAGCATCAGATATTTATACCAACAAAGGTTAGATCAAAAGCTAACACATAACGCATCTAACAATGTCGAGGAAATGTATGAACACATAAAGCTAGCTATACATGAAGCATCACATGAAGCTTTAGGGGCATTAGAAAAGAAGAAGCCCATCAGCAGAAACATTTGGTGGAATGATGAGATCGAAGAAGAAGTTAAAAGCAAAAAACAGGCGTACCTCAAATGGCTCAATACTAAAACAGAAGCAGACAGACAAGTGTATACGGAGAAAAGAAATGCGGTTAGAAATCTAGTAAAAGAAGAAAAAACAAAGACATGGGACAACAAATGCCGCGAAATAGAAATGTACATCGGCGGCCGGAGATGTACAGAAGCATGGAGGTTTGTAAACAATATAAGAGCAGACAAGAAACAAATACCCCTGGAACAAATATCGGCAAAAAAGTGGGAAGAATATTACGGAAGACTGCTATCGGAAGACCGACATCAATTTATCGAAGAACAAATAAATATTATGGTGGATGGAGAGCCCATGGAAATTTCAATAGATATGGTAGAGAAGGCAATAAAAAACATGAAAAATGGAAAGGCGAGCGGACCAGGAGATGTGGCTGCGGAGATGTTAAAAAATGGTACAAAAAAACTTAATGAAATGATAACAAAATTACTAAACAAATGTATCAACGAAAATAAAGCCCCTGAAGAATGGAAAATGGGGTTCATGTCATCTATACTTAAGAAAGGAGATCCTCGCAAGTGCGAAAATTACAGAGGAATAACGGTAACATCAACTTTTAGCCGCCTATATGGAAGAGTACTTCGCGATCTTGTTGAAACGGAATATGCGGTAATTGAAGCAGAGGAACAAAGTGGTTTCAGGGCAGGCAGATCGTGCATGGACAATTTATTTTGCTTAAAACAGCTAATGGAAAAGAAAATTAGCACAGGAAGAGAGTTGCACCTACTTTTCATAGACCTAGCAAAAGCGTATGATAATGTGCCCATACAAGGACTATGGAAAGCTCTAGAAAACACTAATATAAGTACGAGAGTAATAAAAGCCATTAAAGAACTTTACCGAGATACCAAAATTAAAATGAAAATTGGAGAATCAATATCGAATGGAATCAGTACATCTAAAGGTTTGAAACAAGGATGCTGCCTATCACCGACACTATTTAAAATTTATATCGAGCACTCCTTGAGAACGTGGAAAAGGAAATGCAAAGGCATGGGAATTAACATAGGAGACAACAACATATACACTCTCCAATTTGCAGATGACCAAGTGCTCATGGCCCAAGATAAAGATGACCTTCAATATATGACCAGGAAAATTAAAGAAGAGTATGAAAAAGCAGGTCTATCTATGAACCTGAACAAAACTAAATACCTATGTATTGGAGGAGAATCCGAGGATTTGGAACTGGAGAATGGAGAAATAATATCAGCATGCAATAGTTACCAATACTTAGGGGTAAACATACAAAAAGATGGAAAGGATGAAAAGGAAATTAGGCAAAGAATCGGACAAGGTAGAAGAGGTATTAAGAGGCTAAATGGTATATGGTGGAGTAAAGAAATAACGAAAAAGAGAAAATATAACATATACAACACAGTTATAAAAAGTATTGTACTCTACGGAGCAGAAGGATGGAGGTGGACCGAAGCTGACAAAAGAAGACTAGAGGCTCTGGAGATGGATGCCCTAAGAAGATCATGTAGAATATCGAGGTTGGATAGGGTACGCAATACAAGGATAAAGGAATTAATCGGCTTGAGAGAAAATATCGTACAGGAAGCAGGAAAACGGCAACTAATCTGGTACGGACACCTGAAAAGGATGGCAGATCATCGCTTGCCAAAAATTACGCTCGACTGGGTCCCTCCGGAAAGACGGAAACGAGGCAGGCCCAGGAAATCCTGGAATGACGGCATCCAGAAAGCTATGAGCGAAAGGAACCTACAAGATGACCAATGGCAGGATAGGTTAGGATGGAAGAAGAGTCTGGGGATCGGACAGCGTCGACAGACGTTCTAAAACCGAAATTATATATATATAATATCCGTCATTCACATGTAAAAATATTACGATAGAGTTACTTTTGGCATTTTGGAAATTATTGGCTAACAACATATTTCAAGCATTACTGATTGCACAAAATACAATATCCAATTTAAGAAAAAAAAGATAAGCTTACTGTGATGAGAATAAAATGTGAACAGAGTGTATATATTTTTTTCTACGAAAGTGTTGAAAGACACGTTTTCTGTCATAAAATTTAACCTTGAAAGTTGGTATTTGTTACAAGGAGTGCAGAAAGTACTTTCCGCACTTATATGAGTGCGGAAAGTACTTTCCGCACTCACTTTCCGCACTCCAATACCTCTCTTTTGATTTTTGAGGCAATAAATCGGACGAAACTGTGGATGCAATGGCCGCAAGTTCCGGCGGAGTGTTTGTTATATCGTCACTATCGGAATCCATTATTGATATTCTTCTACTTCCAGTATTAATGTATAAATTTCGAGTCTCGATTTGGTGACAAGCGATTTATAAATTTTCTGACGTTTAAATTAATGACAATGACATTTATTTTAAATTAATGATTAAATTTACATTAATCTTTACTTTTCTACACTTTCGTAGAAAAAATAGTATGTAACACTCGTTCGGAAATGGCCATTGCAAAACTCGTATGAATGGAGCACTCGCTGGCGCTCGTGCTCCAACTTTCATACTCGTTTTGCAATGAAGCCCTTTCCGCACTCTTATTACAATATACTATAGATCAAAACCGCTAGTTTGGCTGACAGGTTAGAACGCGTGCTTAGCATGCAAGAAGACCTGGGTTCGAGCCCCAGTACAGGTTGTACATTTGTACTGAGAAACTAGTGCCATTCGCCGTTGGGAGCTCATTAACGGCGCTCTAGAGATCGGGGGCGAATTTCTAGAGTAACAAGCCCTAACTCAATACACACATTTACACAAATCACACGGCGCACAGTGGCTAATTATTAATCAATAGCGGGACAAAAGTCGAAATTTAAATATTAATTTGTTGAATTTTTTTTGACATTCTGTTAATTTCTGATGTCAGCAGTACTGATAGGAGTGTTAATAACTTTCATAATCTTCGCTGATGAAACGCTATTTAACTTCAAAATAACGTAGTTATTTTTCCAATTTGTTGCGCTGTACTACACCAGTGAAAGAAGAGTAGTTATTTATTTTGTTGGGGGAGCGTTTTGAATACTTGAAATATGAACATGTCCTCCATGGATTGCAATAGTGAAAGTAAGTTTTGATGTTTGTTTTATTATTAATAAAATTAAATTAAATTAACTGAACAATTTCGTCACTTTTATAGCGATTAAAAAAAAGTTTCAATTTGTTTCACTCCTTTACTTTGTTAGATATATAGATTAGTATATTGTCTATATATATACCTATGTTTCATTGTCTCCTTGAGTCTCTTTTGAACATTGTTGATTTTTTAAGATCTACCGCCCGATGCTAGCCGTATGGATTTGTTCGAATTAATGCGATCTGAAAATTTATTAAGACATGGGGCTTCAAACAAAGTTATTGATCGCTGAAAGATGTACATAATAGACCATATTAAGCCCTTACATGTCGAGTTTAACGATGCCATTATATCGGAAGATATTAAACTATTTGTGTGCAATCGTCTTAAACGCTGGAAGAAATACAATAGTAAATACGATGTTTTTATTGTAAAACAACGCAAGTGGTTAGAGGAATCAATTAAAGTATCAAAATACATAGAATCGTGTACAACACCTACTAAAAAAAACGAAATCAGACAGCGAAAATTGGACGGTCATCTAAACCGTTTAAGGAATGTACACCAAAAGCTAAGCAGAGAAAAATTCAATCACTGCTAGATAATCAATCTCCAGAAGAACTAGCATTTGCCGCACATGCAGCTTATACGTCCAAAGGAAGGAGAAATGTGGCATCCGTTATTAAAACAGTCATACGTAAATCACCTCAATCTGTAAAAGCGATAAAAACAGTTTGTAGGCGTACAGAACATAATGTGAAGCGTTTGCCAGAAGAGTCTTATACATGCGATGAAGCGCTGGCTCTTACAATGAATTGCAAATTAACAAAAGCGCAGTACATCTCACTTCGGCACAGTGCACTTGTAAACGGAGTCAATCTTTATCCGCCTTATTTTCGTGTTATGGAATCGAAGCAAAAGTGCTATCTATACACCTAAAGAAAAAATTGATATAACCGAAACATCAGTTAATATTGATCTACAGAGTTTATTAAACCTAACGGTCAATCGTTTAGCTAACGTCCAAAAAGAGGTTATTGTTGAAGTTTTGGAGAGATCAGAAAGCAATGGCATATTTAAATTGATCCACAAATGGGGAACCGATGGTAGCTCTGACCACTCCCTATATAGCCAGAAGTTCTCCGATCCTTCTTACACGGATTCCGATATCCTACAGACCTCAGTTCTGCCACTTCGTTTACAATATGAAACTTCCAGTGGTGATAACATTATAGTGTGGCAAAATCCAAGACCAAGTTCCACCCGTTTTTGTAGACCAATTCGTTTTACATTTTGTAAAGAAACTGAAGAGAAACTTACAAATGAAATGGAGATTAATAACAACAAATAAATCATCTTGAACCTTCAATTCTTGCAGTAGACAATTCGTCTCTAAATAATGTTCTCGTAATCCACGAATTGCACAAAACAATGATCGATGGCAAAGTGTGCAATTTTTTTAGCACGTAACCGATTTGCACAAGTATGTTATATATGTGGCGTATCCCCCAAAGATATGAATAATATGGATGAAGTTCTCAAACGTCCATGCAAAACAGAGTGTTTTTCATATGGTCTGTCTACACTCCACGCTCGCATTCGGTCTCTCGAGTGCGTAATTCATATATCATATAGACTAATATTAAAGCAATGGAGAGTACCGAAAGGATCCATAGATGGAAGAAAGAGAACTGTTATTAACAAATTGCGAAACGAAATGGGTATATTAATAGATGTCGTAAAGCAAGGCAAAGGTACGTCAAACGATGGAAATACGTCAAGGGGTTTCTTTTTTAATCCAACCAAAGCATCACAGATAACTGGAGTTAAAGAAGAGCTCATTCGCCGCTTTTCAGTTGTTTTTGATACTATATGCTCAGGATACGATGTAAATATTCAGAAATTTAAAGAATACACCTACGAAACTGCAAGACTGTACATTTCATTATACAACTGGTACCCGATGCCTGCTTCTATTCACAAGATTTTAATTCACAGCGCGGATGTAATGAAACATATATTGTGTCCTATTGGTATATTAAGTGAAGAAGCTCTTGAATCCAGGTACAAAGAATGTAGAACATTCAGAAGACATAATACGCGAAAAATGTCCAGAATAAAAACTAATGAAGATTTAATTCACGTTTTATTAATTTCGTCGGATCCTATTGTCAGTAGCCTAAGATCTCTTCCAAAAAGGAAATTGTCTACTTTATCAAAATATGTTGTATCGTTGTTAAAATAAAATTAACATTAATTGACATATATTCAAATATTTCTTTATTTTACGTATTAAATAGTTATAATTTATACTAATAATATAGTGTACTAATGATTTTCACGGATTTTGAGGGTCTTCACTCAGTTGCGTGGGCGTACACGCTTAACTTTTATACCAGTAGCACTTCCGGAGTTTTTGAAAAAAAAACATGTTTTCATCCCTTCATAAAACCCACCCCTTAGTGCTTGGATTTTTTAAATTATTTTAGGTGTCTTCACCAGTATAATATTGGTATATTTACAAAGCTTCAGAATTTTTGGAGAAAATATATTTCTCCCCCCCACCCCCCTAAAAATCACCCCTTAGTGGTAAGATTTTTTTCAGTATTTTTCTCATTATCTAACAAATATTTTGGGTTGATTTCGTGGTTTATAGATTTTTGTCCACCTAAAATTTGAATCTGGACCACTGTGCGGCGGAAGGACCCACGTTGGTCGATAGCCAGTTAGGGATAATGTCCCTAACAAATTCAGTCACTACTATTTTAGATCAAAACTTGAATCTTTTCATAGAAATGGTAAAATGGTTTCCGAACGAGCATTCACGGAAGAGCAATTGCAAAAATTAGCAGCAGAATTTTATGACAGTGAAGATGAAGAAATGCAAAACATTACCTCTATAGAAGAACCTTCTCCGGTACATGGGAGTTCTGCCGTACCCGTCACCAGTGGAATTATCTCCGCTATCGCGATTCCACCACTAAAATTCCTCAGAAGGCAAGACCTATTCGCAATACTTGGAAAAATAGACCTATGAACCATACCGAACTAGAACATCTCGCCAATACTTCAGAAGATGAATTGGAAATTTCGGACAACGAGAGTGACTGTGGCATATCTATAGAAAGCAGTGTTTGTAAATCTGATTCTGATGACATAATAATTACAAGCAAAAAGCAACATAGTTCTAAAATATCGACAACTTCAAAAAGGACTTCTGAAAAAAATGGTTTGGAATTTGGATAGAGATCCCTATTGTACAAGAAGTGTACCAGAATGTACAAAACTTCATAAGGTAAACATTTACTTTAATACACCCATAAGCTACTTCTCGTCCTTTTTCCCCGATGAGTTTTTGCAACATATTGTTTTTGAAAGTAACTTCTACGCACACCAAAAAGATAAATTTAATTTTAATCTAACTCTGGGAGAGCTAAAGACATTTTTGTGCATGCCATTAGTGATGACTTTATAAAGTATCCCAGAGTTAGACAGTACTGGTCCTCCCAAGGCGGCTTGAGGATGACATTGATCGCAGACGCCATGACTTGTAACCGATATGAAGAGATTCGAAGATACCTTCATTTCACTGATAGTAATAATATTCCTCCAGAAAATGACGATAAATTAATTCTAATGCGCCCTGTTCTTGACCAATTACACGTAAAATTTCATGAAGCTGTTGACCCTGAGGAATTCATGAGTTTTGATGAAATGATGATCCATTTCAAGGGAAGACCTTCGTTAAGACAATACTTGCCCAAGAAGCCGAAAAAGTGGGGATTCAAAATATGGGTTCGAGCTGGCGATTCTGGATATGTGTACTGTTTTGAAGAATTTCAAGGTGCTGCCCAAAAAAGAGACAAAGTTAGTAATTTAGGCGCATCAGGTGATGTTGTAGTAAGACTTTGCTATGATATACACAATATTTATTACAAACTATATGCTGATAACCTGTTTACTGGTATTCCGTTAATTGAAAAACTTACAGAACTCAACATTCTGTATCTAGGAACAGCCAGAGCTAATAGACTTCAAGGAGCAAATGCCGCTTTGATACCTTAGAAGGAATTAAAAGCAAAAAAGGTCGTGGAAGTTTTTCAGTTTGTAATGCGCAAAACGGAATAACTGTTGTAAGATGGGTCGATAATAATTTCTTGCCCACAATGTCAATCTACGCTGGTTAGGAGCCAATTGAAGAAACCCAAAGATATTCCAGACATGATAAAAAATATATTACTATTCCTCGCCCTTTTGCTATTACTACATACAGGGTGTATCAGCCAAATGGAATAAATTCAATAATAAATAAATGGGGGCGTGTTCAAAAAAACGCTCCGACACGTCGATTTTTATTTTTAGTTGCGCATTTTTTTCAACAAAAACTTTTTACACAGGGTGTGTCATGTGACCGTGGCCAATACCAACTTTCTTATTTTAAATGCAACACCTGGTATATTATTCAATTTTTGGATTCTTCAGAACATTCTAGACATATTTCATGTACAATGTCCTATACCTACCTTCAACTGTTTCGGAAATATTAATTCTAAAAGATTCTTTCTCTGATAAACATTATGAGAAATAATCATCATTCAATTACTTCCTGATCTGAGGACCAACAAATATGCCTTCTTTAATTTTAGCATATGAAATTGTAGGAAAAATTGCTAACAAATGTTTTAAGCATCTCTATTCAGTTTATTCAGCCTGGACAAGTTTTTGAAAATACCTGTTTTTATATGCAGTGGTGGAAGTAGAACGTCATTTAGATCAATTAATGGATTATTTGATATGTTTTTTCTTCCAGGAGAATACTTTGTTCTTTATGGCCAATCTGTTCTGGTGAAATGATGACTTGTAGATCGACTATGCCGTAAACAAAGGAAACAACAACATTTTGTGAAACCTCCTTGTATGCCAGTTAACAAACCAATGACCTAAATAAATTTTATTTTATTAAAACTTAGAATTTACGATATACATAGAACATTCCATCACACACCTTTAAATCACCACATATCTTCCTTTTATGATCTTCGTATTTGAGTAAGTTAAAATTTCAGTCATTGATTCGTAATTTTTCTTAGTATTAACAGCATGAGCAATTGGTACTGTAAGACTTCGGTTTTCCCAATATTTAATAATTAGGTATATTTTACTTGTAATCATAAATTCTTATAATTTATGATATTGGTTTTGGCTCGTGATTTATCTATTTTACTTTTATTTTGTGTGATCGTATAATGGCAGTACTTATTTACGTTATGTTTGATATTAAATCATTATCGTGACAACTCAAACTTCTTTTAGAGGTAATGCGTGTGTTAATAACAATAACATTAATAAAATAAAGACAAAGAATTATAGATTAAGTGTAATTTATTCACTTTAAAGGATTTTGCACCAACAATTAAATATCAACTTTAATGACTTTCTTTATTAGTTAGTTTTGGATAAAAGATGTACTTAACGCCAATGACTTTCACACATTGCTCAATTCTACGTGCCCGCAAAACTGCTCAATGCATGTCACCACTTCATGAAATATGTCACTGTTTGTGCCTTCCAATGTCATTTTTCATCTATTACTTCAGGATTCACTAACTAGGTTTTGATAGATACAATTTTGTTAAATACGTCCTGTAAATTGTTCGTATGACTGATATTAATGAATTTGCAATATGATTATTTATAACTCGTTTATACTCATAACACAAAACAACCAATAATTTGCCACAATATTGCCCAGTTATTATGTAAATTATACCTTAATATTTCGTAATTATTCCCAGGAGAACATTATCGTTTTTAGATTTCATCTTGAAATTTAGAATGAAATTCGTTAAATAAGCAATTCTGATAATTTTATGGATTTCATTTACTTAACCCCTTTTTTGTTAAAATTTTGTAATATTTCCGATTTAAACTAAATCTTAATTTGATTCAAATCCATATGATTAATGATTCATAATTAAATAATGTTTTGCCGCTTTATCGAAGAGATATTATTTAGGTTATATTTTAACAATTT
This sequence comes from Othius punctulatus, assembly GCA_951805005.1. Taxonomy (NCBI): domain Eukaryota; kingdom Metazoa; phylum Arthropoda; class Insecta; order Coleoptera; family Staphylinidae; genus Othius; species Othius punctulatus. Next base: position 88,463,359 of record OX638141.1, on the reverse strand, counting down.
ATACTTATCCCCTGAAGAGTATTATCCTTTCTATTCTATATTTTAATTGATATGTTCAGAAGAATTGTTAACTTGTGACGATAATTGTTAATCATGTCTACTAAGGTAAACACAATTAGAGATGGTAGCATTCTTCTGTCGGAACGCGAATGACACCGGAAATATTATCTCATTAACATCCACGACACCGCTCATAGCGTATGCCAGAAATTAATAAAGCTTTTGAACAACCCACGTATGTGTAACCGGAACGATTACCTCATTAACATCCACGACACCGCTCATAGCGTATGCCAGAAATTAATAAAGCTTTCGAACATCCCACGTATGTGTAACCGGAACGATTACCTCATTAACATCCACGACACCGCTCATAGCGTATGCCAGAAATTAATAAAGCTTTCGAACATCCCACGTATGTGTAACCGGAACGATTACCTCATTAACATCCACGACACCGCTCATAGCGTATTCCAGAAATTAAAAAAGCTTTCGAACATCCCACGTATGTGTAACCGGAACGATTACCTCATTAACATCCACGACACCGCTCATAGCGTATGCCAGAAATTAATAAAGCTTTCGAACATCCCACGTATGTGTAACCGGAACGATTACCTCATTAACATCCACGACACCGCTGATAGCGTATGCCAGAAATTAATAAAGCTTTCGAACATCCCACGTATGTGTAACCGGAACGATTTTATATATATTTCACGGGGTCTTCGTTTTTGGTACTTTAGTAGGAATGTAGTGATTATTGCTACTCAATTTCGAAATAATCAATACCATCCTGAACACAGTCACTTTCAAAATAAATCGGATAATACTCTTTGTAATGATATTCGCGGATACTATTAACGAAGATAATAACGGACTGACGCCACGCTAATCTGGAACCAACTAAACTTTTCGTATGCAAAGCGATGCTATTTATATTAAAATTTTGCCCACTCAGCGTTGTTGTGTGATTCCCCGTAACATTATTTCTAATTTCGGTGATCTCGCATGGGCCCTATAGCAAGGTTATTGACCTAAAAATACTAAATTGTTATGATTCGTCATCGGCTGGCTTGGGCGCCTGTGTTTTGTTGATAAAATTGCGTCACCACGCATCGAACGCGTCTTAACAAGTGATTATAAAAGTTCTCGTAATTTCGTCTGCAATCGATTCAAATTGAATTCATATTTAATTAGATTACTTATTAAATCCCCCAAATGATCACCCTCTTCCTATTCTATCACAATACTTGGCTTTTACGTGTGTTTTTCAATGTTTATACCTGAGTATGAAATTGTTTCAATTATATCACGAACCGTCTCAATTAATATCAGTCATTTTTCGAAATAATATATATATATATATATATATATATATATATATATATATATATATATATATATATATATATATATATATATATATATATAAATAAATTCATACAAAATAAGTGCATTTCGATCCCTTACAGTACGGATGTTTTTTTATTCCCATTTAGTATACCATATAAAGGAAGAGCCTTTATATGGTACTTCAAAATCATCAACAAAGCGAGCATGCGTACGTGATATTTGGTACACAAAGCTTGCTTATTTCTGGGATTACCCTATTTTTGCGTGCACAGAACGCATCTGGAGCAAGTGTGCTATCAATTCAGTCCAATTTATCTCAATCTTCAGTGCGTTGTGCTTGTGCCTTGTGTGTATTACGTGTTTATAATCTTTCTTGTAAAAAATGCTGAAAGTAAAACCTTCCGTCGATGAATGGATACGTGGACATTGTAAATTAAAATATGAGAACGGCATATTAATTTGCAGGGCTTGTGTCAAACCGGTAAGTTTTATTTTGTGTTGCTATAGGCCTAGGTACAAGCATGTATTATGTTGTAGATTAACTGCGAGAACAAATTTAACATAACACAACATATCAAAACAACAATTCACCTGGAAAATAAAATAAAACACAAATCAGCAAGCAGTACCCTGAGTACCCAGCAAACTATTTCTGAGTCTTTTACGAGTTCTTCTACACACAATGAAACGGAATTTTACTTTGATTTATGCAATACGATAGTATCTTCTAACATTCCGTTAAAAAAAACTAGATAATAGTATGTTTAAATCTTTTTTACAAAAATACACCGGTAGACATATTCCTGCCGAATCAACAATTCGCAAAAACTATGTCGAGCAAGTATATAAACACACCATTGAGGAAATAAAAAAGATAATTGGCAACAATTACATATGGTTCTGTGTAGATGAAACTAATGATTCATGTGGTCTGTACATCGCCCATTTAATGATTGGAATATTAAACAAAGACTCCACCAATGCATTTTTAATTAGTACCAAGCAGTTAGAAAAAACAAATGGCAACACCGTTGCCAAATTCGTTCACGATGGATTAACACTTTTTTTTTTGCTAAACCCCGAACCAAATGATAAATTATTATTGATGCTTTCTGATGCCGCTGCATATATGTTGAACGCATATTCTAATTTAAAAGTATTTTATGAGCAATTAATGCATTGCACCTGTTTGGCACATGGTTTTAATCGAGTTGCTGAAACGATTAGATTGCAATTTCCCGTGGTCAAAGATTTTATAAAAACCGGGAAGAAAATTTTCCTAAAAGCTCCACTGAGGGTTGAAACGTTTAGGGAAAGAATGCCAAATGTACCTCTTCCTCCGGCACCGGTATAACTAGATGGGGTACGTGGCTAGATGCTGCCTGCTATTTTACCGACCATTTCGATTCATTTAAGGAGCTTGTGTTAGAGTTTCCAGAAAATGGGTCAGAGGCAATTAAAGAATGCCACAAAGTTCTTAAAGATATGAGGGTTGTACAACATTTAGCATTCCTAAAAACCAACTACAGTTACGTAAGCAAAGCGATTGATAAACTCCAAGCTAAGGACACAACTTTGGTAGATGCGGTTCAAATAGTTGAAGATTTTAGGAACGACGTCTCAAACTTACGGGGATCTATAGGAGAGATTATTAAAAAAAAAGTGATGCAGGTTTGTCAAAAAATGAAGGGTTTGGCGAGTTACAAAAAATATCAACAGTTTTAAAAGGAGATTTCGTGGAAGATTTGCTGATTAATATTACAATTATTCCCAAATTTAAATATGCACCGATTACAAGTGTGGATGTGGAGAGAAGCTTTCCACACTTAAAAAATGTGCTGAGTGATAGGAGAATGGGATTTTCCGTTGAAAATATTGAAAAGCATTTAATTATTAGTTCACTTAAAAATGAGCAGGAATCATTATTTGTTATTAATTATTATTGTTATTAATATTAATCCCCAAAACCTATGCTATTAAAATATTACTATTATCTGCCTATAGTGCGTTCTTGATAATAAAATTATGTTTTGCTTTGTTTTTCTGTATTTTCATAAAAAATAAAATATGCCTTTTCATGCTTTTTCTGCGTTTTTGTGCTTATTCTAATCTGTATGCTATTTTATATGCTTATTTTCTAAGATTTTAATGCATTTTTAAGGGCTTATTTTGTAATTTTTTATGCTTATAAATCCGCGCTTTGCTGATATACCTTATATCCTTTGAATTTGATGCATGGCTCTCTCGTAAAATGAGTCTTGGAAGTATGGCATATCTCAATATTTTGTATATCTAGGATTGCTCGCAATTGTTGTTGGTGTTGCAAGGGTCCATTGGCATTCCATTCCATAATCGTAATGTTACTTGGCATTGTGGTTTTTGGGATTAGCTCCTTAAGTGCTATGTTCAAGTCTGCTTATACGTTCATCCATTTTTGTTAATTTCTCCATAATTTGCTCAAGACAGTTTTGAAAGAAAGCGGTTTGATCTTGCTTTTCGGTTTAATTTTTATTATAGTTTTCGGACTTTTTATTGACTGCTTGTCTGTATGACTTTTTCTCTGTACTTGTGCTGGCTACAGGCATTGGTTGGCCATTTCTCTGTGGCTGTTTATGAAGAATTGTTTTTTTATTGCGTTTGTGTTGTAATTTTTGTATTTCTTTTGCATCCATGCATCCTCTGCAGTTTGCTAGATGTTCTCCATCACCGTGAATAGACATGTTGATGATGATGTGTGATGATGTTGATTAATTTATGAAGTGTCATCTATTTCACATATTGCCGCGTTCTTTGTTCTGAGTGGAACTCCTGAAAATGCGAGCGAGAAAAATGTCGGGATAGCAATTTCCAAATTTCGCGGATGCAGAAATAATGCCGGAATCATCAGCGTCCCTTCGCTGCCCCGCAGCCCGAGGGAGTGCGCCCCGTGCGCCGGAATGCTATTAAATAGACTTCGCCTCCTCGGCTGGGTTGATGTTATCCCCTAGGCCGGCAACATCTGGGCGTCGCGCACCCGCGATAAAGAAACATCAGGGTGAAGGGGGTGGCGCGACGGGGGCGGCAGCCAACGTCGGCGCGTCACACCCGACGGAGACGACATCGCCGGAGAGAAATCGTTATTCAATTCGAAACGTCGAAACACATTTTCATATTTTAATATTGCGAGAGCCACTTTAATTAAAATCAACCCGTTCCGAGGCGCGATAGCGCGCCGCCCTCGGGGCCCCCACTGCCGCTCCAGGCGTCCTTGCAGGGGAAAAATGTCACCGGCGATGGAGAAAACCGAACGCGACGGGAAATAATTAAAATATTATCGCCGACGGTGTGACGTCTGCCGAGCCGGGCCGCTGCAGGCCTGCAATTTTCCAAATTAAATTCCTGCCGAATCGTAAATTGGGGGCGGCCTTAAAACAAACAACCCCACAGTACCACAGTCCGCGCACCGATAAACATCGCTATTTCTAAATTTCGAACGTTAGTGCCGCAATAAAGCATGCACTCGACGCGGTTCCCTGGGTCATTCTAACCCATCATCATCAAGGAGGGCGTCCTGGACACGGGAAAGACGCCCGGAATACGAAGCGGCAAAGCTCCTGGGGCTCCGCCGCCCCCCTCCCCGTCAGACGCCGCTCCTCATGCGGCACACTTAAATGATAAGAATTGCCCGCCGGCAGCTTTACGGCCTTAAAAACGCCACCGGGGCGCGTTTATTGTGATTTTAAACTTTTTTATGGGTGTCCTGAAAACACCGCTAAAAAAATAGTCCTTTATTAATATTCCTAAAATTAAATTCAGTCCTGAAGACAAGCATACAATGTACAGTATTACTCATAGTAACGTATGACAGTTATTCAAAATTTATACGTAATTTAAAATTTGTACATCGTTATGGTAATTGAAACTAACATTACATATCTCCACTACATCAATTAGACATCTACCCTGAGGTATTCAACTAATAGCTTAGCAGCTGTTACAAACAGCATGAGTACAAGGCTTACATTAAAGCCTTAACTTACACTTCGTTTTCCACACAATCATAGAATATATTTTTTTAAATATATAGAAGTATATAGAAACTATAGAAATACGTAAATATAAATATATACATACAACATACATAAATACATAAATTTATACATATATGCATACGTACAAATAACGAACTAGTGGTAACCTATGTATATAATAGTTCCAATATGTGTTTTCTCTTGAGGCGATACCTAGTGGTACTATTATTCAGGAGGTTCATGGCTAGTACATTTGGGTGTACTTCTAGCCTTTTAAGGTAACGAGCACTCGAGGACCTCACTTCTTCTTTTATCGTGGGTGTTTGAAGATCTCTATGTATTTGGTTGTTGGTAACGTACCAGCAGCATCTAAATCAGTGATTCCCAATGGGGGCATTACCGCCCCCCCCCCCGGTGGGTGCTGAAGGGATTTAGGGGGGCGTTTCTGGCCCAAGGTATATTTAGGGGGCGTTGAAGACCCGCTGCCGCCCCCCGGGCAAAAACGGAGTTCCGTCAGACCAAGAGTGTAAACCTAAAATCTACAGATCACATTCAAAAGAACAATTGAATGTTGGTTCCACCGATTCAACATGGGATTCCCCGTACTGACCGATATCTGTACATCGGCCCACTTCGAGAGCCTGGGGATTACCCCGCTTGCCCGATTTGGTGTGCAAGGTGCCACAGCGGGGATGCTCCGGTCTGCATTCTGACTCCCTGACTGACACGCAACGAGTCAAGTATATTTGACCTATTGTTTTTGGATTGTAATTAATTGTCATATTGTGATCATTAGTGTAAATAAAGTAATATTCATATTAAATGGACCCGGTAATTAAAAATATAGCGTTGGTGAAATAACTGTTGGAATAGAGGTAAGTACTTACATATTATCTATTGTTATATTTGATGGGCTGCAATTTATGTACATATAGTTCCAAATATTTAATATTTTTGGTTTCATATAATTTGTTTTAATTTTTAAACGCCTGTAATATACAATGTGTCTTGGGATAGATGTTATAAGATTTTTTTATAGATACATTAACCAAAACTATAGGAATGATTATTTCATGTTTTGAAATTACGCCCTGATCCTTGGCTAAAAAAATGTAACCCAATTTTGGATTTTGAGTCAATAGGAAATTGATAGTTCAGGAAAGACTTTTTTTTCTAAGCGGTAAAATATATTAATTATGACATACATAGAGCTAAATATTATTATTAAATTATAAATGCAAGATATGTATGCAAATTTGCAAAATGGCTTTTACAATTCTCTAACGTACATTTTTTTTGTAGAGCCGCAGATTTTATATTTGTATTCAAATACACGGGTACACGGGTCACATGTACACGTGTACGTACGGCATAATTACACGTGTAATTAGATACACGTATAATTACACGTGTAATTATTTAGACGTATAATTACACGTGTAACAGCGAAGCGTTGTTCACTGCTTTCAGAAAACGTCGATATGTTAATATTTTTGAACCAGAATCGTTCTTTATTGTAGGAATAAATCATTATTTTGATCGCTGCGAGAATTTAGCGTTGTTTTTCTACTGCGGGTAATTTAGTTACTTTTTTAGTTACTTAGTAACTTATTTAGGTACATCAGAATCTTACGATATCCTAAGTTCATGTTCATATTTATTTTCCAAAGTATAAAATAAATTACTGAATGAAAAAACCGAGAGTATTATAATTACACATGTAATCACATAATTACACGTGTAAAATATATACACGTTTAATTATATTTACACGGGTGGAATAAATACACGTGTAATTATAATTACACTTGTTAAGTAAATACACGTGTTATTACACGTGTAAAATAAATACACGTGTAAATACTTTTATCCTGGGACACTCTGCATATTGGGCTATGTTGTAAAGGTGCACCCGCGAGATATATTGCTTCACCATTAAAAACAAGGGAATATATATCTCGGGATGCCCCGGTAAGAAAATACGCGGCCACGCGATTTCCACCTCCCGAAACGCGGACACAATGATCAGCTGAACGATACGTCACAAGTAATTGTTCGGGAGTATATTTAACTCCGGCGCACCGACCTGAGAAGAGAGATCCCAGCAGGCCGCCCGTGCACGCACGTCGCTCTTGCTAAGCTAACACCATAACCTGTCTTAGAGGATTAATAATTAACAACCTGTCTGTAAATAACCTAACCGTGCGATAATTATACCTAGAGACTCTGTGGGTCATGGAAATTATCCGCCGGCTTCCTGTAGAACCTGTCCAGTTTCCCCGTAACACGGTAATTTATGAAGACTCTGTGGGTCGCGTAACTTATCTGTGAGCTTCCCCACTGACGGTGGATGAGCATAACCTGTCTTAGAGAACTAATACTTAACAACCTGTCAGTAAATCACCTAACCGTGCGATAATTATACCTAGAGACTCTGTGGGTCATGGAAATTATCCGCCGGCTTCCTGTAGAACCTGTCCAGTTTCCCCGTAACACGGTAATTTATGAAGACTCTGTGGGTCGCGTAACTTATCTGTGAGCTTCCCCACTGACGGTGGATGAGCATAACCTGTCTTAGAGAACTAATACTTAACAACCTGTCAGTAAATCACCTAACCGTGCGATAATTATACCTAGAGACTCTGTGGGTCATGGAAATTATCCGCCGGCTTCCTGAAGAACCTGTCCAGTTTCCCCGTAACACGGTAATTTATGAAGACTCTGTGGGTCGCGTAACTTATCTGTGAGCTTCCCCACTGACGGTGGATGAGCATAACCTGTCTTAGAGAACTAATAATTAACAACCAGAAAACTGTATAACACCACCCCGAGTTAATTCCAGCACGACACGTCATCCGCTGGGAGATGTCAAATTAGAAGAGCCGCGCCGCTGCGAGGATCGACTATAGGCAGCCCACCATACGGCCAAGTACCGAGAGGATTAATCTAGTTTAAGTTGTTCCTTTTTTTTGTATTCTCTTCAGTTTTTAACCAATATATATATTATTACCGACCTATTAATTGATTTCATACCCTCACCCTCTCAGTAATAAAAACAGAAACACAAAGCATAAAACTCATGAATCCTGGCCGACCCCGGTAAACACGTAATGTGATAAAGTCACCCCCTTTCTCTCAGTTACAAATCATTAAGAGAGCGGGTGGCCGTTGCAATGTAGACCCGAATAGTGTTTATGCTGCGCGCAAGAAATTTTAACTAACTTTAACTTTTTAATTTTGTTTTTAACTTGGATGGTTCTGCGCTAACAATAACCTCTTCTTATTATTTTTATTTTTTTTATTTTTAAGATATGTCGGAATCAAAGAAAAAATGTAGACAATACAATGTCGAATATTTAAAATGTGGTATTATTCAGTCACCCACAAACAAGACTTTGCCAATGGGCCTGATTTGCCAGAAAGTTTTCTCAAATGAAGCCATGAAACCTTCATGATTACAAGAACATTTGAGCAAAATACATCGTGCCATAAAAGATAAAACTTTATCTTAGTTTCAAATACTCAAAAATCAACATTTGAGACGTCCAACTTTAGCCGGTATGTTTTCAGCAGCATCAAAACAAGACAATGATGGGTTACGTGCATCCTACAATATTTCGTTGCTTATTGCTAAATCGGGAAAACCGCACACTTTTGGAGAAGAGTTATTACTGCCAGCTGTGAGTGAAGTTCTCCGTACTGTACTTCACAAGTCACTTTCAGATATTATAAAAAAAATCCCCTTGAGCAATAATACTGTACAGACACGAATCGACAAAATATCCGAGGATATGGAGAGTTCTCTAACCAAATTTTTGAAGACGACCGAATTTTCTATACAGCTCGATGAGTCTACATTGCCTAACAATGAGGCATTACTTCTATCGTGCGTTCGCTTCATAAGAGATGAGAACATTTGTCAAGAACTATTATTCTCAAAAAACATAGAAACTGATACTAAAGGAAAATCTGCATTTGACGTTTTGGAACAATATTTTAAAGAAAAAGATATCCCTCTGAATAATATAGTGTCCGTTGCTACTCATGGTGCTCCGGCAATGGTTGGACGATACCGCGGGTTCATTGCATATTTAAAAAAAGCTGTACCAAATGCAGTCGCCATGCATTGTGTGATTCACAGACAACATTTAGTTGCAAAACACCTTAGTGATCGCCTTCATTGCTCGATGAAGTACGTAATTACGATAGATTGTTTAGAAAGCTTTGTGATGAAAACGACCAGGACTTTAATCGTTTACTGATGCACACAGTAGTTCGATGGTTGTCGAAAGGTACTTGTCTGCAAAGATTTTATGAACTATTTGACTCAGTTATAACGTTTCTCGAAAATAAAGATGATTCCTTAAAAGAAAATTTATTGAAATTTAAAAATGATATAGCGTATTTAACAGATTTATTTAATAAATTTAACGAAACTAATCTGCACCAACAAGGAGATGATTTGAATTTAATTAAAACTAAGGCAATAATTTCAGCACTCGTGTCAAAACTTGCATTATACAAATTAAATTTGGGTCGAAGACAATTCCATCAGTTTCAAAATCTATCCTCGGTGAAAACAAGTGATGATGACATTTTGGTTTATTGCCAGCATTTAGAAACCCTTAAAGAAGATTTTTTTAATAGATTTCAAGATATCCTCAATATGATAATTCCGGACTGGGTCTTGGAACCTTGCACAAACATTGAAACAGCAGAAGTATTTTACAGGAGCAGCTCATAGAATTGTCAACAAACGAAGAATTAAAACTAAAATTGAAACATGGCTACCAAGCATTTTGGCTTCAAAGGCAAATTCCAATTTTATATCCGACCTTATGGGGCGCAGTAAAGAAGTTTTTTCTAGCATTTCCATCATCGTATTTAGACGAAAGAGGATTTAGCGTAGTATCCAATCTACTAACAAAAAAACGGAGCCGATTGTCAATAGTAGATAGCGGTGACTTAAGGTTGCTCATGACAAAACTTGCACCCAATATAGACAAATTAGTATCATTACATCAAGCTCAGCCCTCTCACTAGTGCTATTTTTTTATGTATATAGGTATGTGTATTTTTTTGTTAAGACCTAATAAAATATTTTTAAAAATGCGTCCTTGTTTTTAAATATATAAGTAGTATAATATAGTTCACCAAGAGGGGCGCTCTTGAAATGCTCTTTGAGAAGGTGGGATACCTATATTGATTTTAAGTGAGATTTTATTTCTGAATGGGTGGCGGTGAGTAATTTGTTTTTTCGAAAGGGGGCGGTAGGCTAAAAAAGGTTGGGAACCGCTGTTATACACTAACAGTTTGTTCTCGAGTGATAAATTAGATTGGGGTCCCAGCAGCCAGAGAAGTTTGGAGTATTTCAGACCCAGCTGTTTGCGTTTTGTGAAAATGTGCTTCGTCCAAGTAAGCCTCCTTTCGAGGTGCATCCCAGGTATTTGGCAACTTCAGCCTGTAGCAGCGGTTCATGGTTTATGAAGACTGTAGGGCGGGCAGTTTACTGATCTAAGCGCGAATGATACATGCACTGACTTGGCTTCGTTTACTTTAATTCTCCATATTTTTAACCATTTTTGTAGATTGTCAAGCGATGTTTGTAGGTATTCGGATGATTTTGCAGGGTTGGTGTTTGTTGCCATGATTGCCGTGTCATCAGCGAAAGTGGATTTTATTGTATTGGGAGTTAGTGGTATATCTGCCGTGTATAAGGGGTACAAAATGGGACAAAAGAACACTGCCCTGGGGTAGCCCAAATTGTATTGGGTATAACTCTGATGTTGCATCATGAAATTTAATCATGAAGTATCTGTCGCTCAAGTAAGATTGCAGTAGTTGGTAGAATGGGTGGGGAAGGTCTCGTTTAAGTTTGTAGAGTAGGCCTGGGTGCCAAACCTTGTCGAACGTTTGGGTAATATCCAGGAAGGCTGCCGAGCAGTATTTTTTATTTTCCAAACAGTTTCTTATTGTTTCCACAACGGGGTGAACTTGTTCTATAGTGGCATGTTTATTACGGAATCCAAGTTGATGTTCAGGTATGATTTTTAATTTGTCTAGTATTAGTTTTAGTCGCTTAACTAATAATTTCTCGAGGAGCTTGGATAGGATGGGTAGCAGGCTGATAGGTCGGTACGATGAGACTTCCTCTGCTGGTTTTCTTAGTTTTGGAATCATTTTAATCTGTGCCACCTTCCATTGGGAGGGGAAATGTCCAGTTCTTAGGATAGCATTATAAATGTAGACAAGAAGTAGTAGTGCTTTATGTGGGAGTTGTTTAATAACTGTTCCTGTGATTAATTCATACCCTAGAGCTTTTTGGGTTTTAGGTTTTGTTTGATCATGGTATTTAATTCTTTTAACTTTATTGTCTTCATGGGAAGGGGCAATTAGTGCGTTTTTTTTAAAAGCGTTATTTGGCTTTCTTTTTCCAGACAAATATCCCGAGGGAAGCTTTCTTCTTCCAGACAAATATCCCGAGGGAAGGGTTGGAATACTTAACCAGGTGTTCTGCAAAAATGTCTGCTGTTTCGTTGTTTTCTCTTGCCCAACTCCTGTCGGGTTTCCTTAAGGGTGGAATAATGACTTGGTGATGTTTGGATTTGCTGTTTACTTTCCATAGCGAATAGTCCGTGGCTTCACCTGGTATCAGTTCTTCTAGATATTTCTTTATTTCTAGGTATTTTTCAATTTTTATGAGCTCCTTCAGGTCTCGTATTGCCTTATTGAATTTGGATTTATCTTGAGGGGTTCGAGTAACCATCCAAGCTTTCCGTAGTTTCCGTTTTTTGAGGATTGCTTCTTTAACACTGATTGAAGCAGTTTGTCTCCTAGTAAGTTTGACCTGCTTCGGAGGGCTATCCCAGGCCGCGTTTGTATGGCACACGTAAGATATTCTACGGCATTATTGATTTCTTCGTCAGTTTTTAGTGCGATTTTTAGATTAATTTTATCGATCAAGAGCTTTCTAAAGAGCTCCCATTTTATGCGTTTATTGAAAATTCGTTTCTCGTTTCTCAATAAGGGAGCTACTTAGGGTGACCATAGTTGGGGAATGGTCTGAAGATAAGTCTAGGTTTTGTTCAAGTAGGAGGTGTCCTGTGGGAATACCTTTTGAAACACAGAAGTCGATCACGTCCGGTAATTTATTTTTGTCGCTAGGCTAATACGTATGTTTTCCGGCGGAAAGTGCGTTAAGTTTGTTTTCTTTCATGGACTTGGCTAGTTCTCGTCCTTTGGTATTGGTAAGTCTAGACCCCACATCTGGTGTTTAGCATTGTAATCGCCACCTGCAATAAAGCTACTTCCGAGAGTGGCAAAAAAATGAGTGCATGTATCTTTCTTATTGGCATGCCTTGGGGTAGTAAACTGCAGATATAGTGATTTGCCCCCGTGAATCTTCAATTTTGACGTTGGTTGCTTGGATGTGGTTCGTTTGAAATTTTTCTAATTCGAGATGTTTGATTGTATTTTTAATGATAATAGCAGATCCTCCATAAACTTTGCCATCTGGGTGCTTGGTATCATAGATGTTGTAGTTGTGGATTCTAAGATGACTCTTGTTTGTGTAGTGAGTTTCTGATATAAACATAATGTCAATATCGTGAAACTTGATAAATTGAGTTAGCTCGGGTCCGTGCTCTATGAGACCATTTGCATTCCATACTGATAATTTGATTTGATCAGCCATTATTTTATTTTATCTAGTACTTTTGTTATGAGATTTATCATCATTCTCATGTCTTTGGCAAAATTTTCCTCATTGTTTTCTAATCTATCCATTCTAAGGTTTTTTCAGTTTTTAGGGAATTAATATTGGTATCATTGGTACTCCTTACTTACTTACTGTAAGGGGTATAAATGGAAAAGAAATTGAAATAGTTCAGAAAATGAAAGCTAAAAATATAAAGATACTGGCAGTCACAGAAACGAAGAAGAAGGGGAAGGGGTGTATAGATTTGGGGGAAGAGCACAAACTTTTACACAGCGGGATGGAGGAATAATGCAGAACACAGGCAGGAGTAGGCTGCATTATAGCAAGTGAGTATAAGAACCAGCTTAGAAACTATGAATTTAACTCACAAAGAATCATCACAATAGAAATGGAACATGATTTCAAACAAAAATACCGCGTAATTGTAGGATACGGCCCTAATGAAGACGAAAAACTAGAAATTAAAGATAGGTTTTGGGAGGAGATGCAAAGCATATATGAAAGATCCGATGTAGAGACTTATATCTTGGGAGACTTAAATGGTAGAGTTGGGAACAGAGAAGAACGATATGAAGGTGTCATAGGGAAACATGGCGAAGAAAATCTTAATGGGAATGGCAAGAGAATAATAGAGTGTTGCATGGAGAATAGCCTGATTATAACAAATTCGTTTTTTCAACATATAGACAGTCACAAATACATGATGGTAATGGCATCAAGAAATGAAATGTCAACAATAGATTACGCGCTAACAGAAAAATCAAACAAAAACAAAATAACCAACGTACGAGTGAGAAGAAGTGCGGAAATAGGAAGCGACCACCACCTATTAGTAGTAGATTTAATAAAGAGAGGATCGCTAGCAAAGAGGAACAATGGAATAAGAAGCAAACCCAACCAAGAAAAAATCAAACGATATAGATTCCAAAACCGAGACGTGCATGAAAAGTACAGGGAAATACTTAGTAGAGAATTTAGTAAGGAAACCGAGACCCCAGACAACCTAGAAGAAAAAGGCAGAAATTTAAAAACATTGTACTGAATGCAGCAAGAGAAGCATGCGGCACCACCAAATTGGGATACAAGAAAAAACACACCGCCTGGTGGACAGACGAAGTCAAGTATGAGATAAAGGAGAAAAAGAAGAGGTGGAATGAATACTTGGAAACAAAGACGGCAGAGAAATACAGCAGGTACAAGGCACAAAGAAAAAAAGGCCAAAGAAACAGTAGACGGAGCGAAGAGATAAAGCTGGGATCATTTCAGGAGGAAAATGGAGGAGAATAAAAGGGACAACCAAAAGCTGTTCTACAAGGTTATAAAAAGTCTCAGGAAGGAAAAGACAAGCTCGTTACAGCTATTAAGAAATAAAGAAGGGGGAATTTTAGTAAAAGAAGAGGATGTCTTGGAAAGATGGAAAGAACATTTCCAAGAACTATTAGTGGAAAGGGATATATGAGATGAACAGGAAAATCTGACACAGACAAAAAGCAGCAACAACAAAACCAAGGACAGTGAGTTAGAAGATGGGGAAAATATTACTGAACAGGAAGTGAGAAATGCTATACAGAGAACAAAAACAGGGAAAGCTGCGGGACACGATCAAATTACAGCAGAAATGATCAAAAATCTAGACGACATCGGGTTCGAAAAATTGCATCAAATAATTAGGATCGTGTATAAGGGAAAAAAGATACCCTAGGATTGGGAGTATTGCATAATGATACCAGTTTATAAAGGTGGAGATAGCAGGAACGGTGACAACTATAGGGGTATAACCTCATTATCGGTACCGGGAAAGGTATATACCGGGGGGGGGACACTAAGCCCACTGCTTTTCATACCAGCACTGGATGAAGTTATCAAAAAATCAGTACCTGAGATGAGGAAACTTTGTGTGGGATACAAAAACATGCAGATAGTGAGCGTTAACATATGCGAGTTTGCAGACGACATGGTGATATTTGCAGAGAATGAAAGGGATCTACAACACAATATAAAAATTCTGGAGAAACAACTAGCCCCTTTAACCTAAAAATTAATGAAAAGAAAACGAAAGTGATGAGAATTACAAAAGAGGAGAGGGATAGACATTTAAAAATAAAAATCGAAGGCAAAGAAATTGAGCAAGTATCGCAATACAAGTACCTAGGAGCGATTGTAGAAGAGGGCGGTAGTTTGGAAGGTGAAATTAATCATAGAGTAACAGCAGCCTCGAAAGTGTTCCATAGCCTAAGAACTAAGTTAATAAACAACAAGGAAGTATCCAAGAAAACTAAAATAGTGGTATTTGACGCAATATACATTCCAACACTCACATATGGAAGTGAAACGTGGGTCACAAATAAAAGACAAGAGAGCAGACTACAAGCAGCCGAAATGAAGTATCTGAGAAGAACGGAGGGTATTTCAATGCTGGACAAATTCAGAAACACAGATATTAGGAAGAACCTAGGGGTAGCACCGATTAAGAAGAAAATAGAGGGAAATAAACTCAGATGGTTGGGGCACCTTAACAGAATGCAGGAAACAAGATTTACAAAAAGAATATGGGAAGCAAGACCGGTTGGAAAAAGAGGGAGAGGTAGACCTGCAAAAACATGGTAGGAAGCAATATGTGAAATTTTAAAAAAACAGTGGTATATATTTTAAGGAAGCAAAGACAAAAAGTGCGGACAGAAGTGAGTGGCGGAAGTGGGCCAATGACGAAAGGATAACAGGATAATATTGGTACTACTTGAGATTTCCGCTTCATTTTTGGTAACCGCGGCATAAGATGTTCCGTCAGTGGGTCTATCTGTATTGATTTAAGTCTTAAAGTTGTAGTTAGTTACCTTCCGTTGTTGGATTTCTTTATATATTGTACATCCTTTATAGTTGGCTGGATTGCCTTCAAACAAGGCACATTTTAGGTCTTTCTTTTCTGTAATAGAACATACCTTATTGCTATGGAAATTCCCACATTTAACGCAACGTTCAAGCTTGTGCAGTATGATTTGGTATGGCCATACCTTTGACAGCGGCCGCATTGAGGTATTTGTCTCGTTTGTCTTAAAGGTTCAATTACTATACTGCAATATTGAATGTGGTTAAGGTTATCAATTTCTTTGTTGTTTGTGTTAGGTTCCAAGTCCAGAAAGAACATCAGTAACGGTTTCTTATATCGGTAACGATATCTACATAAGGAGGAAATTAATCCCACAACAAATAAGCATTTCTAAGAAATGTGCACGACCAAACAGATTTCTTGATAAACCTGGTGGTGACGTCTCGACAACATAAACTATTAAACATTTTGCAGTTCAATGCTAAATTTCAGACGGGGCTGTAACTGCCGGTGTTCGGAGTTTCTGAAGCTATTAGTGAGTACAACAGGGTGTATCAGACCACACGTATCAGGCCTTTCTCTCAGTAAATAGACGTCGCAGAGGTTCGAAACAAAAAATAGCATAACATAAGCCTACCTGAAGAATTGAATGGATATCATTTCGATTTCTGATACTAAGCTCGACATTCCAGCAACCAGGGAGGCTCAATGATACACGCGGCAAACGAAATAGAAGCATTGAACTACAATACCCTTACGGACCTAGTGACTATCGATAAAGTTTGCGAAAGTATGTCTGTGGTTGTTGTGTTTATAGAAGTTAATTTAATATTGTTTAGGTTTTTAATCAATTCGTAAGTATTCTTGATGTGGTATATGAGATTGAAAATTAAGTTTTGTGTTAAATAATTATTAAGGAATTTAGCTATGAAAATGGTCGCCGAGTTTATGAATGCAACAATTGGTCTAATTGGTATGTTGGGTTTGTGCAGTTTTGGAAGTGAGTATATGTTTGGTAGTATGGGGTTCATTGGTATTATGTGTCTGGAGTTTTAGCTATATTTGAGTAAAGTAACATTGGTAGCTTTAATTGTGTTTTTGGTATGTTTTATGACTTTATTCAGTGGATATCTCCTATTTGTATTTGTGTATTGAAATTGTTCTCTTCTCGAAAATTAATGGTTCTATTAATGTAGTCTTGTTTATTCATAACGACCACACCTGCGTGTTATCTGCATTTGTAATATGTGATTATATTGTGTTCTTTTAATTTAGAATTTATTATATATTATATAATTCACAATATTCAAGATGCCCCCAAGGAAGCTCTATACTTGGAAATCCCCACTCAGCAGGCCAGACCGCCTCATCAGAAATCAGATTGATTTCATACTCATAAATAAAAGATTGCGAAATAGGTACCGATATTAACTCCGACCATGTGCCAGTGGTTGGGGAATTTAAAGTTCGGTTTAAGAAAACGAAGGCCAAAAACAATAACAAATACAACATGAAAATACTGAAGGATCCTGACATCAAAAGAGAGGTTGAAAAAGAACAGAACGAGAAAATCAATAAAGAAATGGATGAAACTGTGTCAGTAGGGCAACAAATAGCAGTTCTTAATCAAATCATCCAAACTACCTAGAAAACACATATGAAGGAAGGAGAAAAGGAAAAGAAGAAGAAATCATGGATGACAAACGAGATACTAATATTAATGGGGCAGAGACGAAAACCAAAGAACAACAAAGAAAAGTACAGAAAAATAAACAAGACAATTAGACAAGAAATTAGAAAGGCCAATGAAATAGAAAGAGCGGAAGCATGTCAAGAGATAGAAGAGCTGCATAAAAGATATGACGATTTTAACGTGCACCGAAGAATTAGAGAACTGACAGGCAAAGCAAAAAAAATGGACTTTGCACAACTGGTGAACGACGAAAAAATCATCACAAACTTAGAAGACGAGAAGAAAACGTGGACGGAATATCTCAACAAACTTTTTGAACATGAAGAGAGAATAGCAACATCAATCATCGAAGGAGAAACGGGACCACACATCTTGGAAGAGGAAGTGGACGTAGCAATAAAACGAATGAAAGGTGGGAAAGCGGCGGGGCCGGATGACATTCAAGTTGAAATCCTGAAACTGTTAAGTGAGAAGCATATCAAAATACTCACCAACGTATTCAACAGAATATACAACTCGGGCAGCATACCAGAACAGTGGTTGAAGTCGGAATTTATCGTATTACCAAAGAAAGTAGGAGCAAAAGAGTGCGAGGAATATAAAAGTATCAGTCTCATGAGTCTCCTCAAAATATTCCTAAAAATAATACACAAGAGAATTTATAACAAGTGTTAGAACAAATCTTCGCAAATCAATTTGGATGCATTAACGCTGTAGGCACAAGGGAAGCGCTTTTCTCAGTACAGGTGCTCTTCCAAAGATCTAGAGACGTAAAGTGCGATATCTACGTATGCCTTATTGACTATCAGAAAGCGTTTGATCGGGTGCTATATCACAAGATGTTAGACATCATAAAACAAGTGGGAATTAATGCCAAAGACCTCCAAATCATCACTAACTTGTACTGGAACCAGACCGCATTCATGAAAATTGAAGAGGAACAAATAGAAGACATTGAAATAGCTAGAGAGGTAAGACAGGGGTGTATTCTTTCTGCGATTCTGTTCAATTTATTGAATCAATTTATACTCCGAACAGATCTTTAAAGAAGCGTTAGAAGGCATAGAAGAAGACATTTTACTGAACGGAGCTAGATTGAATAATATCCGATATGCCGACGACACAATGGTCGCTGACTCTCTTGAAGGACTCTGAACACTATTGAACAGATTTGTAGCGGCCAGTGAAAAATATGGACTTAATATCAATAGCAACAAACCAAAATTCATGGTCATAAGCAAAGAAAATATAGCCAATGTAAATCTCTACGTTCACAATCAACAAATAGAGAGAGTGAGATAAACAACATACTTAGGTACACTTGTGAATGAAAACTGGGACAATAGCCAAGAGATAAAAAGTAGAATTGGGAAAGCTCGAGCTGCCTTCAATACAATGAATAACCTCTTCAAAAATCACGAACTTCTTCTTGATATCAAAGTACGCATGTTGAGGTGCTACATATTCCCAATATTAATTTACAGAGTCAAGTCCTGAACACTAAATGAAGTAACAACAAAAAAGATTGAAGCCTTTGAGATGTGGCTATATCGACGTATCCTGCGGATATCTTGGAAAGACCGGGTAACAAGCATCGAAGTCTTCCGCAGGATGAATAAACAGAAGAGAGATCATGGACACCATCAAAACTCGCAAACCCCAATATCTAGGCCACATCATGCAAAACGAGGACAGATACGCCATGTTACAAGCCATCATTCAACGTAAGATACTCGGCAAACGAAGGCCGGGACGAAAGAGAATTTCATGGCTGCAGAATCTCAGGGCGTGGTACAGTAAGACGTCGAACTGGCTCTTCAGAATAGCAATCAATAAAGTGAAGATAGTCATGCTCACCGCAAACATCCGAAATCGGATATGCACATGAAGAAGAAGAATATATTATATATATATATATATATATATATATATATATATATATATATATATATATATATATATATATATATATATATCTTTGTAATTTAGTTTAGAATTTTGGTGATGCCTTCAATACATTTATTTCTAACGTTATCTTTATCTTGTTTTATTTTACTTAAGGGGATATCTAATTCTATCGCTAATAGTGCTAAGTCTGGTGGTGGTTTAGGAGGAATGGCATATTTTGGGCCTAACCTTAGTAGTTCTAAGTCCTCTTGGCTGAGTTCTATGTTTGTGAGGTTCGTGACATGTGGGTGGTATGTGTGTGTATTGGTTGGTGGTTGGAGTACTGTTGTGTTTGTCTTGATGTTTTTGGTAGTCATAGTGTGCAGAGTTTCTTATTCTGTGTCCATTGTGTTTGTAGGTGTCGTTGTTGTGTTTCTTGTTTCGTATCTTCTATGATGTTGATGGCCTCTCTGTTTTGTGGTTTGTGTTAGTACCCTTTCTATGGTTTTCAGTTGGCATAGGTATCTGTCGTATCTAAGTCTGGTTATTATGTTGTTAATGATTGTTGTTCTATATTCTAGCTGATAAGTCTGTTTGTCTTGATGTTGGCGTAACTTGGTGTTAAGTTTGTTTTTCTGCATGTGTAATTGAAATGGATGTGTAGTTGGGTAGCGATGGATTTGTCGATGATTGATTTGAATTTACGGATCACTTCAGCCGTGCTTGCTGTTTGGTAATATTGGAATAATATAATATGTATTAAAATTTTACTCATTGACTTGGTTAGCTTCCAAAGTGGAAAGCGTCGTCGAAGATATGACCGCGATTTGTGATGAATTCGCCGCAGGTTAGGAGAGTCTGGGTGCGGTATTGGTAATTTCTGCTGTGGAAAACATCCGTCTGCAAATAGAAATATGTGGCCGTTCTTGGAGGACACCGTTGTCCATTAGTAGGTGAAGGAAGTTGATCTCGTGGCGCGCCGCGAAATTAGTTCCTTTCAGTTGTGCACAATAGGAGCGAGTGTGTTTGCCGAACAGATCCGTACTCTAGATTGAAACCTGGAGGACGGCAGCTTTCAGTCAAGTGTTCTATTGACGCCGAACAATGGGGGCGCACACCCTCCGCTGCACCGCGAATATTGATAAGCTGTTTTGCGGGGCTCATCACGGCCAGGGGCGCCGTCCCTATCGCTTACTCTAATCTTCACCGTTTCCACCGATGTTATTACCGATAGTATAGTGCTGTACGTCGTACGTACACGATTGCCACGATCCAAACACCCCCATCCAGGCAGCCCCTAAAAACACCCACTCACTCACGCTCACTACTGTCAATACCTAAAATATAGGCTAGGTCAGATTGTGATTGATTGATGTTCCGTATCGATTCCGCCGCTTTTTGTCACGTCGCTCCGTACACACGAAATACGAGTATATTGCATTTTCAATAATACACACAGCCTCACTCCAACGGAATTACTGCGCTCATTTTTCACCTAGTGCCACCACCACCGGCTCGGAATAATATATAAATGCGTAATTAATAAGTAATCATCAGTCACGCCGGCGAGAGGTCGTAATTATCGCTTGACGCTTCGAACTTCATTAAATCAAACGCAAAAATATCGGGAAAAAAAGTTGCGGATCGAATTGCGCACGGGGAGCGTCGACGCAACGCCGACTGATTGCCACCCATTTTTCCACTCAATTGATAAAACGTACACAAATACATTATCCATAATTCACTACGGCGCAAATTGCCGATGTAGTAATTTATACAAATTGCCCTGTTAAGTTGATTAATTTTAACATTGCCACCTGCATTTTTATCGAACACATTTCTCACATGAAACACCATTGCAGCTAATGTTATAAATTCATTTCAGTTTCTGAATTTATACAAATAAACAAAACTAGTTGAGATATGAACACTTACAACGAGCCCCATGAATAAAATATAAGCTTATTAACTGTAGCTGTACAAACGTATGCTGAAGCTTCATCGGACCAAGGTCACTAATAAAACAGTACTCCAAAAATAAAACAAGGAACACATTTCATTCTTCCTTTCTCTGTCTTAGTCCCCCTGTAGCCTCTTGGGTGTCGGGTTTTTGCTCTACTGCTTGTAGAACTCTATCCACTGTTTTCTCTCTTTTGTTAGGTCCTTTTCCTGTTTCCAACTTTTACCTCTACTATTTAGCGTTTTCAAGATCGTGTCATTCCACGTTTCTCTCGGTCTACCTTTTTTCTGCTTATTCTGTTTAAATGTCCAAACCACCTTGTTGTCCTTCTATTTCCTTTTGTGTTGCTTTTACTCCAAGTCTTTCTCTTATGTCTGTAACACTCCATTAAGACTGATCTTTATCGTTATATTTTTATCGTGAAATTATTATATAATTTCTTGATTATTTTTGGCTCGTGATTTGTGATCGTATTTAGTACTTACACGTCGTGACGTTCAATTAACTACCGTGATTACCTTCGAGGTACGTTGCTATTGGTAATGGGTTAGAAAATGAAAATCATTGGTTAGTATAAGAAGGCACAGATTTATGGGTTTGTTTTATTTATTCAATTATGGACACGCTGAAATTGTAACAGACAGGGAAGTCAAACATCGGTTGACGATGATGATGTGAATTGATTTATTTTCTATGATTCATTAACCCTATGAGGGCGTGTATAATATCTTTTTGTGATTCATGTACCTTATGAGGGCGTTATAAATTATTTTTATTTAATATTTATTCAATTACTATTTCGAAAATGATTGTGACTGTGAAGTTTATTGAAGCTGACATTATTATACATGCACATACATATTTTGTTTCTCAGATCATTTACCACCATGCTCTTTCATTCCTTTTAACTACGGGAAATTGATATGTTCAAAAAAAGAACTATTTGAAGATGTTGAAATATCCTACATAATGCATGCATCATTACTAAAGGTATCTCGCGATCTTCCCGAATCACATGATCGTATCGGTGTCCACACAATAATGTAATTATTGGAACCCATTGTCTACGTTGATTGAGGTAAATTAGTGATTCTACCCACGGCCACAGCAATCGCCCATGTCACAAGTAGTCACCACCGTCAGACATGTTACGAGTTGTGTGAAATAACAGTTCCTGCTACCTCAATCGGATATGTTCATGTACTGATATAGTTTATCATTGGGAACATTTGGAGCAATTTCACATCTATATTGAAAGTAAGTAGTAATTCATGCCTCTTTTTCTCTACGATCATTCATGAGTGATCATATAAGATGTTAATAATTCCGGTTATACGTCAATTGGACGCAGTCAATTGGACGCGCGACAATTGGACACCATCAATTGGACGCGCGACAATTGGACGCGTACGACAATTGGACGCACGACAATTGGACGCGTACGACAATTGGACGCGCGACTATTGGACGCGTACGACAATTGGATGCGTACGACAGTTGGACGCGTACGACAGTTGGACGCGTACGACAATTGAACGCAATATCAAGTGCAATATTGTTCGAACATCCAATTGTCAATGCATCCTAAAATCGCTGTGTCCAGTTGTCGATGCGTCCAGTTGTCGGCGCGTCCAATTGTCGTACGCGTCCAATTGTCCAATTGACGCGACACCAATAATTCCATATGTGGTTTGTTTACTGCCCTTGACATTATATGATATTATCTGTGTTTTAAATTAGTTCGACCTGTGTATTGTTTCCATATTAGGTTTTAATGACTTTTAATAATCTAACTTGATATTATGCGATGTGCTCTGCCTTTTTACGAACCAAAATGACGATGCCAATTATTATGTAAAATACGTGTTTGAATTTTGATTACTCGTGCCAGTTATTCATACTGGCAGCACTGGACCTTTTACGATTGTTATTGATATTACAACAGCGCGGATCCGCGATTTCCGAGCCGCCGGTCGTTGAGAGGGTTCGGCGTGACTCTAACATTGTAATTGATTTTATTCACGAAATCGCTGGCTCATATACGTATGAGGCTGACGGGCAGGAGGCGATTCCACAATTACATTAGTTTGGGGGTTGCGCTATATCTAAGGCGTCAACTACATTTGTAACTGTTTCGTCTAATTGTTCGAACACGAAAGCGACTCGCCTGTCTACTTTTGTTCCCTGATAGGATATAGGTGAATGGTTGATAATTTACGATTATTTGTGGTGTATTGAACACACTACTGTCTGTCAATTTGAAGCAGTGCAGGAAGCGTTTCCACAATTACATTTGTTTGTGGGTTGCGCTATATCTCATGCGTCAACTACATTTGAAACTGCTTAGTCTAATTGTTCGAACAAGAAAGCGACTCGTCCGTCTACATTTATTCCCTGAGAGGATTTAGGTGAATGGTTGATAATTTACGATTATTCGTTGTGTATTGAACAGACTACTTTCTGTCAATTTGAAGCAGTGCAGGAAGCGATTCCTTAATTACATTTGTTTGGGGGTTGCGCTTTATCTAATGCGCCCATTACATTTGTAACTCCTTCGTGTAATTATTCGAACACGGAAGCGACTCTTCCGTCTGCTTTTGTTCCCTAATATGACATAGGTGAATGGTTCTTAAATTACGATTATTTGTGATGTATGGAACACAATATTTTCTGTCAATTTGAAGCAGAGCAGGAGGCGATTCCACAATTACATTTGTTTGGGGGTTGCGCTATATTTAATGCGTCAACTACATTTGTAACTGCTTCATCTAATTGTTCAAACACGAAAGTGACTCTTCCGTCTACTTTTGTTCTCTAATAAGATATAGGTGAATGGTTGATACTTTGGTGGTTTATTGGATAAAATAACACTCCCGTGAATTGATATTGAAACTGACCTGTGAATATTGCTCCGGTTGTTTAGCAATGTTACTATGCCTCGTACCTATAATTCTGCGTGTTTTTATGTACAACTGCGTGGATTCGTATTTTCTGGCGAAGAAATATCGTAACTGGGTAACGCGTGACTTTTGAATTCACTTGAGTACTATCGTGACTATGTTATCTCGCGGACCGATGTAACACATCTAATCGACTTTAATTCTCGTGCGCGTGTCGCCCCCGATCGAACATCGACTTCTGTCTTCGTTTTGAGTTTAAATAATCTCACGGACGTTACTTCAAATACTCCCCGCACATCCCTACAGCTAAAACTCTCGCGTCCCTTGCACTGTGGCCTCGAATGGAAATGTTCACTGGAGATCTGGTCCTTTTTTTGCAGTGAGCTGCCTGAGCCCATATCTACCTGATCGTGCCCATGTGTGGTGCCCCTCTGGAATACTTTGGCTTGCCACGCCTTTTTCGTGTTCATACGCTCTCTAGTGTTTACTAAGGGCTTCGTTGGCGTCGCGATGTCGCACATGATTCTTGCACTAATTTACTTAATATAACTGTAATTTTGTCGTACTCATCTTTTATTTTAAATATTGTTCTTTTTATTACTCATTTAACTAAATATCAAGCCGTATATGTTGGCACCTTACATGTCCACATTTTTTATTTTGTCTCTCTTCGTTATGCCTTCTATTCTTCTTAGAAATTTTATTTCGGACCCCTGTATCCTTGATTTTTGTTTCTCATTCTTCGCCCAGGTTTCACTCCCGTATGTTATTTATTATTAAAATTTAGGTTTTATAATAGACAGCAAGCTAAAATGGACAAATCACATATGGCACATAATAACAAAATGCAAGAAATACATGAACATCTTGCGTGTAATATTTAAAATAGAGTGGGGAGCAGATACTTTTGCGACCTAATTATTCTACCAAGCCTGCATATGATCCCATTTAGATTATGGGTCGGCTTTGTACGGTGCGGTAGTAGAAACCAATTGAAACAAGTCGAAATAATTCAGAACAAGGTGCTAAGGATCTGCGTTGGAGCAATGCGCTCGACACCAATTGAAGCCCTTCATGTGGAAGCACTGAAGGCATGTGGAAGGCGTGAAGCTTATGGAAGAGCGTCCTCTTGAATTGAGAAGGCATTTTATAGCGTGCAAAGCCTTAGTTAAATGGACATCAAATAAAATTAATGATGGGATAGGCAAGAACGAAACCACTACGGATCATTTATTGGTTCATACAAAACTTCTTGAGACTATGAACGAGCACACACCAATTTAAAGAGATCCTTCTAAATATACAGATGGATGTGGATGTGCCTTCTATGACAGCAGGATTAAGGTAGCAAAACAAATAATCCTCAGCAAGCATATAAGTACGTTTTCGGCGGAGGCACAGGGAATCGTTGAAGCACTGAGATATATATATATATATTAGACACTGAAGGCACTACATTTGTAATCATGAGTGATGCAAATTTGGGTAACATCGTTGCAAGTATTGAAGCAAGAAAAAAGTGTTGTTTTCGCTTGGATTAAAGCGCACGTGGGCATTGACGGCAATGAAATTACGGACACAGAAGCAAAACAAGCGGCCATAGCTGAAGGGAATCCAACCAATAATATTACACTGACTGATGTGATTAAGTGGCTCAAACAAGCGATTCTAAGGAAGGGCTGGAATCCACGTTGGCTGAAATATTGCAAATCAAGTCAGACGCAATATGGGCAGATACAACCTCACATTAATTATAGATCCAACACAACCAGATTTAAAACAACGCGGACACACCAAACAACCATAGCCAGGCTACGATTTAGGCATTTCAAAATCCCTACATACCTGTTTAGACTAGACATCATTGACTCTCCCGAGTGTGCATGTGGCATGGATGAGGGAAGCCTAAATCATATAATATTCTGTTGTTCGACGCACGGAACAATCACGCATGTTACTGTTTCACGAACTACTATCTGCAAGAATAGCATTTCCATGCAATATGGTTCATCTCTTGGCAAAAGATAACACAGAGATCAACAGAGCATTGCGTCTCTTTCTATCGAGAGGCGATAGAATAACAATTTAGATTTAAGCGTATTATTTATTAAGTAATCCTCTGTTGTCACTCCTCTGTGGAATAACCCTTCTTCCGGTGGCTGATTTTTATATGTAAATGTTGGCAAGTTCTTACGATAGGCCCCGTGAGGTGAAGATTGTATCCTGTGTTTTCCCCATTGATATGCGTAAAGTGACAGGTGGGTAAGCAGCCTAAAAAAGCAAAAAAAACGTCAGTTTTATCTTATTTGATATCTCTCTCTTGTTTATGAACGAGATTCTGATTGCACTATACAGTCTTCCTGCTTGCTTCACCCTGTTATTAATATCTCTAGCTGTCGATTATAGCCCCCAGATATTTAAACGCGTCTACTTGTGCCAGTGTTTCCTCTTCCAGCTGGCAGTTTATTTTATTTTCTGTCTTTGATATTACTTTTGTTTTGGTTTTGCCTTTGTTTATTTTTAAGTCTTTTTTGCTTAGTGCCTCCTTCCGTATCTCGATGTTCTTATTCAGAGCGTTTTTTGTTTTTCCAAAGATGACTATGTCGTCTGCAAATCGCACTCCTTTATCTCAACTTTCTTCATGTTTTTGTACCTCCCTGTAATTCCTGATGTTTTTAATCTGGCCTCTTTGATGACGTCATCCAGTACTGCTAAGAAAAGTAGAAGGCTCAGTATCCCTCCTTGCCTTACTCCTAGATTAGTTGTGAATTCTTCTGACTTGTTGTTGGGGGTTCTGATGTAATTTCTGGTTTTCTTGTACATGGATTTTGTTGCCTCTAGTAGTTCCCACTCCTTTCTTTTGTAGACTTTTCCATATTTCCTCTCCTGGGACGCTGTCGAACGCATTTTGTCTATGATGCACTTATATCCTTCTTTATTATATGCTCTTGTTTTCTCCTCTATTTGCTTGAGTGTGAATATTTGGTCCTATACACGGTGCCCTGGCCTAAACCCACTCTGTGTGTCGTCTAGTTTTTTTTTCTTTCTATTTTTCCTCTCACCCTTATTTAAATGATTATTTCATAGATTTTTCCCGGTACGGTTAGGAGTGATACCCCCCTAAAGTTCCTGCACTGCCTACTATCTTATTTCTTATACAATGGTATTATTACAACTCTTTCTCAGTCCATGGGTACTCGTTTTTGATTCCACATCCTATTGCATATATCTAAAAAGTACTGCTCGCTGTATGTTCCTATGTAATAGATCCCTGCTGGTGTAATTCCGCAGTGTCCCGGTGCTTTTACAACTGTAATCTTTTGCTAATTGCTTTCCTTAACTCATCCATTGTTATCAGTTTTTATTCGTCCTTTCCTTGCTTGTTCTTCTCTTTTTTTCAGCTTCTCCCCTATTTCTTTCCAGTGGTTTCCCCGCTTCCTGTAGTTCCTCGAAGTGCTGTTTCCATCTGCTCATTATATTATTTTCTCTTCTGAGTATTTCTTCGTCTATATTCATTATTTGTTCCAGTTGGCATATTTTTTGCGTTCTTTCTAAGTACCTCATAAAATAGTTTCTGGTTTCCTTTACTATTTTCTTCTGTCTTCTATCCAAACTACTGCCACGCTTTTGTTTTAGCTCTTTGTAAAGTTTCGTTTGCCTTTTTCCTTTGCCTTTTGTATTCTTCGTATACGTGTTCTGTTCCTAATTGAATATATGTCTTCCATACTTTTTTCTTTTTAGCAACTTCGTTGTTTACCTGTTGGTTCCACCACTTCATTTGTTTTCGATTCCTTCACTGTTTCGTTGTTCCATATACTGCTTCGCTGCCGATCTAATTATTATTTTAAAGTGAGCGTATATTAGTTCCAGTTCCTTTTCCTGCCAATATATTTGTTTCATGCATTCATTTTCTATTATTCGCTAGTATTCGTTTCTTGTTACGTCTTCTTTTAATTTGTAAGTCTTCATTACTCCATTACTTTTGTGTTCGTTATTTGTTGTCTATGTCTTGTTTCCAGAATAGTGTTTTTTTTTGCTTCTAGCATGTAGTGGTTACTCACAATATCGGCTCCCCTTCTAACTATAACATATTTTCCTTGCTTAAAGTTGGCTTTTTCTATTAATATGTAGCATATTACCTACGTTTCCCTTCTGCTTCTTACTTCCCTTGTGTATTTATGGATCTGTATGTGCTCAAACTTTGTATTTGTAACTGTTTGTTAGGCAGAAGTCAAGCACTCTTGTTCCATTGTTGTTCCTGGTAACTTCCCCCTGTTTACCCATTATTCCCCCATAGCCTTCCATTTTATTTCCTACTCTGCAATTAAAGTCCCCAGCTATAATAATTTGTCCTGCACTTTCTTCCGTTATCATCTGTAATTCTTCTAGAACACTTCCTTATTTCTTTTATTGTCATCATCGTTGGGCCTATAGACTACTATTATTGTAGTTTTTAAACATTGTTTCTTTACCATCTCAATTGTCATTATCCTCTCTGACACCGCTTTCCTTTCTGTAACTTCTGATGCTTTCTCCACTGACATTATTACTCCTACTCCTGCTTTTGCCTTAGTTTCTTCATTTGTTCCACTATAATAAAACACATATCCGCTATCCAAAGTTTTGCATCCCTTACCCATCTTTTTGGTTTCCGTTGCGGCAAGTATTTCTTGTTTTACCTTTTACATGTCTCTTATGAGCTCTTCTACTTTCCCTCGTATTCGTCTGATGTTCCAGGTAATTACAAAATTCCAAAATACGTTTCACATTATCGAAGAGAGCAGACTGATGCTCAATTTTTACCTTGTGGAATGCTCATACAAAAAATGTATGATATTTACTTGAAAGAAGAGGCTCGCCCAATTAGTTTGATGTCTTATAAACAAATATTTTACACTAAATTTAATTTAAAAATGAAACCTTGAAAAAAGATACGTGTAATTAATGCGATACACAGAAAATTTAAATCGACAATGACACGGATGAGGAACGAAAAGAACAACTGATGATTTAAAAATAGCAGAAAAGGCACAGACAATGAGAATAGCCGATTTTTCTATAGCTAAGGATCCTGAAGAACACGAATGTTTAAGTTTTGACCTAGAAAATACGTTACCGCTACCTCGAATTCCAACAGGAATTGTATTTTATAAGCGCCAACTTTGGCGTAGGAGTACATAGTTGCAAAGAAAGCCGCGGTTATTGTTACGTTTGGATAGAGGGATTAGCTGGAAGAGGGTCCCAAGAAATATATTCGTGCCTTTTAAAACATATTAAAAGTCACTTGCCAGCAGGAATCAAGCTTCTAATTCTATGGTGTGATTCTTGCGGAGTACAGAATCTCAACATTAAATTGATTTTATTGCTGAAATCAGTTTAACACAATGTACAAATAAGTCTTCAAAGTATTTGAGTAAAATATCTTTGTTCTGGATACAGTTTCTTTCCGAACGATACAGATTTTAACGACATTGAATCCACTATTAAGCGCCAACAAAGATTATACACACTTAACGATTATATAGAAATTAAGAAAACGTGTAGGAAAAACGACCTTTCATAGTCACTCAAATGGCTGCAGAAGATTTTAAGGGAGTTACAAATATGGAAAAAAAAATTATTAATCGGAAAATTACAGATAGCAAGAAAAAATGTATCTGGTTAAAAGTAAGGGAAATAAAAATTGCAAAAGAAGCATATTTAATATTAATGATGAAGGAGCATATACTTTCAAACCCTTACAAAAAAATTTCTATTCTAAAATCCGTTCGTGGGA
Organism: Othius punctulatus; assembly: GCA_951805005.1. NCBI lineage: Eukaryota > Metazoa > Arthropoda > Insecta > Coleoptera > Staphylinidae > Othius > Othius punctulatus. The sequence continues at coordinate 88,433,233 of OX638141.1, read as the reverse complement.
GAGCTTACAAACAAGATATTTTCCAAGACTAGATACTCCTGTGGCCATATGGAAATCCCATAATCCCATCACAGAAGCAAAATTACAAAATTTACGCGAAATGCTGCACCTAATCCCATCATATGCAAGATTATTTTATCAAAATTTACAAAGTGAAAATATTATTGAAGATGTCGATGGCCATAATGTTGATGAATTGGATTTTGAAATTGATGCAGAACAAAAGCCATAAAGAAATAATGTTTCGTTTATTGTTATATTTCTATAACTGAATAATAAAAAATATGTTTGGCATTTTTGTTCAAATAATGTTTGACTTTATTGTTTTTACAAAGAGCAGAGATGAAAATTTTGCATCAGATTTTAATTTATTAGTTTTAAAACATAAATAAAATATGAAAAAGTAATTTATAGTTGTCAATAATTTATTATAACAATAAAAAGTGTAACGTCTGATATCTCGTTTTAGTTCTAATGTGGGTTGGTAGATTTCTGCATAACGCGATCTAATTGTAGAGTTTTTCTATTAAAAATTTGTGAAACTTAACCAAGTGCTTTATTTATACTAACTATATAATTAATTTCCACTAAAGCGGGGTTTTGAGGCTAATATGACTAGACTAGATCAAAACAATGTAGACTAACTCCAGACCCGAACCAGCGTTAGAGTTAACTCTCGGGCTAGATAGTTTGTCGCCAACTAGCGCTAGTTCTGCGTCAAGAGTCCTAATATAAAAAATATGTAATGATGTGTTTATAAATATCAAAGTGCATTTAAAACTAACGTGAGACTTCGGTTTCCCCAATATTTAATAATTAGGTATATTTTAATTGTAATCATAAATTCTTATAATTTATGATATTTGGGATTTATATTGGGCAAAACTGCCCAATGCATGTCACAACTTCACGAAATATGTCACTGTTTGTGCCTTACAATGTCACATTCCATTTATTAATTCAGGATTCTCCAACTAGGTTTTGATAGATACAAGTTTGTTAAATATGTCCTGTAAGTTGTTCGTATGACTGATATTAATGAATTTGCAATATGATAATTTATAACTCGTTTATACTCATTACACAAAACAACCAATAATTTGCTACATTATTGCCCAGTTATTATGTAAGTTATACCTTAATATTTTATACTTATTCCCTGGAGAACATTATCGTTTTCATATTTCAGCTTTAAATTTAGAATAAGATTTATTAAACAAGCAATTTCGATAATTTTATTGATTTCATTTCATTAACCATTAGTTTTATCTCTGTAATGTTTCCCATTTAAACTTAATCTTCATTTGTTTCAAATTAATGTTATTAATTACTCATAATTAAACAATGTTTTGCCACTTTAGCGAAGAGATATTATTTAGGTTATATTTCAATAATTTATGCTTATTCCCTGAAGAGTATTATCCTCTCTGTACTTCATCTTAAATTTATAATGACAGTATTTTATTAAAGAGGAAATTCAAATGATATTACGCATTTAATTTTAATTGATATTTTTATGACTTCTGTTAGCTTGTGAAGAGAATTGTTAATAACTAATGTGAGACTTCGGTTTCCCCAATATTTAATAATTAGGTATATTTTAATTGTAATCTAAGGTAAACACAATTGGAGATGGTAGCATTCTCCTGTCTGAACGAGAATGAAACCGGAAAGTTTACTTTATTAACCTCCACGGCACCGCTTATAAAGCGTATACCAGAAATTAATAGAGCTCTCTAAGAACTGCATATACTGTTACGGCCTCGCTTTTAGCTTCGATGCCAACAGTATATTGAGAAGCAACATGACTTTGGTAACGCAAATTATAAATAATTTACGGGGTATTTGTTTTTGGTAACTTTGGGAGGAATGCACTTCTTTACCACTCAATTTCGAAATAATTAATATATATATATATATCGTCCTTCCTTCTACCAATTATGGTGTAGGTTTTTTTTATTTTTCTTTGTCTTGTTATTCCTGGCTTGGTTCCATGATGTATTTTTTCCATTATTTTCTGTTCTTCGCCAGTTTTTTCGCCTATGCTATTGTTTAATAATTTTTAATTTCTTTCATTTCACTATTTCACTATCCCATGTTTTTATTGGTCTACCTCTACTTTTCTTCTTTTGTGTTTTCGCCTGCCACACCTGTTTCACTTGTCTTTCCTCCTTCATTCTCTCTAGGGGTCCCCACCACTCTAATTTCCTTTTCTGTATAAATACTTCTACCGTTTCTATTTCTAGCTAGTCTTTGATTTCTGTATTCCTTATCCGGTCTCTTCTTGTGACTCCGATTATTTTCCTAAGGTACTTCAATTCCATTGCCTGGACTTTGCTCTTTTCTCTTTTCGTTAGAACCCAAGAGACTCACACCCGAATGTCAGCACCGGTCTGTATATTGACTTAAATATAGACAGTTTAGTTTTTCTTGTAAGTTCCCTTTTATATATGAATGTTCTTGGTTGAAAATATAGTTTTGTAGTTTTATTTTATTCTGCTATCAATTTCCTTCTCATTTCGACCTTCACTTTGTATTTCTACCCCTAAGTATTTGTATTGTTCTACTTGTTCTATTTTTGTATTATCTATTATAATATCAATCTGTTCTTGCTTTCCCAATATCAACACTTTTGTCTTGTTTTTATTCATTTGCATTCCATTTGTTTTTAGTGTTTCGATCCATATATTTAGATTATTTTGTAGGTCTTCTCTATTTCTTCCTATTATTATTATGTCATCCGCGTATGCTCCTTCTGCTATTTCTACTCTTTTCAATTTGTTATGTCCGATCGTTACTGTTTTTATCTTTTCTCTGCATGTTCTAATTATTTCGTCTATAAATAAAATGAAAAGTGTTGGACTTTAGACCTCCACCTTGTCTTAATCCGTTGTTTGTTGTGAACTCGCTGGATTGTTGATTTATTTCCAATATTATATTCCCGTTGTTCTGGTATAAGCTTTTTATTACCCTTATCATCTTGTTATTCACACTTCTTTTCTTTAAAAGCGACCATAGTTTTTCACGAGGCACCCTGTCGAACGCCTTCACCATATCTATGATTCCTATGTACATCTGTTTATTTTCATAGTTTGCCTTTCCCTGTATTTGTTTTATCATAAATATGTGGTCCTGTATACTTCTGCCTTCCCTGAATCCAGTCAATGATTTCATTAATGTTCTTTGTGTGGTTTGTTTTAATTTTTTATTTATTAGTTGTTCATATATTTTCATATGTGTAGTTATTATATTAATTCCCCTGTAATTGTTACAGTCTTTTCTGTCGCTGTTCTTGTATATGGGTACTGTCATTGCTGTCTGCCACTCTTTTGGCACACACTCTTCTTGCCTTGCTTTGTTGTTCATTTTTAGTAGCATTGATTTCCCTTGTGTACCTAGTTTCTTGATCATTTCTGTTGTGATTCTATCCGCTCCTGCTGCTTTTCCGTTTTTTGTTTTCTTATTACTTTTGACAAATCGTCCATGCTTATCTCTTGTTATTCTTCATTTTCTGTATCTTGTTCTTGTTCGTTCGTATTTGTCACTTTTTCTTCCTCTTCCGTGTTGAGTAACTCCTGAAAGTATTGTTTCCATGTTTCCATCCTTTCTATGTCATCTATTATTATTTCTCCTTTTTTGTTAATTATATGTCTCGTCTCGTTTGTCCCTTTTGTCTTGCTCCTTTTGATTATGTTGTAGAACAGTTTTATGTTGTCTTTACTACTTTTCTCCATTTTGTCTCTAAATTCTCTCCAACTTTGTTTTTTTGCTTCTATTACTAATTGTTTAACCATTTTTCTGCTGTGCTTGTAATTTTCATAGCAGTTTTCTTTCCTAGATATTCTTTCCATGCTATCTTCTTGTTTTTTATCTCCTCTTTTATCTCATTCGTCCACCATCCCGTTTGTCTTTTCGGGTATGTCATTTGGTAGCTTCCACATGCTGTCTGTGCAGCTATTAGTTATTATATTCTTGAATGCCTCCCACATTCCATCTAAGTCATCTTCCCTGTATGTATTTTGTTTGAGTACTATTTCATTCTCCACCAGATCCTTGTATTCGTCGCTTACGTCTTCTTCTTGTAATCTGTGAGCCTTGATCTTTTTAACTTCGATTTTCTTCATTTTGTTATTATCACTTTGTATTATTGGTTCTTTTATTGTTGCTACCACTAGGTAGTGGTCACGTCCAATTTCTGACCCTCTCCTTACTTTAGTGTCTACTACCTCTTTTCTGTGTTCTCTTTGTACGAGAATGTAGTCTACAATTGACTTTTCGTTTCTAGCTCTTTCTTCTCTTGTATATTGGTGTATTCTTTTATGATTAAAAAACGTGTTTGTTATTATTAGTTTATTCATTTGGCAATATTCCAGCATTCTGTCGAAATAATTAATATTAGTTTGAAAACGGTAACTTTTAAATAAATCGGATAATACTCTTTATAATGATATTCGCGTATACTATTGACGAAGATAATAACGGCCTGTCGCCTCGCGAATCTGGAACCAACTAAACTTTTCGCATGCAAAGCGATGCTATTTATAGTAAAATTTCGCCCACCCTGCAATTTTGTGTGAATCCCCTTAACGTTAATTCTCATTCCGGTGATCGCACAGTGCCTTATATTAAGGTTACTGATATAAAAGTACCAAACTGTTTTGATTAGTCATCAGCCGGCTCGCTCATCTGTGTTTGTTTATAAAATTGAGTCACCGCGCATGGACTACGTTATATAATATTAACGATTATAAAAGTTGTCGTAATTTCGTGTGTAATCTATTCAAATTGAATTCATATTTAATCAGATTACTTATTAAATCTTTAAACGATCACCCCTTCCTATTCAAACAAAATACTTGGCTTTTACGTGTTGTTCAATATTTATACCTGAGTATGAAATTGTTTCAAAATTATTACTAAACTCAATTAATATCAGTAATTTTTCTTGGCTTTATGTTAAATTAATTCATACAAAATATGTATATTCCGATCCCTTGCAGAGTGCATTTAAAACTTATAACACTTATTTTATTTTATTTGGTTATAATAATAACACGAGTTGGAAAAACCATCACATATTGTGTGAAATATATTTTAACTTGGTAGTGCCGTAAGCGCGTGCTGCATTAATATTTCACTTCAATTGTTATAAACATGTGCCCGCCACGCGTCAATATCGCGGCATTATTATTTTTTAAACATTTCACTTTTGATTGATATCCACGCGCGGAGTCCACACAAAAAATCTATTACAGCCGGCCAATAAATCGGCGTCCATAAAACTCCCTCAATATACATAGAAAAATCCATAAATAAAGCCCGGGCCGGGCACAACGCCGATTATTTTATTTATATTTGACGTTCTCCGTAATATAACCTGCGCCAGAGCACCAGGCGGTTCTTCCACAATTTCCTGGCGTAGCAGAAATGGTGGAGGCGCCGCTTCTGGGATTTAATCACCGCTGACGCTAACGAACTGCGCTCAAGATAAAACAAATGTATTAACCCGTTTATTCGGCATCTGTAATGCGCCCTATTGGTCGTATAACGCGGCCCAAATGAATCTTTTTAATTAAAACAGTGGGCCGCATTTGAAATCACGACCCCAGAGCGTTTCAACGCACTTGATACACCCCATAACTCGCCAGAAAATACGAGAAGCAGGTTTGTTTCGGAATAATGAGCCCCGCATTTCGAAACAGGATTACTATGTTATTTCAGCGAATTTCACATATAGTTGTCGATACTAACAATAAATAAAACACGAGCGGGATGAATCGATTAATAATGTTGATTCCCTGGTGCGGAATTACATGTTCAATGGTCCACGTAATCTGCTGCGATATAAATATGTAATGTACAGATAAAATGTACACATAAAAAGGCAGATATCCGTTTCCGGTGTGTTTATGTTTATATGGACACGTTTGTGTGCATGAGTATGTTAAACGCGCGTGGTTCAACTTGTGGAAATTTAGTGGTGGACAAGTGCGATACACGGAATTTTTGCGCGCGTCCGTATTATTTATTGGACGGCTTTATTTTTATCGTGGAGCGGCAGCAGCCCTCCACCCCTCCACCCCTCCTCACATCACGAATGGAAATATTATGATTGCGCAAATTGCTCCGTATTATGTTTGTTTATTTATTGCAATACTTTCGGGCTCGCAAGTCGACCGCCCCCGCATAAATTATGACCGGCGGGTGGATCCCCACTCCAGCCGGATATAATTGCATTCGTTACGCTATATTTTCAATTAACCCGGAATTATTTTAATTCCACGCGAATTATTTATCGCTGCGGAATCCCGAAATTTCACAGCGGCCCGACTGTTGCAGGAATGTTCCGTTATTTATCGGTTTTGTAGGGTTTTTGTCCTAAAATCGAACTGTTATTTAATTTATGCATTTATTTCTATCTACCCACAATTCCAGGCTTTCAAAGTGAAATCTGAAAGCTGTGACAGTTAACCAGCATTTAATTTTTAACAATTAACATCACCGCATACAGGCGAAGCCAAACATTGTACCCATTCGTACAATCGCATTTTTATTTATATTGAAAATAAATATAATCATGTTTAAGCTTTCATCCATAAATTACCAGTTATACAGGAGCGCATAAAGCATTAAGACCTGGCTTTATTTTTTCCCCTGTATAAATTTTTGAAAAATGCTTCAACAGGTCAATATGATTTTTTTTCAAACAAATATTTTGAAACCATTTTCATTATTCCATAACTCTCCGTTTTGAAGTTATGACGTCAGAGCCATTTTTTAAAATAACAACCTATATTTTTTATTATTAATTTTGATAGTACTTTTTATTATGTTTTCAACAACATGGCATTTTCAATATGTAACATTTGAAACAAAAATGAGAAAGAGTGCGTAGAAATAAAACTATTAATTTATTTTTTCCACGTGCAGAATGCATCTAATTACCATTCAAAACAAAGTCAGTTAAAACAAAATTAATCCCAAAATTGGATCCGGATCCGGATCCAAAACACGAGGATCCGGATCCACTATCCGACACCTACGATATCGGATCCGGATCCGGATCCGATAAACAAGTCCAAGGGTTGTGCGTCGGACAACGCACCATAGGGATTTACATGTAAACATTTAAATCTTTAAATATTGTCTTCTCTAATTATTTTAGAGAAAACTGCAATTAACTTTTTTGTGGAACAATAAATACTGCGTCAATTTATGCTATTACTTTTTATTTTTCATTATCCATAAACTGAAAAATCGACGAAATAAAAGTCGGATAGTGTCGGATAGTAGATCCGGATCCGAGGTGTCGGATTGTCGATCCGGATCCGAGGTGTCGAATTTATTTCATCTTTTGGAAAGTAAGTACATCAATTATTTTGACAAAAAGTTTTCTGTTCAATACTGTACTGCAATGTTCTGTAATGTGCAGATTCATGAACTTTTTTTTTATACGCTCGTTATCTCGTAAGCTAAATGAGTTTTTTATCCACATTTTTTCTAATTTTTCTGTTTTCGTTGCTTTTTGTGTTGTACTATTTTGTAGTTCTCTCTCCATTTCTTCTTTATATTCTGTTTGCGTGTCTTCGTTGTTCAGCTTATAGTCTTTTATTTTCTCGTTCTCTTTGTTTGCTGTTCTGTTTTTGTTACATTGTTGTTGTTTTCTCTTATTTTTGTTATCACCAGGTAGTGGTCGCTCCCTATTTCCGGCCCCCTTCTTACTCTTGTCTCCATTATTTGTTTTTTGTTTGTCTCTTCCGTTATTATATAGTACATTATCGATTTTCTATATTGATTTATATTGATTAATAATAATTATTGCCCCACGTTGTGATGTCAAATGCAATGTTTTGTTGTGATGGTTCTCAGGGTCAATAAGTGGGATAAAAATAAATTATATGGCAGACAAAGAATATGAATTTTAATTAATATTTATTATAATATTAAATATTTAAATAACTGATAACAAAACAAACACTAATTCAACATGAAACAAAATGAACGCTTGACAAAAGAAAACAACTTACAGTAACTGACTACTTAAACTACATAATAAATTTAACAAATATTTCCCAAATAAAAACCTAATTGCACAGTTAATTTAACTTGAGTTAAATGTTAATCTACTTGCGATTTCAATTATTGATGTCTTGAAGACTATAGGCAATGTATTAGGCCCGTCCGTCCTGGTGGTTGCAGCTCCTCTTGGTAATAATCCCTCGATGACTGCGCTGGATAGCCTCCGTGTTTTTTCTTAAAGATGATGATAATCCAGCTGAATTCCTCCAATGTATCCCTTGCCGTCGGTCAAAAATCAATACTCAATCGTTACTGATTACAGTTGTAAAATTTGTAGGGTTAAGTGTGCACAAACACTCGCGAAACTAATGTTGTTTTTGAACGCGTAAATTCGGAAATAAATATCGGCTTCACAACAATATTCTTTTGTCTTGCGACCGACGTAGATTCGACGGGATCAAATCGAAATCTGGCTGGCGTCAGGCGTTCTGCGTTTTTATAACTTCGCACCTGATTGTCAATTATTGTTGTTGATTTACGCCAGCATCGTTCGTCAAAACTTGAAATGCATTTGTTACTAACCACGAATTTTGCAATGTTACTATGGTGACGAAAAAACACTTTATTATTGTAATCTATTTTCCCATTTTCCGGTGAAACTGAATATCTAATGACAATTCTGATTAGAGATTCGCCATCCTCGTAATTTTTCGCTTTTCTGGAAATATCTAACGTCGTTCTTCGTTGAGTTTGAAATTTTAATTCAATTTGTACATTTTCATTAAACTCATTTATATTTATCATTATTAACTGTGCCCTATTTAACTTATAATATTAGCTAAAAACTCTATCTAATTGATCATTAAACTGTCTGACTGCCTAATTGTATCTAATCCTATAATAATAATAATAATTTTTAACGATTAATATATTCCTAATAAATTCCTATCTAAATTATAAAATCTACGCTAACAAATAACATGGCTATATGCAGGGTCCCACCATCGATTTTAATTAATTAAAATGGCCATTGGAATTGTTGATAAATCGAGTTTTCTGCACATAACTTTTAATGTGTTAGGAATTGCGATAGAGTTGTAATTAGAAAAAATGTTTGTCTTTTAATTCCACATGGAATCGGATAAAAATTTACAGGGGCTCCAATTTAAAATAAGAAAAATAAAGTGCTATAAAATTTGAAAAGTTTGACACTAAAGTTTGGACACTCTGTATAATTCATATCAATAAAACTTGGTTAACGCAACTGTCAGACTTTGTTTAATGAGTACCTTGTATGGTTTTATTAACACGGAATATTTCAATCTCTTATTAATTTTCTTAACCAATGGTGCAAAACTGATTTTTTTTAGTTTTTATATATTTGTGCGAAAATTACAAAATTTTAATAAAGTTTTATGGGTATGTAGGCTTGCATAAAGGGCACCAAAATAAACAACAAAAAATATACCATGCAATTTAAAAATCATCATGACGTCACACTTTTTTGGGACACCCTGTTAAATCAAAAATATTTTCCTGAAATACGCCCAGAATGCAAGTAAAGTCTGCAAAATATCAAAATCTTAATTCAATTAGTAACTGAGCTATAGAAGACGGGAGGTGAAATGACGGACCCTGTATATATATAATATAGTTGGTATATATATAATATAGTTACACAGTATATAGTATATACTTATATAGTAGAGAAAAAAATTGTAAATTGGCAACACTGTAACATAATCAAAAACTAAATAGACAACAATGTAGAGGTTGAAAAATGTCATCAGAAACCTTGAAAAAATACAGGGTGTTCCATTAAAAAAAAGTCTTTGTAATCCGCAAAATTAGGACACCCTGTATATTTGATAAATCTTTCACGGGAAACGCGCTAGGAAAGCCCGACGCACTGTTGCAGGACCCTGTATATATTTATATACAGGGTGAGTCAATAGGGCGGGCAGGCTCGATTATACCTTACCGTTAATGATATCGTAATGAACCAAACGGCACTGCAAACTAGAGACCAAAGTGCAGGCTGTAAAATTATTTTGTCATATACAGGGTGTTCCATTTTTGCAGGGCAGCCTTGGACCTAGTTTTTTTTAAATAGCACTTCCCTTATAAATTTAAATATTTGAATTTGTCCGTTTTTGGGCTTTATAAATCCATTTAATTTTTGCAATTCACTTTAAGCGTTCAAAAGTTGTTCATGTTTTTTCTAAAATTTAATGCATTTACAGGCACTTATTAAAAAAATCGCAGTACACTTGTTTTCTAGGATATCGGGTTGGGACTTTGCCAGATACTAAACAACTGTCTGGGGTATCTTCTGGCAGCACGATTCTCGATTTGCATTGTGGCACCACCTTGCTGTGGGACATTAATTTTGGTAAACTTTGAAAGGCCATAACTTAATTTTTTTAAATAACACACCCTATATTTCGTTACTTAGTCATATTCAGCATCTCATTTTACACCTGTTTTGCCTCTTATATTTTTTCTTAAAATTTCATAGTTTGAGAAATAATTTGGATTTTCTGATGAAAATGAACCCAGATCTCATCGGTATAAACTTAATGTGCATTGAATATCAATTGTTTCTGTCATGTCAACGTCAAAGTGACATTTATTGTTCGACACGTAATTTTTTGTGAACATGAAATTTTCGCATTATGAAATGGTAGATATGATTTGTTTTTGCTATTGATTTGTGCCTCAATAAATTCTGTCACCAGCAACGGTTTGCGCTGTCACCGTGTACATAAACCATATCCACCATTTCATAATAAGAAAAATTCATTAAGAAAATGCGCTAAGAAAAATTAAACGTGTCGTATTTAAATGTCAGTTTGACGTTCGCATGACAGAATTAAGTGATTTTCATGGCCCGCTAAGTTTATATCGATTAGATATGTGTGAATTTTGAATAAAATCAGAATTATCTCTCAACTATCAACTTTTATGAAAAAAATATAAGGGGCAAAAAAGATGTAAACTGAGACCCTGAATAGGACCAAGTACTGTAATATAGGGTGTGCCATTAAAAAAAAACAAGTTAGAGTATTTCAAAATTTACCAATATAAATGCATCACAGCAAGCTGATGCCACAACGCAGATAAGCGATCTTGCCACCAGAAGATATCTCAGTCAGTTATTTAGGCTTATGCAACGTCCCAACTTGACATCCCAGAAACCAAGTGCCCTGCGATTTTTTTTAATAACTGCCTGCAAACTCATCAATTTATAGAAAAACGTGAACATCTTCTGAATGGTAAAAGCGAATTGCAAAAACTAAGCGGATTTATAAAACAGAAAAAAAGGGCAAATTGAAGTATGTAAATTTATACAGGGGGTCCCATTTAAAAAAAAATTCGTTGAAAGCTTCCCTGCAAAAATGGAAGCCCCTGTATATGGCAAAATAATTTTAGAAACTGCACTTGGGCCTTCCGTTTGCAGTGTATTTTAGTTCATTTCGATATCATTAACGGTGTAGGTGTAATCGAGTCGAGCCTGCCCGTCTTATTGACTCACCCTGTATAGATATATATATATATGTGTGTGTGTGTGTGTGTGTGTGTGTGTGTTTCCTTCTGCTGCATGCTGCATCTGTGCTTCTTTTAGTTGTGTCCAGAATTATTCTTTCTTGGTGGTGGTGTCATCCTCGTTTTCTTTGTTGTTTTATTGGTTAGTTTCACTGTTGGTAATCTCTCGTTTATCTGTTCGCATTTTTCTATCTCCTTTCCTCTCTTCCTCAGTATAAGGCATGCCACTTCTTTTGTCGCTCTCTTTTCTTTTTCCACTCCACTGTATATTAGTGTGGGTCCATTTCCAGTATTTATTATTATTATTCCTTTTCCTTTCTTCTTTGTTTCCGTTGTTGTCAGTATATCTGGTTCTGTTTCTTCAAATTTTTCCTTTAGTTTTTGTTATTTTCCTTTATACTTCTTATGTTCCAATTCTTCATGTTTCGTCTTTATTTACTTGGTCGTTTCCCCCATTTCCCATTGTTTATGCCCTTGTCCTTTTTTCTTGCTGTGTGTTTTCTTTTTCTGGCACCTTCTCCATTCTCCGTTATTATTATTTTTTGTATTTGTTCCTTTCCTCATTCCATTGCCATGTTATCCCGAATGTGATTATTTTCATAGTAATAATTTTATTTTTAATACAGTCAACATTCCTTATTCGAAGGTTAATTAAGGATTTGTTCTTAAGGCAGTAAGTAATTAGGCCAGAGTAGTATAGTTTTATTATTTTTATGGTTTAATAGTTTAGGTAGCTGATATCTGTCATCATTAACACGTGTAAACTATACTAGTAATATAGTTTATCTACGACTGCTTAGATAAATGACGAATTTGACATTCATTTCAGTTAAGTAATGAAACTCATTACCTAACTAGTTAGGTAATGAAATCAAAAACACACATTTTTTAATACCAATTTACGATCAAATTTATTTAACAATTACTTATGAACATTAATAATAACATGTTTACATTTATTTAAGTGTATTCCAGAGGATATTTCTGTTTTAGAAATATCAAAACTAGTGCAGCTACTGGTTGAAGCTTCTACAAGCATATTCTTTTCTCCAAGAATATTTGTAGCGATACGTTTCTTATTTTCAACTGAAGTTTTTATGTATCCTTCGGTTACTGTATTGCTCTTGCAGCCCCCGTGCCTTTTTATTGTTAGCAGATCCGCCCCTGAGTTTGCCAACAGTGAGGTTGACGATCTTCTGAAACAGTGACCGGTGTACTCTTTAGTATTTGGTAATTTTAAAAAGGAAGCAATATTTTTCGCCATGCTACCAATCGTGTTAATGCAAACGGATTGTTTTATATATTTGCCATTCCTGTAACCAACAAAAAACCTCTCCACGGCATTATGTGGACGCAGTGCCATGTATTTCTTTATAATGTCTACAAAATTGATTCCATCAATGTCTCCAGAAATTACAACAAACTCTCTCGAAATTTTGGTCTTTGTATTTGGAATTGTGACGCAGAAGACCTGCCCTTCGTTCTTCACGTTGGTCACATGCATGTAAGTGAGTTCTTCCTTTCTACAGGCTCCACCAATTCCAAAGATCAAAACTACCGGAAAATATTTCTGAATATCAAATTTCATGACTTATTCTAATTTACTTTTGTTAGTAGCCACTTTTCATCATCACCCTAAAAATCGGGTTGTTGTTTTGTTAAAATGTTGGATTTCTTAGGTTTATATCTTTCTGACTGCCTCTTCAGAATTGCAACCAATTGAATAAATTTACTGATGTCCACATTTTTCTTTATGGATATCATCGCACGTATCATCGAGTAATATGCCCACAGGCTTGAAGGTTTATAGCGTTTCGAAATGTTTTCTAAATATACTAGAAGTACCTTTTCATTTGCTTCATTTTTTATTTTCTTCTCATCGCACCATTTCCGTAAACGTTCATAAGCTTGTTCATATTTAATTTTTGATTTTTCCGGCAATAACATTGAAACTACCTGCGTAGCCGATTCTTCGATAGCCGATGGCAGAGTTTCGGAGTCGCTCATTGTAACACAGCAAAACAGAAATTAGAAGTTTAATTCTTGAAGTTTTGAAGATTAAGTTGACATTAAAATTACATGTTGCTATGGTTCTATATACATACTATGACGTTCTGATTTTTCATCGAATTCAATTCAAAAGTATAATTTTCGTAATTCAGAGCAGTCGTAGATAAAAATTTGTATCCAATACGCGTGATAATGTCATATTAACTGAAACTCATGCTCTTACTTCGACTTGGGCTACGGCCTCGTCTCAGCAACTCACCGCATCGTCAGTTAATGATGCTCTTATCCCATTAATTAGATAAATAACTATTAGGATTTGCATATCACCAAAACAGAATTAATTTCGATTGCGTCGAAGTAAAATTATGTTATTGTTATCCACCGCTCTTTGTTAGAGTTAATTAGTTGGTGAAAGATTAATTTCCTCTCGCCGTTCACATCCACACGCTGGTCAGCGGTGATAAGTTCAGTCCGACGTTTTCTATTACGAGTGCGCGATATTAGGGCGGTGTTCGTGCCCCGTTGAGTTATGTGTCTTCCAGTGCGGCGGCGGCGATTTACAGCCCCCGGGGCACCGACGCCCCGCCGTTGCCTGCCTGGCAGCCCGCGCGACAATTTTCCCGTTTGTGATCCCGAAAATTGGATCAGTAAAACCCGTTAGCTGTTAAAACCCGGCCCCACCGACCGGGAATAAAAACGCTCACCTAAAATAAAATCCCGTATAAGTCGCGCGAGGCAGCCGCACCGTGTCGCCGGTTTTATTGTCAGACCCACCGGGGGCGGCCGTTTTATGCCCCGTATTATTTTTTTATTATTTTTTGGCGCGCTCAAATCCGGCCCTCATTAAGACCGTAATCTTGCGAATTGATTATCGCCTATAAAGACGAGTGCCGCCGGGGGTTTTATTTAAATTTTATATATACTATTACAGTGAGGAAGTTATTTTAACGCTCGAGGAGTGGGTTTTATTCGCGACTCGCTCCTTTTAATCCGAGGGCTTATGCTGCGCTTTTAATCAAAACACACTTTTCTGGCCGGTAAAGCGTCACATGCCTGCACATTTATCACGTCGATCAGCTGCCCGTTTCATTAAAGCCCTACCCCCCAATGTACGGGGGCGCATTGTTCGAAAAGACACTCTACCCCGGGTCGATGCTAATTGCCCGTTAAAGGGTTGGTTTTGCTAAAATTTCAATTACGACGTAGGTGATATTAATTCGTTTGTCTTATTGTACGCCGTGCCGAATTTATTTCATTAGGGGCTCTCTCTCTCTCATTGTGCCATCTGAATAATTATATTATGATACAGGGGATAGTTGTGGTGTGTGTAGTTACATTGTGTGATGCCACACAAAAGACGGCGTTAGATTCCATCGTCCATTATAGCCCGAAACACAATTAAACACAAATATCCCCACCGCATAAATATGATTCACCGTTAATTGCGTTATTTGGAGCGCGCATTTTTCCCTGAATGAATTCTATAACGCGATTTAACGAGTTATTTTATTATCCACGACCTGCGCGTTAATTCTGTTAGGAATTTAATAAAACTCAGTAATTATGCGCTGCAGTCCGCGTTCGTATCCGATGCTGCTTAATGATTCAGGGCCTCAAAAAGTTTCAAACAGCTAATTAAAATTATCTAGTACCCAAAACAGAAATGCAACACTATTCATTCCTCCCCATATACTCCATTATTTATTTTTACTTCAATGGTAGCAATTTACATTAATGCATTAATCGGTAATCAGTATCTCAACGATGCCCAACAATGTCGATGTACGAGGGTAATTCAAATATAAACGGTAATTTTTAATATAAATTTATTCATTGATAATATGCATAAGATAATCAGTTGTGACTAATATGAGGAATGCAACAGACATGAAAAATACCTTACTACAAAACTCAATCAGAATTGGAACATGGAAGGTACAAAGCATGTACAACCTAGAGAAAAGCCATAACATAATCTTGGAAATGAATAGACTAAACATTAGGGCATTGCAAAATGATTTTTTTCGAAATATTTCAAATGCACTGTTTCGATCTTGTGACACTTAACAAAATAAAAATGAAAATCAAAGCTCAGATCATTTGGTTCAAAATAGACCCCCGCCCACCTCGATTGAAATTTAGACATATGATTAGTACAGTTACAATATATACTACACTTTTTTTTGTAATATGTGGTTTATTTAGCAACAAACATAAACATTTTATTACAATCTATAGATGCGGATTCACAACAGAACATTACATGTTTGAATTTCTCAATGTTTTAATCACTCGTCACTTGTCAGTACGGTGCTTTTTTTGAAATTTGGTATTGATTTCCTTTGAAATTCTACCACTTGCAACAGGTATTGCTTCTGCAGTTCATCAGTTGTGATGCTGGTGGCAAAGTCTTGAATCAATTTAACTGCCCGTTCAGAAATATCGTTAACTACTTTCACGTGTCGAACGAACATTTCTGCTTCCCGGAAATTGGGATCTAGTTTCCACTGATTAACTGGTGTGCTAAGCCAGCAGGAGTCAACTCCCACAGCTTCAAACAAGAACCAGGAATTGGGACCAATGAGATTTGTAAGTTTTGTGTTTGAGTTCAAAGCAGGAAAACTTGGCCGACCTCTTGTAAACTTCTGTGGTCGTGATGTACACGTCAATTGCTTAGCAATCTGTTTCCTTTCAGTTTCCGATACACGATTTGAAAACAGAGAGAATACTACACACTCTTCGGTCAAATACCAATAGTGTCTTTCCATTGCAGTTAAAGCTGCACGAGCAACCTGAGGATCATATTTTTCGTATTCCTTTAAGTCATGCCACAGTTGGAGATCATTGTATGGTGCGTCGGACCCGACAGATACACAAAGCCATTTCTCGACGTAATAGAAAGCATTGAATTTGCAGAGTGCCTCTAGTTTCGCAATCATGGCCTCGTCACATCCTGCCTGGTCACTAAAAGCAAACATTTTTGCTGGATACAAAATAGATGGCATCCATCGAGCATGATGTGCAGCTCCAGGTCTTGGCCAATGTTTACCTCGGTCGGGCGTTTCTCCAAGAAGCATGATCATTAGTTCAGCGCATTCTTTATAGTCATCTCGTGGAAGTTGATTATTTCTATCAGGAATAGCGAGAATGTATTTTAACGATTGAATGACATCCTCTTTTCTACTTTTCATTGATCGGTCATTGATTGAAAGGGTTTTAAATGCATTTTCCGTGTTTATATTCTTCCAAATGGAATCTCTAAAGTGAACGAAATCCGCATTATCAGGGCCAGATGTATTTCCGAACAACTGTTTGTGAACTGCACACAAGATTCTCTCAAAAACATGGTGACGACAAGCAAGCATAAGTAACTTTTTGTCTAAAAGTTCCTCAAGTTTTACACATGCCCCGATTTTTCTGCCTGAATTTGATGCTGTCGTGTCAAAAACAAGAGCCCGCACATTATCACGTAGCCCCCACTCGTTAGCCAGGGAATGAGTGGCGTTAGCCTGCTCTTCTCCTTTGGAGCTGGTGATTACAGGAACGGATAGAAGTTTCCCTTCTTCAAAGTCTGGCATACCAGACACCAGAATCCCAAGACGTTCTTTATTTTCTTTTTTGATGTCTGGAACAAGCTTACCATCCCAATGTAATGTACAATGCTTTGGGGGAATAAATTTAGACTTAATCTGTTCAGCGACAGATTTTCGAATGGTCTTGCCCGCTCTCCAGGTACTTTTAACTGATAGGGTTGTCTCATGGGGGCGGACTACGCCTTCAGAAAGGATTTCACCCATAAATGCTGTTCGTTGTCCAGCTGAGAGGTTCAGCCAGTCTCCCATTGTCGAAATCTTTGGGCTGCTAAATGGATTGCGAGGTAGGTTGAGAACAACATATGTAGAACGTTTAGCCTTAGGACGAGCACCAGCAGCACTACCAGTCGAAGGAAGCACAAAGTCAGGATCAGATTCAGGATTATCAATCATCTCTTCAGTTATGTGTTGAAGGTCTTCACATTGAAGTTCAGGTTCAGGTATTAATTTATCGCGATTACACTTAGTGGAAGTACTGCTACTGGTGGTGGAGGTGGTGGTGGTTATGGTTGATTCTTTTAGGCGTCGCTGCTGTTCCCTCTGAATTATTTTAGTTTCTTGTTCATTTCTATGTTGCTTCTTTTGCACTTTTGTAAAATGTTGTTTATCAAGACTGCCAATTCCATTTTTCGATCTGATCGCTGATCTTGTAAAAACAATTTGTCCTCCACCATCATTTTTATTGTTCGACAAGTGTCATGTTCAATCATACTAACAGCGTCTTTATGTGCCACATCAAACAGTTCATTGAGAGACATTAAAAACTTATCACTCTCACCCGGAAAGCATTTTCGTGTCTTGTGTTTTCGTAAGTTTTCGTATTGCACGACAAGCTTGTTAGGCTTCGCACTAGCATATCCAGCTCTAATAGGCGTGGTAGGAATACCGGCCAGCTCCCAAAACTTCTCCACCTTCTCAATTACGGTTTTCGCAACATGATCTTTCTTATACTGTTGCATGGGACCACGATTTAAAAACAGAAACAGACGTAAAACATCACCATTGGTTGGAAGCTGACATCCCTTCTGGGGTACTAGATCCAGTAAAAGTTTTCCTACTAACCAGGCCTCTGGAGTTTCATTCATCTGATCTTTCCTGAGAGTTGGGCATCGGTTTAATAAGGTCGGGTCACTGTCAGTCATTTTTAGTGAAAAGAAAACATCTTATAATTATACAATTTTTTTAATAAAATGCGTGTAGTGGTAAAACTTTAGTTCACGTGGGCGGGGGTCTAGATTTGTCCAATCGATCTGAAAATTGGTATACAAACACATTTTTACATTTGTCATAACATACAAAGGGTGCCTTTGTAATAATTAAAAAAAAAAACATTTACCATATTATTTTGCAATGCCCTACTAAACATCAAAATAATGGAAATCAGTGAAACTCGCTGAATAAACTGCGGACAGAGCAGACTTCAAGACAAAATTATCTACTACTCAGGAAGTAATGACAGTCAACACCGTCGTGGAGTTGCGGTTATACTTGACGAAACCCTTCGAAGATCAGTGAAGAACTTCGTACCATTGTCTCCCCGTGTTTTGCTTTTACAGCTCGAGGCATACTGTGGAACACTCAACCTTATTCAGGTGTACGCCCCGACAACAAATAAAAATGACGAAGAAGTGGAATCCTTCTACAAAGACATTGATGAGGTCATGAAATTAACTAAGAACAAGGATGTCACTTTACTCCTGGGTGACATAAATGCAAAGATTGGACAAGATTCATATGAGAAGTGGATTGGGCCATACGGACTAGGCGAACGAAATGAACGAGGAGATCGTCTCCTACAATTCTGTCAAGAAAAATCGATGGTAATAACTAATACCTTTTTCAAATTACCAAAACGTCGCCAGTACACTTGGAAATCGCCACGACACAATGAAGAACGTATAGCCAGGAATCAAATCGATTATATTCTCGTCAATCAGAGATACATAAATGGAGTGAAAAGTGCCAAAGCATACCCAGGAGCAGATGTAGGCTCTGATCATAATCTTCTGGTGGCGGAGATTATGGTGAAGCTCAAGAAGTATAAAGTCTCGTCAAATCAAAGACCTATTGATACCAGCCTACTAAGAAATATATATATATATATATATATATCGGTTTACAACGTCTTCCGACGTCTTCCGATTTCCAGTCTCCATCCGTCTCTGTCCATCCATAAGTCCTCTTCTATTTCTCTCTCTCTCAGCTCTTTATCCACGTCCTCTCTCCAGCTCCTCCTGGGTCTTCCTCTTCTCCTTCTTCCCTGTGGTGTCCATTCCCATATTTGTTTTGGTAGTCTTTCGTCTGTCATTCTTTGTACATGTCCATACCATCTTAGTTGGTTTACTCTGATGTCCTTAATTATGGTGTGTGTTACTCCCATGATTTCTCTTATCCTGTCATTGGTTATTCTCTCCATTCTGGACCTCCCAGCAGCTCTTCTCCAGAAATCCATTTCCGTTGCTTTTAGGGTTCTTTCTGCTTTGTCTTTGAGTGTCCATACTTCGCTACTATATGTTACTATGGTTTTTACTATAGTATTATATATTCGTTGTTTGTTTTTGTTCGTTATGCCTTTGTCCCATAATATTCCATTCAACATACCTATTGCTCTTCTTCCTTGTGTATTTCTTTCTTTTATGTTGTCATCTAGTGTTCCGTCATTGGTTATCTGTACTCCTAAATATTTATATTTGTTGGCTTCTTTTATGCATCTTTCGTCTTCTAGGATGAGGTCTTGTTGTTGTCCTCCTATACACATATATGCCGTTTTCTTTATATTTACTTCCATTCCCCATTTGCTGTATTCTTCTATGAGTTTTCTGGTCATATATTCGATGTCATGTAGATCTTGTGCTATCACTATTTGATCGTCTGCGAAGCACAGTGTGTGTACGATATTATCGTTTAAGGGTATACCCATGTTTCTGCATTTTCTTTTCCACTGTTTTAGTGCTTGTTCTAGGAATATTTTAAACAAGGTCGTAGATAAACAGCAACTAAGAAATACTAACGTGAAAGCGAAGGTGCACCAGGAGATAAATGAAAACGTAACTAAATTAATAAACACTTGTTCGGCCACTCTGAATCAACCTGAAGACATGTGCCAAAATTTAAAGTCGACCATTATAGAACCTTGTAAGAAACACCTTAAACCTGAGAAAAGAACAAACCGAAGAGATTGGATGACCAATGAAATATTAAGGCTTATGGAAGAGAGGAGAAACCTAAAGAATTCAGACACACAGAAGTATAAAGAAGTACAGAAGGAGATCAAATATAAATGTCGACAAGCTAAGGAAGAGTGGCTGAAAGAGCAATGTACTGAGATAGAAAATCTGCAGAAACTGCACGACTCTCATAATGTGCATAAGAAAATAAAAGAGTTCACTGGAATTGGTCGGAAACATAGATCACACATCCTTACAAATGAGGAAGGAAACATTATGCCGAATATTGAAGATCAACTGACCCTATGGGAAGAATACATCAAATCCATTTTCAATGATCAAAGAGAAGAAATAACAACCAGCGGTAACAATGACACTGGACTATCTATTCTAAAAGAAGAAGTACAAACTGCAATAAAATCAGCCAACGACGGAAAAGCTCCTGGCCCTGACGACCTACCTGCAGATGTGCTTAAGCTGATTGAAGAGAAACATTTAGATGCTATAACCTCCCTATTTAGTAAGATCTATGAAACAGGAATAATACCACAAGAATGGCTTCAGTCAACGTTTGTCACAATTCCTAAGAAGCATAATGCAAAATAATGCGAATAACACCGTACGGTTAGCTTAATGAGCCATACTCTATAGATGTTTCTCAAAGTCATCCACCGTAGGATTTACAAGAAACTGGAAGAAGCAGATACCCAGTTTGGCTTTAGAAAAGGAGTTGGCTCAAGGGAAGCCTTGTTTGCCTTCAATGTCTTGATGCAGCGGTGTCTGGATGTCAACCAAAGGGTGTACGCCTGTTTTATAGATTATAATAAGGCATTTGATAAAGTGAGACACAAACAACTAATAGAAGCACTGCAACGAAAAAATCTCGACACAAGAGATATACAAATAATAGTAAAACTGTACCTAAACCAAAGTGCGTCTGTTCGCGTCCAATTAGAACTAACGAAAGCCGTTGAGATCAAGCGAGGAGTCAGACAAGGGTGTATTATCTCTCCACTCCTCTTTAACATCTATTCAGAAGAAATCTTCACCGAACCCCTCGAAAGAGAAGACGGTGGAATACGAGTTAACGGCATCCCACTAAACAACTTGCGTTACGCGGACGATACAGTACTTCTTGCCGAAAACATGCAAGACCTTCAAAACATGTTGAATAATGTCGTCACAACTAATAGAGAATATGGGCTGACACTTAATGTTAAGAAGACCGAATACATGATTGTCACCAAAACTAAAGCACGAAATGGACATCTGTATGTGGAAAGCGAAGGGCTGGAAAGAGTCGAGAGGTATGACTATCTAAGGACAAACGTCAACTGCGTGGATTACTGCGCAGAAATAAGGATTCGCATTGAGAAATATCGTGCATCCTTTGTGAAGATTAAAAAGCTGCTCTGTAGTCGTGACCTAAGCTTGGACCTCAGAACCCGGATGCTCAAATGTTACGTATTTCCAGTCCTTTGTATGGCGTAGAAGCTTGGACCCTTAACGTGTATTGCGAGAGGAAATTAGAAGCATTTGAGATGTGGACCTACCGTAGGATGTTTAGAGTATCATGGACAGAACATGCAACCAATGTGGAGGTTCTGAGAAGAATGAAGAAAGATTGAGAGATCCTACTAGAAGTGAAAAAAAGAAAACTGCAATATCTCGGCCACATCATGAGATGTCCGAAATATGAGATTCTACGACTCATAATCCAAGGAAGAATCGTGGGGAAAAGATCTATCGGAGCGAGAACAATGTCCTGGCTTAGGAATCTGCGTAAATGGTTTAATGCCACGTCAGCTGATCTATTTAGGGCTGCAGTTTCCAAAATTAGGATAGTAATAATGATAGCCAACCTCCGGAATGGAGACGGCACAGAAGAAGAAGATAAAATAATCGTTCAGTTTTTTTCTACATACCCTCTTTTATACTCAACACACTTTTGCCAGCGACTTGGAAGCTTAAACATTTCTTGTTTATAGAAAAATTGCGGGCGGCTCATCAACCAATTGCGCACATACTCCTCGACTTCTACATCACCTTGTAATCGTTCCCCTCCAAGTATCGCTCTTTCAGGGACGCAAACAAAAAATAGTCACACGGAGACAAATCTGGACTGAAAGGAGAGTGTTTCATGGTTTCCCAATGCATTTCCTACAATTTTTCCCTTGTTAAAATCGCCGTGTGAGGTCTATCATTGTCATGAAGAAGAATTACACTTCTGACGGCCGTACCTCGTGTTTTGTTTTGGCTGGCGGCTTTTACTGACTCTGGCAACGGCAACAGTAAGCTGCATTTATTGTACGTCGATCATGAAGAAAATCAATGCGTAAAACTCCCCTATAGTCAAAAAATCTGTTATCTGTCAGACTTATTCTTGGGCGTCGATTATGACATTGGTTTTCAACACATTCTCGGGCACCTTTAAATTCTCTCGCACAAGTAAACACTCGTTTCTGAGACGTTTCTTCCCTAAATTGTGTCTACAAACGAGTTAAAATGTCTGACGGTTTAACTCCTTCATTAGTTAAAAACTTTATAATAATACGTTGCGCAACTGATACAGGAACCTCTTGCTCAGACATTACTCTAGTGAGAATAAAACAGAGCGGAAACTGCTGCCCAAGTTGGTTTCCCCTTCGAAACACACCAAACTTCAAACTCTCACTCTATTATCCTGCCTGAATGAATTTACGGAGTACACCAACAAAATTACCGTTTATATTTGAATCACCCTCGTATCTTGCGACGGAGACAAATTTTGCAGTTACTGTAACAAAAAAGTAGTGGAGAGTGTGTTGTGCATGAAGTGCGCTAATATTTTTCATCCAAGCTGTATGATCTTATCAGCAAAAAGACTTCAAGATACTTGCATTCACGAAATGGAGCTTGTGGAAAGATGCCCTGGTTAAACTACCAGTGAATTCACTAGAAGTAGAATACCTAAATAATGAAATTCGACTACTTAACAGTGGCGTCGGAAAGGGGGGCGGGGGTTGTGGCGGTCCGCCCCTGGTGGAGAGCACCAAGGGTGACAACTCACTCGCGCGAGGACGAAGTTGCAGCGGACGGAAGGGGCAAGTAATTTCAGCAACTCCACCCGCGCCGCGGCATATGTCAAACAAAAAATCACAGTCAGTCAGTATTATTGTTTATAACAATCGCGTCGACCATCTTCGCCAATTTAACACAAAACTGGCTTGCGAGAAAATTAAAGTCCAATAAAGACGTAAATTGTTCACGGTAGGCGAAAGTAGGTACTAAATATTGCGACGAGCATCGCCCCGGAAGTCATATTGGGTCAAGGTCAACCACCTGCTCGAAAGTTCGCGCTGTGGATGAGTCATCACTCAGCAAGTTTCTAGCGCGATTAGCTTGAAAAATCGAAGCCCTGTCTTCTGGAAATAGAAAAGCCTAGAAACACTTGGGAGGGATATATATATAGGAATGAACGATGACCAGGCAATCGGTACAAGAATTTTGTCAGCGAAGAAAGCGAAGCCAGATAGTGACTAACCGGACGTTATTGCGAATAGCGGTGTAAATTGTAAATAGTAGTGACCATTATTTTTAATAAAAATCAGTAATTAGAGGTAGTACGAGTTTCTTTAGATATACAAACCCGGCCGGCCCGGGCTCGTTACAGTATGCAATAAAGGAGTGAGTGAGATAGATAGTAAATAGAGCCTAGAGGTCAAAAGGTAAGTTTGATAAGAACTACATATCTATTTTACCATACAAGTCAGTCAAGTTAAATTATCGGTTTCGGCCGATCTGAAAATTACTTCCGGTCGATATTATAAATTGTATAATTCAAAATTGAGCGAGAAAAAGAACTATCAAAGTTAACCAGTATTTATTTATCCATCTTTACAGAATAAAACTTCAATATAAAGCGAATTAGACCAGGTGGATTCCAGCAAAGAAAAATCAAGAAATCAAAAGAACTTGAGCACGAATCGTTATCTGGATCCATTTTTAAGTATGTACTACCTTCGGCTTCATTGGTATCACATACAACACAGCGAAGTGTTGAAAGTGACTCTCTTGACGAAACAGATGATGTAGAAAGACAGTGCCAAAATGCATTGTATGGGGGACGCTGGGAAGAGAGCCTGACGTATAAGACGAAAGACAAGGTGATGAAGATCAACATCAAAAAGGATATGACCAAGAAAAAGGAATAGCAACAATGAAGAAGAATTAGAGCAAATTGAAAATGATGCAGAAGAGCTACATGATAATGACAAAACAAATTCATCTTATGTAACTCGTTTCGATGTTGCTACTTGGCCAATACCAACGCCAGATGATTTGAGAGTTGAAATTGTTTAAACGAGAAGTGAACCCTATCAAAATAGAGATGGCCCATTTTTAAATACTGTCCAAAGATCTGGAGATAAAATAAAATGAAAGAGCTGACATATCAATTCAGAATGGTTTTATAAAGCTTTACCAAATGGAGAAAATGTAATCAGATAATGGATGATATACTCTAAAAAAAAACATGACATGACAAAAAACATGTTATATTGTTTTTGCTGCAAACTGTTTACGCTCAATGAAACAAAACATCAGAGTTTTACCAACGGGTTTAATTCATGGTGGAAACTAAATCCTAAAGTGTCTGAACATGAGAATTCCGAGAACCATCTCTCCTGTTTTGAAAAATGGAAAATCTTGGACAACGGATTGAGGCTGCAAAAAAACATTGACCATGAACATCAAAAAGTCTTTGACCAAGAAAAAAGGTAGTGGCGTGACATTTTGAGTCGCCTTTTAAATGTTATTCTTTTCCTGGCACACCAAAATCTTCCTCTTAGGGGGCATAGAGAGGGGGTTCCATCAGACAATAGGGAGAATTTCTTAGAATAGTTATTCTACTATCGAAATATGACCCTGTGCTAACAGAGTATATGCTAAGAATTGAACATGCTAGCGCATGTACGAAACGGAAGCGGGTAGGTTCTTATTTGTCCAAAGACATTCAAAATGAGTTCATCAACCTTTTGGGATAGAGGTGAAAAATAACATTGTGGACGACATAAAAAAGCTAAATATTTTGGAATTATTTTCGATAGCAGTCCAGACATATCACATGTTGATCAGATGAGTTAGGTAATAAGATATGTTTATATTGAAGGCGATCAAGTTGAAATTAAGGAATCATTTCAGATTTCTTCCCTATAGCTGGATAGACTGCAGTCGAACTTACTGAAAATATCCTTACGCAGTTGAAGAGTGATAACTTGGACATGCATCTATGTCGGGCTTAAGGGTATGATACCGCTGTAACCATGGTAGGAGTTCATTGTGATGTGCACGCAAAAATCAAATAACACAATCCTAAATCGTTGTTTATGCCTTCTGCTAATCATTCACTAAATCTATGGGGAGTCCACTCTTTCTAGAGGGTTAGTTCAAGTGTAACTTTTTTCGGAGCAGTAGAAACAAGATTACAGGTTCTTTTCGTCATCCACACATCGATAGGAAATTTTAATGAAAAGTGCAGGCATATCGGTCAAAAGACTAGTAGAGACAAGATGGAGTGCTCATCATGACGCTGTTAAACTATCCAAGAGTAATCTTTAGAAACTTGTGTCAACACTCGAAGACATGTGTGATCCCAGCAGAGAAAACGTCGATACAAAAGAAGCAGCATCCACACTCTTACCAGCTTTGTGTGACTTCAGTTTTTTACGCTACCTTTCTTTTTGATGTGAAGTCGTTGAAGAAGTTAACCAGACCCAAAAGTATATACAAACATCTGGGCTATCGGTGAAAAAGTGTCATAAAAATCAAAGCCCTAAATTTTTTTCTTCAAAGAAACCGTATCCAAATAATGGAAATAGCTATTTCCTCCGCAACTGAAAAATGTGAGGACTTGGATATTTTGATTAAAAGAAGAGGAAGGAGGAGATTCCGAAAACGTATGCCAGGAGAAATGGCTCAAGACGCTGGACTAACATTGCCAGAAGAGCTGCAGAGAGCTATGTTAGAATGGCTTGATAGATTTTACGGAGAACTAGACCATAGTTACAGGAAAATGGATGACATTCTCATAACATTTGGTGTTGTACAGCCTAAAACTCTGCTTACGTCAACAGAAGAAGAACTTCGTTGTATAGTTCCAAATCTGACAAAAATCTATGATGAATTTTCTGCAGAGGACATTATTTTCGAGATTTTAAGACTGAGGTGCCACTTGAAAGCTGCCAGCATTTATTTCCCATTCCTTGGAACTTCTGAAATTCATTGTAAAATCGGACTTTTCTGAGTCTGTCCAACTCTAGCGCTGTGTCTAAGATAGTTTTTAAGTGTTTGTGTTTCGGAGGCTTCTTGTAAAAGAAGTTTCTCAAAATTAAAGTTGATAAAATCTTACTTAAGATCATCAATGAGCCATCTGTCAGACCAATCAGACCATCAATTTAGCGCATAAGCGCTAAAGGAATAAAGCCGCTACAGTACTATAGTGACTTCTTAAAAAAAATTAATTAAACTTACAATGAATAATAATTTTTTATGCCTGTTTTTATGCCTAAGTCCAGAATTGCGTGAAATTATATCCTCAATAAAACATAAAACCTCATCGGGACTCGATGAAGTTTCCCTGAAATTGATTAGTATGCATAATACTGATATGATAGATTTATTGGTACATCTCTTCAACGATTTGTTTACATCCGGCAATTTCCCTGAACAATTAAAAATATCTATTGTGATACCTCTTCACAAAGGTGGTTCTTTTACAGAAGCTAATTTTCGGTCCATCTGTTTGTTGTCAACCTCGAAACTTCTGGAGACTATTCGTCGGGTTGGTGTTGCAAGGATGCATGTAACATTTAAAAAAAAATAGTTTTATAGCTTTGCAGGGCTATATGTTTTCAAAGTAGGACCTTTGAACTTGTTGGAAGATTAAAATTGGATCAGTAGGAACCTGTGATAAAAACATATCTATTGACAGTGCAAAATTTATCATTTTTTGATATAGCAAACATATTTTATTAGCTCAACTTTTGCCACTTCTGATATTGTTAACCCAATTCAGATATTTTTAGGCCGGCGAATTACCTTTAGCTTATTACTGACTATTTTTAATCCATAAAAAAACAGTTTCAATACTAATTTTGCTGTCTTATTCTTATGATAGGTAATTATTTGTATTGTCAAGACGTCGATTAATAAACAATGGGATTTGCATTAATGAAACTTATTTATATAATACAAACTAATGATACAAAAATATAACAGGTTATATAATCGTATAATAAAATATGGCAATCGCTCTCTTCTTTTGCTCCTTCCAACGACCGTCATTCTGTAACAATTAGAAAATGGTCGTGAGTCTACAACTCAGTGAGACAATTGTATATTTGTTGTTGCGAGCATAATTGGTCAAACTAATATCCTTGGTCAATTACGGTGAAACAATTATCCTTGGTCAATTGCTTTTGGTCAACTACGGTAAAACAATTATCCTTGGTCAATTGCTTTTGGTCAATTACGGTGAAACAATTATCCTTGGTCAATTGCTATCATCTGGGACAATGGGACAACGATGGGTCAACCTCAACTCTCACACAACCATACAATGACTCACCTTCAATTTATCTATACGGACACTAAACAATAAAACCTTATTGAAACTATTCTAGTAATTCGTCACGGCCGGCTTCGCTTGGTGACACTCACTTAATGCGCTCCAAATGCGTCTGTTCCCTTCGAAAGGGTCTAAGAGTGGTAACTTGGCCTTGAATTTATAAACAGAATGCGTCATCGGCCCAATCGCATACGACCGAACCAAAATATTATGATTTACCATTTTAATAAATTGGGTGGTATAACAATTTATAATCCTAATTCCCAAATTTACCAATTTGCACATACTACCTTGTAACATTAAGCAGACGTATTGTCAAGATTAGGATGACTGCATTCCGCACTTAGTTCAGCATTATTAATGGCTGTAAATACGGGTTCAGATTCTGGTTATCAACGAGCGATGCTATCTACAAGTTGTATTATGTGTGTGACAGTCTTAACAAAAAGCATATGGCTACATCCATTATTTGCGACTTGGCTAAAGCATTTGATACTGTTGACCATGCTATTCTCATAGGGAAACTGGAATTCTAAGGTTTCAGAGGAATTGCCTCTGGCTGGTTCAAAACATATCTATCTGGCCGATCATAGTTTGTAAGATTCACTGCCAATGACTCTCAGTTATTGCTATGTAAGAGAGGCGTCCCGCAGGGTTCTGTTTTAGGCCCGCTCCTCTTCCTTATATTTATTAACGACCTTGTTTACCTGCCGGTGAAATGTAAATCTACTTATTTTGCAGATAACACGACCGTTTCTTGGTCAGCTAACCATGCCGAGGAACTTGAATCCTCAATCAATTCTGATATGATTCAAATATCAAATATCAAATAGTCAGCCTATAGTCTTTGTTAATTCTGTTAACCTAGCTAATTCAATTTCCTCCGTGTTTCTAGGACTTAGCCTGAAGCCATCAACACAAACAATACTGTAGAAAGAAGGTTGATTAATAACAAAAAAAACAATACCATATTTGGATTATTCAGGAGTATATTCACTTACTTGCTATAACTGCAGTGTCACATATATAGATGAAACAGGCAGAGCCCTTAACCCTTTCAGACCTGACTTTTTTTCTTGCGCAAAAAAATGTTGCTTTTTCTATTGTTTTATTTCCTAGAATACATGAATGAAACAATATTTTGCTAATATAATATCAATTTATTGCAAAAAAATAATGTCTATCTCAATGGATAGCAGGCTCCTTATATAGTTTTTCCTAAAATAGACATTACATTGTAAAAACAGCATAAGTTAAACTTATTTATGAAAATTTCTGAAACAATTTCTGATTTTTACGAAGCATAGGTGCACATTGCACTTTATGCAAAAAAATGTGATTCTTTCCCTTGCATGGCGTATTTTTACATCTTTTTGCTTCTTTGTTATTATCTATTTCTGGTATATGATCAATTTTATCCATTTGTATTTCACGAAAAGGTTTTACCTCTACACCTGCACGCCCTTTTTTTATAGGGGGTGGTATACAATGAGGTGATGAGATGCTGGGAGGTCCAATTCACCGCTTGTTGACGGAAGAAGGCTTTCCTGCTTTTATGATGCATTCTGCTAAACGTATTTTGAAGCCTAAGTAATCCATTTGTTGATTCTTTGGAATTCCATGAACTCGGGCATTGTTCATAGACTCAAGCCAACTATTTGTACTAGCTAAATCAATTGTATGAAATATCGTAATTGTAGATTTGATAAAAACACAGTAATAGCTCACCATTTGATCCAGTTTATCGACGCCTCCCATACTCAAATTATACAAGTTTACTACTTCTGGACGTGGAATATGAATATATTGTTTTTTTTTATTTTTCCCACCTTCTTACTTCATCCGTTTGACCAATTCCAATAAAATTAGAAGCAAATGCAACAGAACGATTGTCTACCCACTTGCATATAACTACTCCATCCCTTCTTATTACTTCCTCGCTGTAACATCTATCTTTGTTTTGCTTCTTTGTCTGATATTAGAGGTGGATTGTAGAATCTATTAGATAGTACCAGCTGAGTGTATATTCTTTTGCCGCATTATTTCAAGGAGATTGAAAGTTGTGACCAGTAGTAGTGACCAGAAGGTATGCGCTCAGATAGGTGTAGAACAATACCTACTCCTAGCCCATATTTTCCTAGCATTTGCTTATTTAATTCTGTAGTAGCCCCTTGGTATATTATAAAATCATACGCCATGACACTTTTACCACACAGTACAAAAATTTTGATTCCCCAAGGGCACGGTTTTCCTCTAACGTATTGAAGTATAGAGAGATGTCTAGTGAATGGTACCATCTGCTCATCCACACACAGATCTTCTTCCATCCAGTTCCACACATCGCTTTCGAATATACTCATAAAAGGGCCTAACTTTAAAAAAACTTATGTTGGCAACTGTTTGGTCTTTCCAAATTATGTACTATATGCAAATTACTTCGCAGCTGGAAAAAACCGATCAAGTATCATAGTTTCCTGAAGCAAGGTCATTCCAACAGGTTGATTCCAATACATGCGGACCCTTGGAAATGCAAGGCAAGACATCATAATATGTAATCCGATAAGACTTTTTATTTCATTTGAGTCGCAAACTTTGAATGTTTTGCCTTTTTGAAGGGCATATATATTATTCTTTTCAGCTATTTCTTCGAAACATAATTCTGGAATATATGGTAGAAAATAATCTATTGGATCTAGCAACTCATTCTCACAATTATTTTCATTATTTATTGTTTCTGTTGCTGGAAAACTGTATTTCATAAAACTTCTTTTATTCCATCTTACTTCTGATTTTTTTGTGGCAACATAGTCTTCTATGCTGCAATATTGTTCGTCTACTAAGGTGTCCTCGATGTTTTCCAATGCATCTGTTTGGTCCTCTTCCAGTATGTCTGATAATTGTTTATTTTCAGATCCAATTTCTCGCGTTGGTAAATTTTTCGGATTGATCGCCATTATTTCTTCATCATCAAAACATTTTCTAAGTCTGATTTTTATCAAGATGTTCTAAAACTCTTTCACCCTATTCATTCAAAGAGTCATCAACCAGAAAGGATAATAAAATCTTGGCCTCTTCAGGATCTTCTGGATTGAAAAATCTTGAAGGAAAACAGTGTGTTAGTCCCAGTGTCCATTACGGTGGATATGCATAATGAACCGGTATTCAGAAGGTTATGTTTTACACAAGTAGTAATTTGAAAAAGGCGTTGTACTAAACTACATGTTATTAATGCAAAACCATAACATATTTTTTTGAAGACTGCTTATAATTCACCAAAAATATTGTTATTTACTTACGTTTTTTATAACAGCACCGGTCTGACATAATGAATGCAGTATTTGTGTGAATACTTTTTCTAGGCGCTAATAGAGGTCGCCACATGTATGATTTTACACTAAAAATATATCCAGTATATTGAAAATGAGGTTAGTATGGGTAGAACACGTGATCAGTTGTCAGAAATAATTAATTAAGTAGATATGGTCACCTGGTCTGAAAGGGTTAAAATTCGTTAATAGGAACACATTAAGAATAAAACCACCTCTAATTTTGGAAGACATCTTTGGTTTCATAATCACACTTGCAACAACCAAAATAACATAAAAAATTTACACACTGCTTAGAAAGACTTCAGAATGAACAGTTGAACCTGTGTCGATGGTTCTGACTTAAATTAATCAATTAAATTATTGTTAGCTGCCCTAAATACCGGGTGATTCAAGTTTTATTACCAGGCCAAAAATGGCGACCTCTAATTGAAATAAAAAATCCAAAATGAGTATACGTGTTTAGCTATTGATGAAGCCCAATCTGGCGATAAAAAAAAATTAACCATCCGGTAGTTTATACGTTATTTCACAAAGAATTCGTAATTTTATTTATATAATTTTTGTCAGAACATACTTTAATGCTATTCCAAATATTCCAGTGTAATCCAAGTCAAAAAAATTGCACCAATCATTGAACTAAATGTATTTTGATATTGCAACAGTAAGATTTATTACAAAATTGTAAAATATGACGGCTGCTTCCAGTAATAGTCCCTATAATGGATTTTATGGGTTTTATGATAGGGCCGTACCCAATCCCTCAGCCTGCTGGGCAGATACCCTGTGCGGAGCTCAATATTTGCTTAATCCCTCATTGTTATTTTGATCTGTAGGCTATTAAAATTACATTTAAAGAATATTATTTCCAATAATTTGGTGATTGTTATTATTTTGTAAACCGGGTTGTCTTACTATTAAGTTCATTACCGAGTTTGATCTTGAGCAGTGAACCGTAATTTGACAGTGATTTTTAAAAGATGCCTTTTCAATATTCGTTCATTGAAAAAGTGGAAATGTTGCTAATTTATGGCGAATGTGGTAGAATCCCATTGGAAGCCACTAGAGTTTATTCTGAAAGATTTTCCGGTCCACATCCAACACGTAAAATTTTTGCCAGGTTAATTAAACAGTTAACCGAGACGGGAAGTTTTCATCAAAAGAAGAAAAGCTATAAAAATTTACCGACCAGCCACGAAGTAAATCAAGCTATTGATTTAAATATGGTGGATAATGATCCTCAAGTAAGCGCAGAAAGATAAGGGATGAGACCGGAATAAGCCAAAGTAGTGTGAGTCGTATTTTATCGAAACATAAATGTCACGATTATCATATCGAGTTGCACCAACTTTACGGGCAAGATTTTGAAAATCGTGTTACTTTTTGCCGTTGGGCCGAAGAGATGATTCAAGTGGATCCCAATTTTTTTCGTAAAGTGTTGTTTACGGATAATTGCCAATTTAAGAATAGTGGACATGTAAATAAACACAACAGATTTGCAAAATGACGTACTTTCAATAATCCCATTGAACACTGGATTATTTTCTACAGATCTGGTCATTCACAATGTTCCCCTTTGCTTTCTTAGAAGAATGGACCTCCTGCAAATTCTGGAAATAAAGAAAGCAAGGGGAACATTGTGAATGACCAGATCTGTTTCGAAAATAATCCAGTGTTCAATGGGATTATTGAAAGTACGTCTTTTCGTAAATGTACCTTAATGTGTTAATAATGTTAGACTAGGAATTAGATTATAAATAGCGCATTTAATGAGTTTGTATTCAGTCTTATTTTGCTCTTGATAATGGTCGCAAGACTGAAACAATTGTAGAGTTTTTTCTAATAAATTTTGTGAAACTTAACCAAGTGCTTAATTTATACTAATTTAAAGATGTTTCACCAAGTATTAATCACCGATTCATACAATCTAAAATAAGTTCGTTTGAATTATAAGAAGTTATTACGGTCCTGCAAGGCCCGTTCAACCCACGGGCGACTGGCGGAATCATAAAAAGTCATAAAAGGTTCCAACCGCACCGGTGCGGTCAATGCGTTGTAAGGCTCTTGACATACAAAATCATAAATCATCCCGAGGAAAGTTGGCCAGTAATGTAAATAATGCTTTAATTTGAAATATAATCATTTTCGTTAATTTTTGATTTCATAAATGGGTTCTATGAATAAAATAAAAGAGTTTAGGTCAAAAATAGCGATAGAGAATTTTGCCCGAAAACGGTTTTTTTAATTTTATAACCGTCTATATAATTATATCCAAAAAGTCAACTACCATTCCGTAGATTAGTATCAGACCTATATAAATCCAAATTTTCATATTTTTTGGGCAACTCCAAATGCCTAAAAAACCCATAGTAATAAAACTTGAATCACCCGGTACATTGTAATTAAATAATTAAACATTTTTTCCATATTAGTTCCTTAAGGATGATTAAAGAAGTTGCTTGTATTTAATCAATATTAGAGTTTCAATCGAACAATATAATCCTCCATTCTAATTTACGTAGCAAATGCGGAAATAAAAGAAAGTGTTCCATGTTTCATGAGTGATCGTTAATGGGTGCCCTATATTTTAGGTAGGTATCCGTATATGTGTGTGTGTGCATTAATATATCGCAATTCAATAATTGGAATTCGGCCACGCTTCAGAGGGCTGAAACAACGTGACATAATACAGGCTGTGGATGGGGGTTGGCTCGCTGTGTGCGTGTATATAAATGGATATATCTACATCATTGCCAACAATGATTCTCTCCCATTCAGGCCGGCTATTGATATGTAAAATATAATTACGTGGCGCACGTTACGGTCGCAACAACAGCGGCGCAAAAAGTGTATACATTCATCTCAACGGTTATAACGAACCTCCGAGCAGAGTGCACCAATAAAACCAAATTGTATATGTGCCTGTGAATATAGGTGCATGCATGTGTTCGAGAGGAAAAACACCGAAAAATATATAGAGAACTGTGTTTGTATTATCGTCGGATGGAAATGGCGATTAATGTAACAGGCGAAAAGAAGAGTTATCACGCCTTTTAAATGGTACGAAAAACGAAAGACCGGAGATTTTTGGTCGTACAGAAAATATCGTTTTCAAATTCTAATTATTAGAAATATTATCATATAATAATTCACAACGTCGGATGGTGGATTAATTTTACCATCAATATATCGGTTTATTAAAAAAAATATATCATTAAACAAAAAAATAGATATAAAATGTATGTCTCAGCTTACAGTTGTCAAATGTCCAATGAGTCACTTTGCGGCCAAAAACAGATTCAGCATGGGGCCGGGGTGTAGAAGAGTACAGATTGGGGAACAGTATGAAGTCGAATGCTGAAATTAAATAAAACGAGTCAGAGTTTCCACGCGCCGCAGCTCGTTATGCTGCTCTACGAAGACACAGATTTTGAGCATTAACTCCTCAGGTGAATATATTACAAAAGTTTATCAAGTGTAACTTACACTAACAATTATAAAGTCAATTCCTTACTAATAATATAACCTATCTAGTGACATTACCGCGCCTTGATGCTGGTAGTGAGCGAAGTTTAATAAAGGTATAAAATGTGGGTTCCTTACGTCGAAACCTGCGGAGTTGAACTTATCTGCATTTTATACTTTGTCCTGACTAATATTTTCGTACTGACAGGAGAATATTGCAACATGCCTTCCTTTACTTCGTCGTAAACATTTGATAAACATTGTGTCTTCATTAATCAAAAACGTAATAACAAGCCCTAATTTGGTCTGTAATTTTATTTACAGTTGGCCTTCAATAATAAATTTTCACGATATCACGATATCATCCTTATGATATCATCCTCTGACTCACGATATCATCCAAGGTGATAGATATTTGCAAACTGCATGTTTTAATTGGTATAAAATGAAACATCCTACATATTATTTCACAGTATAAAAGTCTATTAAATAAGCTTTCCTTTGATATAGGGTTTCCTATACTTAAACCTAACAGTTACTCTAATATTTTGGAATTTATTTGAAATTGACATGTTGTTGTCAATTTTTCTCATTGTGGGCTTCATTCAAAATATTCTATTGCATTCGTCTGTAAGATTCGTTCAAATTTTCTTCGCAAAAGTAAATTCTTACTAAGTAGAGTAAGATTTTGTCTTAACAATAGTTGGTCGATATGACTCTTTGGACAATGTTATAAAAATTGTAATGTGTCATAGCGAGTAAACGGAACTCGAGAGTACTATCGTGAGAGATGTTGTCTGAAAGGTCCTTCAAAAGATTACAGAAGGCAACAAGAAATGCAAACTACTCCAAACGTGTGCAAAACAAAACTGTTTGTAACCCAAAAAATAATTACTGGTTAAAAGTAAATATTAAAAAATAAATAACGCTCATCAAGGAAAATCCACACATCCAGGATTAGATGAAATTGATAACCAATTGGGAATTAGCTTATGATGAAGTTGCAGAATTTTGAACACAAATTTCATCCCTACCACTTCCATCTATAACAGAACCTTGGAGGAGCAGATTTCCGTGCAAGAATTGATTTCTGTCACTGGGTACTCAATGAGATGGAAAACAATGAACAGTTTTTTGATCTTGTAATGTTTACAGATGAGGCTATATTAAACCATAATAGTCCAGCACAATCTTCATTACTACAGTGATCCTCATTTTACAAGATCTGTGAATATCCAAAATCAATGGAGCATCGATGCCTGGGATGCTATTGTGGGTACTCCAGGGGATAGGTCACAGGAAGTCACTAAATTTGATTTTTTTACCGTGGGAGTTTATCAAGCTTTTTGCAGACTATTTATTCACGCAGACTATTGTTGTTAAAATATTAAACATTTTAAAAGCATTTGTAATAATTTAATGTTTCTTTATTTAATGGACTTGCATACTTTTATATATTTTATAGGGTGTGCCATTAAAAAAAAAATGAAGAAGATTGCGAATATTGATCACCCTGTATGATATAGTACGGTATGTGTCAAGTGAAAATGTACACTGAAAGTTAATTATCATCGCACTATCACTAGTGTCACTATCACCGAAGTTGAGAAAATTATTAAAATTGCATAAAATTTTGCATATACATCTGTGAATAACATGCAAACGGTTAGATATAAATACCTA
Source organism: Othius punctulatus (assembly GCA_951805005.1). Lineage (NCBI taxonomy): Eukaryota > Metazoa > Arthropoda > Insecta > Coleoptera > Staphylinidae > Othius > Othius punctulatus. The sequence goes on along the minus strand of OX638141.1, from coordinate 88,396,818 downwards.
TAACTCTATATAGTTTAAATTCTGTAGTAACACACGATAAAAAATGCAACGGTATACAGAGTGGGCCACGAATAACGGCCGTTAAAAGTTTACGGGGTTCCTCATTTAAATTAAAAATATCAGCATTGCATGGTTGAATACGATCTTTTCAAGAAAAATATTATTGACTCCTACCCCTACCGGTTCTACCGGAAATGGGTACCAACTTTGTTATTTTAAATGGAACACCCTGTAAAATCCGTGTAATTGCCTACATTCCCATATTAACTGAAGTCCACTTAACTTTTATAGTTTTTGAGTTAAAAATATATTTGTCAAATTTTGACCTCAAAAAGATGTTTTGAAAAATGTGTATTACATCTAGTAGAAACAAGATAGAAATACAAGCTGCATCTTGTATTGTAACTATTAGATCCCTATACAATTAAAAAAATGATATCTGTTAATTTTGACAATATTTCAGTGCCCACACATCATATTTTAATTTTTTCAAAAGGAACGACCAATCTTTTATCTCATATGGCGATTGGCAAGACAATTTTGCTGCAAGAAAGTATTATCGGAAATGTGCGGAACACATTTGCAACCCTATATGCAGAGCAAATGGTTCTTGATTTATTTCGAAATTTGTTTCTTCCCAGACTTTCTGCACAATAGTATACCTCCTGTACTATTTACACGTGCACCATAGTAGGCTAGTGTTAATAGCCATTGTTTAAAAACTGGCAAAATTAATTTCCAACGTGTCAATATTTTTGAACATGAAAGAATCGAGATTAAAATGAATAGGTATACAAATCAAGAAATTATGAATGTATTCGTCATACAGGGCCAGTATGACAGAATTGTTGAGAGAACTTGCAGAACTTTCAACGAAACTTATCCATACTTATCGCCGATGGATAGAAAAAAATTTAGAAGACTGGAGTCAAATTTTGTAGAATTTGGAAAACACTACGCAGAAAAAAAATCAACCAAAGCCAATAATCCAGGACGACGGACGGAAATTCAAATTTTGTTCTGATAGTAATACAAACTAATGTGAAATGTTTAAAACTACTTCTTTCATGAACTAGATATTGAAAATGAATCTATAATATCATCAAAGTTTCATCTGTTGGTAATATTTACGGGTATATTCTAAGGGTACGAACTGAAGCGTTGCACACCATGTCAAAGTGCTTCTTGGACGTTGAACTTTTAAACAATTTTAGTTCTCTTGATTGACTCTGAAATTTTCTCTACCAATCAATTCTACATCTCGTGCTCTGATTTCATCTCACTGGAATTTTCGATTTATTTTTCTGTTCGATTCATCTTCATACTTACTAAGTTACTTTCGCTTTCATTAGTGCTCAATTTTCATAAATGTTAAATTTTGTTCTTATACATTGTATACTAATACGGTTGATAGATCAATCTCAGACAATTGTAGCTTATTACTTGATACGTTAAATCGAGATAACATATCTCAACAAAACATTGACATAAAGTCGTTTCTAATCTTTGAAATTGAAGAAGGTCTAGTGTTTTTACTTAAAATTGAAAATCTACCTACGAAGGGTGTTTATTGTGCTCCATTGTGCGAACGGAATTTTATAACAGGTAATGGAAAGAGAATAGAGTCCAGAGCCGGCATCAGAAGATACAGATTCAGTGGCCCGTAGAAAATTAACATAAGTGATTCATTATCATTAAATTGTACTTTTCATTGTATTTTTAAGTGTACATATAATTAATTGTGTTTTAAAAATGTAGTTATAATTTCATAGAAAATTTATATACAGTATGATTCGCGAAACAAATAACTTAAGTTACCCATAACATTATTGACTTGCTCATTGCGTTAAAATAATAACGACGTTAACATCAGTTAATTTTTTCATGAATCGTAATGTAACAAGCAAACATTGTATTCCGCACAACTAGATTCATCGATATCACTTTCACTTTGAACATTAATAATTAGATTTCGTACTCTAAGCGTCCTATAATCGTTTTTAATTTTAATCACATGATCGATGCAGTTTTTCCAAATGGTACTTGAAATGTTGTTGCATTCTCGCTGAACAAGTTGAGTTGTTTCTTCACTCATTTTGAGATGTGCATTATTTTTCCGCACATTTATTTTTAAAGTTGACCATATCAGCTCAATTGGATTGAAGATACAGTAAATTTTCTTTGCACTTAGGGGAATAACAATACCCTTTTGAATGCAAAATCCGCAATATCGCCTTTCTTGGAAGTGGCGGTTGGGATTTTATTAATTTGCTTTGAGTGGTAAGTAGCATTATCCATTACCATTATTGAGTTATTGGGTATGTTGGGCAATAATTGATTACGAAACCAATTTTCAAATAATTCGGCGTTCATATCCTGATGATAGTCTAACGAACTTGATGCAATATTCTTTGCTGATGAAAGCAAACTATATGACACAAAACCTGCGCCTCCTCCTGCATCAAAAATAACAATTATTTTTCCTCTATTGCACGGTGCTCTGAGGTGACACTTATTTGCATTATCGACCCATACCTTGGAAACGACGTCGTGAGTATCGAACCATGTTTCATCCAAATAAATTATCGATCTCCCTCCATTTCTATATTCGTTTATTTTATATAAATATTCTAATCGCTCTTTTTGCAATCTCGGCGATTCCATGATGTCAATTCGTTTGTCTAAAGTTTTATACTTAAAACCCTGACTAAGTAGGTATTTATACAAAGTAGTTTCCTTATATGGAAAATCATTTCCAAGAGTTTCCAAAATAAATTGGACCGCGGGAACGTTACCTGATTTATAAGAATTGTAAATTATATTTTTGATCCTCTTGGCCAGGGGTCTCCAAACTTTTTAGCCCGAGGGCCACACTGACTTCTCCACTAAGTCCCAAGGGCCAAGCCTTAGGTAGCCCATCATATCAACGTACTGTAGTTTTGAATTACCAGCAAATATTCGTTCAGGAAGCCTACGGTTAGCTTTCGTGTGGCTCTTGAAATTGCAAAACGTGGAAAACCATTCACCGATGGAGAAATGATCAAAGAATGCATAATTGCAGCAGCCGAAGAAATGTGCCCTGAAAAGTTAAATTTATTAAAAACTGGCAGTATGTCAGCAAACACTGTGGCTCGAAGGGTAGAAAACATCGCTGGAAATATATCCTCTCAACTGTTCGAGAAAAATGGACATGTTGAGTGGTTTTCTTTGGCCTTGGATGAGTCAACGGATGTGTCAGATACTGCTCAGGTGTTGATTTATATTCGAGGAGTAGATAAAAGCTATGAAGTGCATGAAGAACTTCTTGATATGTATAGCATTCATGGCACAACTACTGGTACAGATATTTTTAAAGGCGTTGAAATGGCCATTAATCAAAAGAACCTTCGATGGAAAAACTTGAAATGTATTACAACTGATGGAGGCAAAAACATGAGTGGGAAAGATAAAGGAGTGGTCGCTCTTGTGTCAAAGGCTGTAGAAAATGACGGTGGTTCAAAACCATTAGTCTTACATTGTATCATTCATCAACAGTCTTTGTGCGGAAAATGTTTGGATATGTCTAAAGTTCTGAAACCAGTCATATCAACTGTTAATTTTATCAGATCTTTTGGGCTGAATCACCGACAATTCCGACAATTTATTGAAGAGATTGGAGAAAATGACTTACCTTATCATACTGCCGTACGTTGGCTTAGTTGTGGGAAAGTCCTTCAGCGCTTTTTTGAACTTCGAGCAGTGATCGAAATTTTTTTGAATGAAAAGCATCGCCCTCTTACTGAGTTACAAAACAACGCCTGGCTGTGGAAGTTAGCATTCTATGTTGATTTGACAAAACCTGTGAACGAACTGAATTTGAGATTGCAAGGAGAAAACCAGTATCTTCCTGATTTATACACTAATATCAAATCATTCCGGAAGAAATTGATACTGTTTCAATCACCACTACGAAGTAAATGTTTTTACATTTTAAAACATGTGAAATATTCAGCCACACCACTGAGACTGAGTTTCCTATCGATTTTGCAATCGAAACTTTGTGTGCTTTGAAAATAAATTTTGATACTCGTTTCTCGGACTTTGGTGCCATTGCGAATCAAATTAAGATTTTTCAGAATCCTTTTGATACTGGCATTGAAACCCTAGCCCCGAAACTTCAAATGGAAATGATTGATCTACAGTGCAGTGATATAATTAAGAACAAATATCAAAACTCATCTTTGTTGGAATTTTATAAGAGTCTTCCACTGACACAATTTGAAAATTTGCATAAATTTGCTCGTGGGCTGTTTTCTGTTTTTGGTACTACTTATTTGGGTGAGAAGACCTTCTCCAAAATAAAGTACACAAAAAATGTTTACAGATCTAAATTAACTGATGAGCATCTTAAATCTCTTTTAATAATTGGTACAAGTAAAATTAGTCCACAACTACAAACTATTGTCAGTGGAAAATCTCAATTACATAAATCTCATTAGTATTTCATATGTCATTATGCTTGTTATAAGCTATGTTTTTATTTAAAATGTATAAAATGTTAGTTGGATTCATTTACATATTTTGTTAGTTATTATATACTGAAGTTAAATTTTCTGCATATTATACATGTCTTTACTCATTACAATTCTGTGTTTCTTTATCCAACTTATCACAAAAACAATAACAATAAGCCTACAACAATGTTATGTGTAGTTAGCCCATAACCATATCAATGTAGATGTCATATTAATAATTATTCAACATAAAATTAGAATACTTCAGTAAACTCAATTTAATTTGCTATAAAAAATGTGTTCTCTAAAAGGAGTTTTCAAGTATGCTAGGTCTCCGCGGGCCGGATGTGGCCCTCGGGCCGTAGTTTGGAGACCCCTGCTCTTGGCGATGGCATCGTCTATTTCGGTAAATTTGAAACTTATTCTTCTGTTCCTTTCTAGCGGTCCTTTCGTAATTATTCTCTACACCGTTGAATATGATATTCCTGTTAGAATGGAAATTCTTTGCAGTGGAGATGCACCATTCTCGCTTATAAGGGTGCTATAAATATTTACGACTATCCTTTTAGTATCAGTTGAAAGAAAAGCATGCATTAATAATCCCTGATTTTCATTTTCGGTAGTTGATAATGGTTGTTTTGAAATTTATCAAAATCAATTTGAGAACAGGTTCCCTCTGTAGACTGTCGAAGGGATTCTTCAACAAAACTTTCGGAATGTCTTCTTTCCTCGCATAATTGAAATTGATCGTCAAACTGAGTGTCATTATAAATTGATGAAATAATTGTTGCAGTTTCACTAAACGACGTTTCCATCTAAATAAACTCTACCTTTTCACAAGTTTATAAATGATAATATGAACACGTATGTAAAATGAGTACTGTTGCAATGTAAAGGTTAACTCCGACCGAAAGACAGACTATTTGAGAAAAAGACTATTTGAGGCAGCCTTAACTGATTGTCTACCTGAACTGAATATTCGCCCAGCAATTGAGGTACAATGAAACTTAATTGCATGGGCGAATGTATACTCCTTTTAAAACCGTTTCCTAGGTGACGGCTCTTAATTATCTACTGGGGTCTGTAGTCTTGTAATTATATCGAATTGTAAAATTGTAAAAATAATTAAGTCCGCCGAGTCATAAAAAACGATGTAGATAGTTGTAAGATTGTTTAATTTAATTTAATTAATAAATCATTTTTATGTTATCATCATACTGATATAATGGTTTATATATCGAAGAGCAAATAATTAAGTAGCATCTTCGTCGAAAGTAAATTATTTGGTTACGTTCCTGGTTGCCCGCCTCTTCGCAGCACGCCATACAATGGAGAACCCTTGACCGTAATAAACCCTCATTGGAGGTACATTTTCAATTTCAAGTGAAAACACTATAGCTAGATGCTTCACTTCTTGTATTTGCCTTTTGTCGTTCGTCATTTATTTATTTATTTGTATATTTATTTTTTATTGTGACTTAGGCCTTGATTTTTACCCCTGGGCTATATCCTTCATAGCCCCAGCCCCCTAAATACGCCACTGCACGACACCCATGGCTTTGCACTATGCCGATCTACCTGGTACTTTTAGCTCTCAGATCACGTAGCTCATTGTACCCTCATAGTAAGACAGTAACTGTTTAATTATTAAGCTGCATAGTGTAAAAGCATGACTGTCGTGCATGTCCACATGTTCCAAGTAGACGACCGCTCGGTATACCGTCTAGGTCCGGCGGTAGACGCTTTTATACGATTTGAATTGTTTTTGGTAATACTCAGTTCAGCCTCCTCCCATGACATTATCAGTAGATGCGAATCATATACTAAATTAAAGAGTGGTCAGTTGTCAAAAATTAACTGCGTCCTGTAGGTACTCGTCCAACAACTCGCAGAATAATTACAGCCCGCGTTGCGATGCTACCCTTTTTCAACCCTTATCTATACCAGATGTGTTTGTGTGTTTACTGTGCTGCAGGTTCGTATTTATTAGGATGCTGACCCACTTATGACTCCTGTAACTGGCGCTTCCTCGCCTCGCCCCCCTTAAACTCGGGATGAGGCGCAATAAATTCACGTTCGCTCTCGGGCAAGCCAGCACGCCCGACCGGCAATTCCCCGTCCTCATATAAATACATCTGTTACACCGTCTTACTGCCGTAATTACCATTTAAAATTTACAAATCGCAGTGTATACACAGACTGCACAACGCAGCACACAGTTAATACACCAAACAAGAGAGCAGAGGTTTAATGGGAAACACTAAATTAATCTCGCAGGACTTATTAGAATAGGGGCAAAATTTTCGAAAATTAACGAAAAAACGATATAAGTACATAGATATAATACGAGTAGTAATACATAACGAGAGTTGTAAGAGGCATATTACGCACCACGAGAAAGTTTACGCGACGAGTCTAATGGCGAAATGTAACGTAATGGCCTTATAACTCAAGTAATGTACGCTATTTTTTCTAATCCCAGTCGAAATTATGAAAAATATACCTACACAAATTGATACATTTTTGTTCTGTCAGATGCTCATGGCAATATTTGATATTGACCATCATATGACTATTCTGACAATTTCAAAACTAGATGTTATAATGTTGCCAGGCTCATACAAATGGTCACATAAATAATTCCCCCTAACTGTTACGTAATATATAGTGATCGTATTTTTTAATTAAGAAAAAATTAGGTATTGTAGTTAAGTTTTACAGCTATTTTGTATGTAATAATTAATTTGGCAAATTAGCTAGGGTTGTAACATAGGCAACAAGTAAGCACATCAGATAGGAGAGAGAGAATCAATCTTTATTAGGCTATCGGCCATGGGCCTTTCCGCCTTATATAGTATATTACATATTATATTACATTACATTAAATTATACATTACGTTAAATAATTTCATAGTATATTTATTTACAAAATTCTTGTCAGTTGGTGTCGTAAATATATTCGTATAGTGTATCTATCGGATGTTTTATTTTACTATGTCTTGTGTCTCTTTTCTTGCACATGCTGTCAATGATGTCCCAGTTGATGTCATTGTCTTTGAATTTTAGTCTTAGTTTGTCGTGTCTGTGGGATATTGGTGGAATTTTCGTTAGTTCGTATAGGGAATTGTTGGATATGTTATGTAAGGGGTTGTCGGGATGTCTAAGTTTGGTCACAAGTCTTATGCATTTCCGTTCAGTAATGTCCATTAAGTGTTCCGTTTTGTTCGTACCGTTAGCTGTCAGTATATGTCCATAGTCCAACATGGGGCGGGCAATGCATTTGTATATGTTTGAGGCGGTTTTTAATGATATCCCCCTGTTTTGGAATGTCAAGCATCGGAATTGTTTGGTGCGTTGGATGGCTTGTGATTTAATGTTTTGAAAGTGTTTGGTGAATCTTCCTTTGTTGTCGAATGTTATGCCGAGGTATTTAATGGTCTCTGTTGGTTCAATGTGAAGGCCGTTTATTCTGACAACGGGGGAAGAATGGGTGATTCGATGGTTGGGTATGAGTAGCTGGCATTTGTTGGGGTTAGGTGTTAGCTTCCATTTACAGAACCATTCCATTGTCTTGTCAGTCAGTGCTTGAAGTTTGTCGATGGTTGAAGTCAGTGTTTTGTCGTGGGTGATCAATACTGTATCGTCTGCGTATTGTAGGATGTATTTAGAGGTATTGAAGTGATTTGGGTCTGTTATGTTATGATTGTATATGTCGTAGTAGTAGATGTTATAAAGCAATGGTGAGATAGGTGACCCTTGTGGGACGCCTTGATGTGCTACAAATGGGTATGAGTAAGTGGTGTTAATTTTGATTCGGATTTGTCGGTCTTTTAAGAAGTTATTTGTCAGTTTCAGTAGGTACGGCGCTATTCCTATAGTGTGCATTTTATAAATGAGGCCTTTGTGCCATACCGTATCGAACGCTTTATTAATATCGAGAAATAGCGCCGCTGTCTGTCCGTTTTCAAGATGTGTCGTTTGGATGTTGTTTGTTAATATAAAGAGGGGGTGAGTGGTTGAATGTTGTCCCTTGAATCCGAATTGGTATTTAGGGATGTAGGCGCTCGCTGTACTAAGTACTCTCCTTTTTAGAATTTGTTCAAAATTTTGGCCTATTGTTGGTAGTAAGGTTATGGGTCTATAGTTTTGTGGTTTTTCGTGGTCTTGTCCTGGCTTTGGTATCGTTACAACTGTACCTGTCTTCCAGATGTAGGGGTAATAGCCTATCTGAATGCAAAAGTTGTATTGTCGTCTGATGTAAGTGTGTATGTCGTCTGATAGGTGTCTTAGTAGTCGTTTTGTTGTCAAGTCGTGGCCCGGTGCTGTGTTCTTCCCGGCACATAATGTTTGTTCGTATTCATTTTCGTCGATTTCGGGGGGAGAGGGTTCGTGGATGTCGGTAGTTATGCTAAAGTAATGATTGTACCATTGGTTAACTTCTTGTTCCGTGTCGTGGTCGAAGTTAGCATTAGCAGCTGGAGTGAATGCTTTTTCGAAATGGTTGGCAAGGAGATTTGCCTTTTCTGTGTCAGTGGTGTATTCTTGGTTGTTTTGTTTTAGCATAGGAATGTTGATTGTTTTTTATATTTTGTCAGTCGGTTTATTTTTGTCCAGTAGGTTTTTCCTTTATTTTGCTCTATTTCTTGGCATACTTCCAACCATTTTTCTGTTCTGTATTGCTTAATCAGTGTTTGGATGTTTTTGTTTAATCTGTTGTATTCAGTTTTGAGTGGTCGGTCATTTGTGTGTGTATATTGTCTGTAGACTTGCCGTTTTTTTTGTATTAGTCTAAGTATGTATTTAGGCAATCGTTGTTTATAGTAATTTTGGTTTGAAGTCGGGCTGTTTTTTATGATAGAGTTAGTGAGCTGTTCTTGGAATAGTTCTATTTGAGATTCATTTATATTATGGTTTTCTGGTTGATTTATATACGTTATTATTTCCGAATTTACTGATTTTATGTCCGTTTTATTTAGATTAGGTTTTCTGATTATTGGTTGAAAAATTGGTATGATGTTGAAATTTATGCTGAATTGTATGCCAAGGTGGTCAGAGCCAAGGTCCGGAGTCAGTACGATGTTTGTGATGTTGTTTGTTATGTTTTGTGTATGTAGTAAGATGTCGGCTGTCGTGTCATTGTTCTGAGGCATTATGAATGTCGGTGGAGTCCGTCGTCTGATAAAGTCCGAGTTTCGCATGAATGTGTCAAGTTGTCTATTTTTTTGCTGGTTCATATTAAAATCTCCGATTATTAGAGAGTACTTGTACAGAGCGGCTTTCGTTAGGATGTTATGTTCTATTGGAGAGTGAGGGTGAATATATACTAGAAAAATGTGGATTTTATCGTCTTGGAATGGTACTGTAAAGTGTAGGCATTCATTAAGTGCATTGTTTAGAGATGGTGGATTTGCTTTTCCGAGTTTGTACAGGGGGCTCATTTGGACTAGTGCTCCGCCTCTCGCATTGTTGATGATCTGTCCGTGTTTTTGTAGTGTTTGCCAGTTTCTGTATGTCACTTGAGTGTTCGGTCTTGTCTTTGTCTCAACAAAGAGCCCTGCTTGAATGTCGTTGTCTTCGAGATATTTATTGATCAGAGGTTTTTTGTTATTGTAGCCGTTTGTGTTGCTATAGATGACTCTACACTCCGCCATTTTTGTTACTGTTGCTTAGATGTATTGTTGCTTGTCTACCTTCGGTTACGTCTGTCGGAGAAGGAAGTGTAGGGTCCTCCAGATCAAACATAAGTATGTATAGTCTGTTTCCAGAAAAATTTAAGATAGTATCTATATTGAAATGTGTGGTGAATCTTTGTTTTAGTCTTTTAATTAGTTCTTCTCTGTTGTTGTCTTTACTGGTGTTGAGTTCTGTTATGTAAGTGTCTATTATGTAATCGTGTATTGTAAGTGGTTTGTGTATCCTGCTATTCTTGGGTACTGTATCAACGATCTTTTCCAATTTTTTGTTAATGCATTTAATTTGTGTGTTCGGTATTCCCGGTATCGGTTGTGTAGGCCTCTTCTTGCATTTGGTTGACCACGCTGAGTGTCCTTCTTCTTTGCAGGTTCTGCAAACTTCTGGTAACGGTGATGTACATTTGCTTGTGTTGTGTTGTCCAAGACATTTTGCGCATGTTATTGTTTCTTTGCATTCATCTGTTTTGTGGGTGAATTCTTGGCACTTTCCGCAAGGTATTGGCATTGGAGCTGGAGGGCGGCTTTCAATTATAGGGTAATGGCGGTTCTTGTAGAAAAAGCCTTCTTTAATTAGTGTTTGGTAGGATGTCGGTGAGGTGGTAATTACCCTTATTTTGTACGTGGGTTCATCGTTAATCCGGGCTATGATTCTTTTACAATAATGATGTTCAATGTTTGTTTGTTTAAGATGATCGCTAATAGTGTCTGCGTTTATTTCGAGTTCTACGGAGCATATTATTGCTGAGAAGGATTATTTTCTACTTTGACCAGTGACGTGGTTGTCGTGTACAGATTCTTTGAATGTTTGTATTATATTTTTTGTGTGGAGTGTTCGTATGTTGTTGGTGATTGTTTTGATGTCGCTGTTCGATTTAATTATAAATCCGTTTGTTAGTGTTTGGATAATTATGTCTTTCTGGTCGGTATTTAATCCACCCCACGCGTCAGACATTTGTATTCTGCTTGTTGATTGGACGGTTGTTATATAAAACTGATTAGTATAGCGTTGGTTTATTATTTGTTTATTGTGGTGTGAGGTGTTTGTGTGTAAGTGTGTGGAATGTGTACCTGGATTAATATCGTTCCCGGTGGAGATGTTCTTATGGCTCTGAGTTCTTGCGATCGTCTCGGCTTCATGTGGATTTACTTGTGTTTTTGCCTTCTTGGACGTTTTGAGTATTTTCTTTGGTCGGCCTCGTTTCTTTGGTGTCTTCCATTGTTCAGTATCTTCTTCTGTGGATGAGATGGCGTTTGATTCCGTATCCATAGGGGTATCGGTGCCCATCTTACGGTGTTTTCTAGGCCCTAAGGGCCGTTTGATGCTTGTCGCACTGTTTCGGTAGTGTGACTTGTTGTGGTGATTAGATGATATTATAATTAATATTTATCGCTGTACGGTTAACCGATTTGCGTGAGCGCTTTACGGACACGTGTCGATAGACGAGCGGATCGAGCCCGACTGCATCAGATAGGATTTACAGAGATTTTGTGAGGTAGCGCTAAAAGATACAGACAACAAAATACTATTAAAAGTATCGGAAAAATTCACAGAACATCAATTCGAGCATGAAGCAAGCCGATCAGATCCAGGGAAAACTAGATTTTGATTAAAAATTAATATTACATTATTGCTACAGAAACCCTAGATGCGTGAAATGCGCTAGGATTCCACCTTACCATAAAATGCACCTGGAAAGAAAAGGTAAACAAAGATGTAAAATGTGTCCTATACGAAGGCAACCACCCTGCGAACTAAAAAGGCTGCACCAAATATAAATAAATACTGAACAAGAAATTCCCAACACTTAGACCAAAAATCTCCAATCCAAACTGGGCGAGTAATACCAATGAAAAAACTACCTTCGCACAAGCAACAGGCAATCAACAATCCCAACCTCAAATGGAAATCAACACAGCAACAAGTGACCTACAGGAGCTAAAACTCATGATGAAAAACCTAATGCAGCAGATGAGCATCATACTCAACCTGCTCACAACTCTTGTCACAAAAACGAACTAATGGCTAAGCCCATATTACTTCGCGTAGCCCTACTCAATATCAAAGGCCTTTCACTGCACATTGATGAACTAAAATCATTTCTAATCAACTAAAGCATCGACATTATGTTAATTGCTAAAACGCACTGTACCTCAAAGAGCTTTAAAAAAATACTGCAATACACGATTTACTACACCAATCATCCATCCGGAGCAGCACACGGCGGTACCGCGATCGTCATTAATTAAAAGTACAATAAAATACCATGAAATAGAGAAACTACAAACCAAACACATATAAGCATCCAGGTAGAGGAACTGAACAAGAAGGTAACAATCTCAGCCGTCTACTGTCCATCAAACAAAAAAACCCACCGCATCAAGAAAGATCAGTTCACATCGTTGTTCAAAACCCTAGGAGACAGATTCCTTGCCGGTGGTGACTACAATGCCAGGAACACCTACTGGGGATCAAGAATAACTCAACCTCGTAGCAGAAAACTTCTAAAGGCAGCAGACAGCCTAAATTGTCAATTCGTATCTATTGGGGAGCCCACATACTGGTCTAGCGGCACTAATAAAACTCCGGATTGCATTGACTTACTTGTTACCAAAGGCATCAGTACAAACTACCTAAGAGCCGAATCATGCTATGACTCATCATATGTGACGTACCTGAAGGGCAATCAGTGCGTTAGGCCGTGGAGCGAGTGGAGGGTCCCTTCGAAGTAGTGACGAGGGCCAGGCTCTCGGTGTCAGAGAGTGGGGGGGTTAAAAAAAGGCTCCACGTAATTTTAACCTCGTTGCTACTTCGTCGCAAAGGGTGGCTCCACCCTACCTGCGTGGGTGGACGGCAGACAGTCAGCGAAGTTCAGAAATCACGAACTGTCACAACGCTGACCATTTGGCGCCAACACCACCAGATTTAAATCTCGCAGTGAGAATAGAAAACTGAAACTGAAATAAATGCCCGATCGAGAAAACGTGGGGGGAACAAAAAATAACAGGTGTGAGTTTTGTAGTATAAAATATCGGCGTTTATTCACACAAACGACAGACACCGTGTCTGCGCTCCTGAAATAAATACCTCCGCACGCAACCCTTTCACGCAGGGTTCACTCTATTCGGCCGAATATAGCAAGCTCCTAATCGCGCGATTCAAAGGGCCGACGGAGCGACCTTTCTCTTACACAAGCGCAAAGCACGTATGGCACGCAACACGTAAACGCAACTCTTACACAAAAGAATAAACAATATGTCAATAAGGAATTAAACGGAGGTCTGGCTCAATTGAGACTACAAAAAAATGTATCAATATCTATATATATATCTCTGGTTATCTGGCCTGTGTCCCTGGTGGTCGTCGCTGGCGGCTGGCTACAGCTCCTGAATGGCGGCGGTTTGCGTCGTGGACGCTGATCACCCGATTCTGGCCTCAGCGCAGGATGATCGCGGCCTCCAGCCAAGAATGGTTTGGCCAAGCTACTTAGCCCGTAACAAAACGCCTGCAAAGCACATGGCCTTAGTAACAATGGCCGGACACGTGGCTTCACGAAAAGGAAAAAAAAAAATCTCGGGCTTAACTACTTACTCAGGTGTTATGAGCGTTTGGAAGTCCCTTGCCCTGTACCTGGTGCCTCAATCCCCTCAAGGGTGGTTAACTGAGTCCCCGTTGGTTATCCCGTAAACCGGATGGTGGTACACCTTATCTCAACGGTTCTTCTGGCACAGCCGCACGGGACACAAGTTAGCTGAAGTCTGCCTCTATGGCGGCGCCTCGCCGGCGAATTTAAAAATCGCTCACAGGGGAAACGCGTCACCACAACAAAAAAGTGCGAGCACGGTGGTCTACAGTGCAGGTCCATGCGCCAATTAATTATTAAAATGCAGTTTCTGCCAAAGCCGTTTTCGGACCGTTACACATATAATCACTCTCCTGTAATCATAACCTGCAGTATCCAAGTCCTAACTAAGAAGAAACCACCCTCGTTGTCTAACAAGAAAACTAACTGGGTAGCCTTCCGTGATCTTGTTGAGAAATGACCAGATTTCAACATTCCATTAAAATCAGAACATGACTTAAACGAAGCTGTGGAAAAATACAATCTGGTAATACAAACCTCAGCTTGAGACTCTACCCCAGGCAACACTCAACAAGATACTACTAAAGACTGCCCCAGCTAGTGAAACAAAAATCAAAGAAAAACGAAGTCTTCGTAAGCTATGGCATCACACGAGGCATCCCCTAGATAAGACCAAACTAAATCGGGCAACCAAAGAATTAAAAGAAATTTTAAAAGACATCGAAAACCAATACATTTAAGACTACCCCGGAAGACTATCTTCCAACGCAACTAACGACTGCTCACTCTGGAAGGCAACCAAGAAGATAAAATGACCACAGAACCCTATACCTCCGATCATATCAAATGGGAACTGGCCAAAAAGCCCAAAGGAAACGGCAATCGCATTCGCTGAACATCTAAGCAATGTATTTAAACCCTTCCCTTCAACCTGTACTACAAACGAAGACGACTCCATTGAAGAGATTATTGAAACCGCAAAATGCCCAACAAACACACCACCAACTAACAGCGTAAAACTATCAGAGATTACAAACGAAATCAAAAACATTAACCTCAAGAAATGTCCAGGCTACGATCTCATAACAGGAGAAATACTAAAAGAACTCCCACCAAGTAGTATCCGAATGGTGGCAATGCTTTTTAACAGTGCTATAAGACTTGGAACCTATCCTGCACAATGGAAAGTGGCACAAATCCTAATGATCCATAAGCCCGAAAAAAAAAAGATCAGCCAGAATCATACCGACCTATGTCTAGTTTCTATCTTATCTAAGCTCTTCGAAAAAATACTGCTCAAAATAATTAAGCCGATCCTTGCCGATAGAAACCTAATCCCGAACTTCCAGTTTGGATTTAGGCAACACCACGGAACAGTCGAGCAAATTCATCGTGTAGTGCAAAAAATAAATCAAACCTTCCAGATAAAACGATATTGCTCAGCTGCCTTACTGGACATCAGCCAGGCGTTTGACAAGGTATGGCACCCTGGACTCCTATATAAACTGAAAAGAGAATTTCCATAAAGCTTGTACAACATCCTAAGTTCCTATCTCAGCGACCGCCTATTTCAATTAAAGTTCCAAGATGGATACTCACCACTAAACCCCATACACGCTGGAGTCCCCCAAGGAACTGTGCTCAGCCCAATGCTGTACATTATCTACACTGCAGACCTAATAACAATAAGGCAAACAATAGTCTGCACATTTGCAGTTACAACTTAGTATTAACACCCTGTATAATAGGTATTATAATATTTTGGCGTTGTAATGAAGAATGACAAATACCAAGTGCTACAACTCATAATCCATGGAAACATAGAGACGAGAAGAGGCCCAGGAAGAACTGAACGTTTCTGGATGAAAAACCGTAGAAAGTGCTACGTTCTCAGCTCCATACAACTATTCCGCCTAATCGCCAATAAAGTGAGGACGTCCTTGTTAACGTCCAGTACGGATAGTACAGTCAGAGAAAACTAATTGCAATTGTTACATCTTGTTACTAATATTAAAACAAACTTCCTTGCACTCCACACAAATCCAACTAAGGCCTCCGATATCCTCCAGCAAAACCTAAACCTAATCCAAAATTGGCTAACAATTTGGCGTATAAAAGTCAATGAGAGTAAATCGACTCACATAACGTTTACGCTCAGAAAAGAAACGTGTCCTCCCGTAACACTAAACAACAAACAAATCACTCAAGAAAAAGTAGTTAAATATCTTGGAATGCATCTGGACAGAAGATTGACCTGGAAAACCTACACATGAAAAAAAAAGATTACAACTCGGAGAGAAGCTGCGGCAAATGTACTGGCTGTTAGGACCTAAATCACAACTAACCACATCAAACAAACTACTGACGTACATGACCATACTTGAGCCCCTATGGACGTATGGCATTGAACTCTGGGGTACTGCAAGTAACTCGAACATAGAAATCCTGGAAAGATTTCAAAACAAAGTATTAAGAACTATTCTCAATCTTCCACAATACACACCAAGCTGGCTAATACTACATGACTAAAGTCTTTCCTTAATCAAACATGAAATAAGGACAAAAAGCGATATATATAGGATCCGACTAGAAAGACATCCAAATCAACTTGCAGTGGGGCTACTGGCTGACAAAAGAGTCAGGCGCTTAAGGCGCAAGGACCCGCTGGATCTGAGCTACAGATATTAACTTTGCCAATACGCCAGAAGCTCTACATGGACGGAAAAGGAGGAGGGATCGACAATGGACGATCACCTCCACAAGACCTGACATTGCGTAGCTCATCACACAACTTTTGCTGAATGTCCAATATATTAAGACAGTTTGCAAAATAAATGGGTATACAAAAAAACATTATTGAATATTACAACTGAAACGAAGTTGAAGAAACAATCATGAGCCTCAAAAATGGAAAAGCATCAGAAGAAGATAGAATAACGGCAGGAGTGAGAAAACATATGGGCAGGGAAGGGAAACTTAAGTTAAAGAAACTAATAAATAGGATATTGGAAGAGGACGAGATACCTAAGAAGTGGGGGATATAATTAATAGTTCCAATATTTAAGAAAGAAAGCAAGACCAAATGCAACAACTACAGAGATATCACACCCATTGGGACAGCAACAAATATCTATGAGAAAATCATAGGAAAGAGAATCCGGCGAATAGTAGAAAAGAGACTAACTGAAGCACAGAGCGGTTTCAGACCTAGAAGAAGCATACGTGACCATATATTTACACTTAAAACGCTCATTAATAGAACGATAAAGAAATAGATATCCATGTGTATTGCATATCTAGACATCGAAAAAGCTTTTGATAGAGTGCCTAGGAGGAAAATATGGGGAAGCTTGAAGATAGGTATTGACAACAAAATAATTAGAGTGTATAAAGGCAACTAAAATGAGACGGGGAAGTAGTGATTGCCAGGAACATAAAATCCAGTAAATTCATAACCAAACAGGGGGTAAATCAGGGAGGAAGTCTCAGCTCTCTACTCTTTATCAGCTATATGGACCAAATCATGGGGGAGATAAATATTAAAACAAGGCCAATATGCGCTGGGTACAGGAACACGAAGAAGGTTAACGTACAAGAGTGCGCATTTGCAGATGATAATGCGGTACTAGCCAACAGCCAAGAAGAATTTCAAGAAAAACTATCAGTGTGGAACAGGATACTTACAAAACATGGTATGAAGATAAATACTGAGAAAACAAAAGTAATGGCAGTATCCGAGAACGAGGTTAAGATGAGGATAAAAGTGGACACCAAATAAATAGACCAGCTCAGACAGTACAAATATCTGGGGGAAATAATACAAGATAATGGGCTACAGGAAGCTGACATCAACAATAGACTAATGATTGCGAACAAATTATATTACACGCTGAGCAGGTACATAGCGGGGAAAATTAAATAAAACAGAGCACAAAAATAAAAGTGTACAAAACGATAAATAGACCAGTACTCACATTTGGCAGTGAGACATGGACACTAAATAATGGGCAAAAGGGAAGGATATAAGCGGCGGAGATAAAACACCTACGGAGAATGTATGGAGTAACGAGCATGAACAGAATAAGTAGTGAACAAATCAAAGATAGCCTACGAATGAAAAATGTTACAGATTACGTAGAGGAAAGACAACTACCATGGTGGGGTCACGTACAGAGAATGGATAAGACTACATAAACCAAAGTATGGGAAGCGAAAGTACAAGAGAAAATGAATAAGGTTGATCAAGGAAGTCAGAGGGATGGGGAGGACGTAATCAACGAAATACTTAAGAAGAGGGGAATACAAATCGAAAAAGCAAGTATACTAGCAAAGGACCGAGGGAAATGGAAAGAAATGATCAGAATATAGTACAAAGCGATCTAACCCTACACCCACAAGGGTAGAAAAGGACATTGACTATAAATATATACAACTGAAACGAGCTTGGAACGAGCAGGCAATTGTAAACATCGATGCCTAAACATTCACCGTGATCGTAAAAAAAATTAACAATAAAACATCGAGACGAGAAGTTATAAATAAGACAAACGCACAGATTTGGGCCAGATCTGAAATTCCCGTTGTGGCATCCGAATAGAAGAGGGACGTCAAAACTCAACGGAGTGCAATAGCAGGAGTGCAGGAGTGTAATAGCACAATACAACCTAGAAAGGAAAAGCACCAAGTGCATCGATAGTGTAAAAAGTGTAAAGGAGCAGAATGCGGAGGGGCAATTCTCAACAAGGAATCTGAAGAGGCCAGAGCAGTTATCAGCACGGAATATCCGGTATCATGGTGTTCATCACCTGGATAACCAGCATTACCAAAGAGCAACTGTTAGGTACCAAATTGTATTATTGGCTAATAATTTATCAATTAATAATAGAGGCGGGATATGTGCCTTTATTTGTATAATTTGTTTAACGGAAACGAAGTGCATTGAGTTACTGGCCCTTACGGAGTGCATATGCAATTTCGGGTGCTGATTATAAAAAGAGGATGTATGACCAATTGTTTTGGTGTGCGTTACAACGTGGACAGTTATGGATAGGTGTTGTAATGGATTAATGGTCAGTACCTAAACTACAATATGTATATCAGATTATGCTGTTCCTATATAGGTAATTATATTATAATATTTACATTATGGAAAGGTGTCACCCTTTGTAACTGCGGGGCTCATATAAAGGAGAAGTGTGCCCTAGTGATTGTATAAAGGAGGGGTATGTCCCTGTGTTCTTTATAATTACAGTAATAACATAAAGAAAAGGTACGTCCTTATGTCCTTTATATCTACGGTAATTGAATTAAGGCAAGGTATGTCCTAGTAATTTAAATAAGGAGAGGTATGTCCTAGTAATTGGAATAATGAGAGGTATTTCCTAGTGATTGTATAAAGGAGAGATATATCCTTGCGTTATTTATAATCACAGTAATCACATAAAGGAAAGGCCTTATGTCCATTATATGTACGGAAATTTAATTATGGCGAGATATGTCATAGTAATTGAAATAAGGAGAGGTATGTCCTAGTAATTGAAATAAGGAGAGGTATGTCTAGTGATTGTATAAAGGAGGGTTTGTCCTTACGTCCTTTATAAATACAGTAAATATACATTAAGGAGTGGTATGTCCTTACGTCCTTCTTAAATACAGTAAATGCACATAAAGGAGGGGTATTTTATTACGTCCTTTATAAATACTGTAAATGCACATAAAGGAGGGGTATGTCCTCACGTGTTTTATAAATACGGTACTCGTATTAGGTATTAAGAGGTGTGTGAATTACAATACTCGTAGAGAACAAGGGTTGAAGCCGTGACTGCTAGGGATCCAGTTAGCAAGATAATAATTGGCGGGGCAGGGGAGTTGCTCCCCCGGTAAGTCCTTCCAATTATAGTTAATATACAATAGTAAAAGAATACTCTTTATATGTGGGGAAATCATTTGGAGCCAATGATATCTTCGGATCGAGTTCAATATATAGCCTTCGGATTCTGACCAATGAAAATACAGTATATTGTGTAATTGATTGCTATTATTATTAGGTAAAATGGCGAAAACATATATATTAAATATGGCGTCAAGTTAAGGCTACGATTGGAAATAGTACTAGCCTAACACAACTGAGGAACAGGAGCAGTACGTACTAAACATAAACAAGAGACAAGGTAGAACACAAAGGTGTTAATATAATTATTAGGACAGATCATTATTTAGTTTTATTAGATGAAATCTCGTTCCATGACTTTCTCGGACATCCTCGTTTATTATGGTTTTAGTTGATTCAACTCTATTTCTGATTTCTTTGTTTCGAACTCGGTCTTTTCTTGGCGTTCTAGCACTGCTTCGTAAATAATCCATTTCGATCTACGATCTTCCATTTTTCATGTCACTCACACATGTCTTTAGTTTGTAACGGTCCGGTATCGCCTTCGACGGAAACTGCCTTTTAATAATTAATTTGGCATGCACAGACCTCCACCGTAGGCGACCATACTCACACTTTTTTTTGGACGTGACGTCTCGACGACGTTTTAAAAATCGTCGCGAGATGCCGCCATGAGGACAGAAACAAGTTGCCTTCCCTATAGTGTGGAAGTGCCACGAGGTCACGTTTTCATTGGTATACCACCATCCGGTTTCCGGGATATAAAACGTGAACTCATTTAACCACCCTTAAGGGGATTGAGGCACCAAGTACAAGGCAAGGGAGGGTACTATACGATTCAACTCCATACGCTCACAACATCCGAGTAAGTAATTAAACCCGACATTTTTTTTTCTTTTCGTAAAGCCACGTGTCCGGTCATTGTTACTAAGGCCATGTGCTTTGCAGGCGTTTTCTGGGTAAGGGCTAAGTAACCCAGCCAGCCAAGTCTTGGCTAGGGGCAGCGACCATCCTGCCAGAGTTGCTCTGAGGTCTGGAATCTAGTGATCGGCGTTCCCGACGCTTATCGGCCGCCGCACGCATAGGAGCCAAGTCCAGCCCGCCAGCAAGGTCGCAGACCAGGAACGCAGGCCAGATCTTTATATATATATATTTTTTTTTTGTTCTCATTTGCGCTTTAATTTCATTTTGATATATCGTTTTTTTATTTTGTGTAACATTTGCGTTACGTGTTTCGTGCCGTACGTGTTTTGCGCTTTTGTAAGAAAATGTCGCTCCGACGGCCCTTTGAATCGCGCGATTAAGAGTTCGCGATATTCTGCCGAATATGGGGAACCCTGCGTGATAAGGTCGCGGGTGGAGGTATTTATTTCAGGAAGCGTAGGCACGGTGTCCTGTCTTTTGTGTGAATAAACGCAGATATTTTACACCACAAAATTCACACCTGTTATTTTTTGTTCCCCCCACGTTTTCTCGATCGGGCATTTCTTTTACTTCAACTTCTTATTCTCACTGCAAGATTTAAATCTGGTGGCGTGGGCGCCAGATGGTCAGCCGTTGCGACAGTTCGTGATTTCTGAACTTCGCTGACTGTCTGCCGTCAACCCACGCAGGTAGGGTGGAGCCTCCCTTTGCGACGAAGTAGGGACGAGATTAAAATTACGTGGAGCCTTTTTTTAACCCCCCCACTCTCCGATGCCGAGAGCCGGCCCTCGTCGCTGCTTCGAAGGAACCCTCCACTCGCTCCACGGCCTAACGCGCTGATTGCCTTTCAGGCACGTCACACGTTCTTCTATATGTATAAAACGTACTTCCTCGTTGGCATTTATTGCAGGTTCCACATTTATGAACTTCTCTCTACTCTCTACTAATAAGGATTCATAATATTCCTTCCACTTATTGATGTCTATTAATGATGGCGCGTTGTTATGGTTATTAGTCTTCATGTTCTTAATTGCACGCCAGACTTTTGTTGATCGCGAAATGTTGTGTTTTTCATCTTTAATTTCTTTCCTCAATTCTCTATTTTTTGCTTTTTAGTTTTAATAGATGGGTTTGTTAATCCATCAAATAGACAGATAGATTTTTGATTAGATAAGTAATTTGTGCTTAGTTAACCTTTTGATGCATGGTGTCTACATGTGAGGACAGATCTTTAAACACCAATCTATAATACAAAACTTTGTGATAATACTAAGCTAATGTCTTGTTGGCCTCATATGAGAACAACACTAATTAAAAATTGTGTCAACAGAGGGCTCCTATAGTGCTAAACTATCTAAATTATTATGGTGCTCAAATCGTAACCGACATTTGCTTCAAGCGTGCAGAGTCGGTTGTTGACTACTATTGCTGTACCATTTCAAAGTGGTTTTGTTCTAATTTGGTGAGTTATAAATGATAATATGTAAATATGATATCTTTAGACAATGTTCATGTATTTGAACTTGCGAAACTAACATTATTTATTTTATTTTGTGGTAAATTTACTATTTCCTCGTATGGGGATAATACGGTATAGCTCAATTTTGTTTGTTCCCATTTGAGGGCAATGTGCAGTAAAAGTTTTTTTTTAAGTTTCATATACACATTTTTTTAGCGTGAAAATGAATCAGGAAGAAGCGTCTAACAGAGAAGCAATTATAAGATATCATAGAAAATTATATAATTTTCGAAGATGTGTCAAAGAAAGTGTCAAAGAGAAAGTTAGAAAAGAAAATTATAAAACACAAAATAGGACATTCGCTCATCCAAGTACTTCTATGAAAGAAAATAGTAGAGTAAATGACGTGACTTCCGCTGGACCAAGTACTTCAAAAATAATTAAAGCACATTAAGAACACATTAAGAATAAAACCACCTCTGATTTTGGAAGACACCTTTGGTTTCATAATCACACTTGCAACGACCAAAATAACATAAAAATTGTACACACAACTAAAAATGGATTCAGAATGAACTTACTTGAAAACTTGGAAATATACAGAGATAGAAGGAGAGATCTGGACGACCAAATTACTAATATGGAAAAACCATTGTTCGCATTTCTAGCAGGATAACTCACCACAACGCAGCAGACCACCAAATATACACACACAAACGCCACTAGTTATAAGTTGAAGACGATACACGAGAAATACACAAAAGCATACAAATTTATTTACAATATGTGTCACACAACAGAGAAATGCAGTTTATAGTTTTTGACAAGTAAGGTTTTCCATTGCATACAATTTCATATACTTATTCTCATGAAGATAAGATTTACCAGTCTCCACATAGCCATATCATTTTGTAACCTCAATTTTTTTTGTTTTTTTTTTGTCAATTTAGTTTGTGTATTATTTCAAGACAGGGCAATATTAGCCACACACGAAACTTTGTAAATATTAACCCGCTAATACACTTATCTATGTACTAATACACTATCTTATTCTAATACACTTATCTTATTCTATTCGCATAGAAAAAAAGTAACTTATTAACTCATTTCATTTCATCGTCGTCTTGTTTAAAAAAACAAAAATTAAAAATTGTTAATGTACAAATTGTAATATGTTGTTCTTTTTAGTTTTGTCTGAAGATGATCAATGGATTGATCGAAACCGATCGCAAAAGCAAATAAATAAAATTAAATTAAGGATGTACACATTTTTTACTGAATAGTTTAAATAATCTTAATATGAGTAAAATACAAGACGAAAATTATTATTTACTCTTTTTCAAAAGCTAAATTGCTACTTCTCTAATTTGCAAGGGAGAAAGGCAAATGAAACGAAAAGAAATGGGTAGACCACGTAGCAAACCTTCACCGACTTCAACTTATGTAAGGAGACCTAGAATTCACGTGCCAAAAGAGAGACGACAAGATAATGCAGGACACTGGCATGCAAAATCGAAAAATAAAAATGCTTCCCGTTGCAGAGAATCCAGTTGCAAACGAAAAACTAGATATAATTGCAGCCGTTGCTTGGTGGCACTATGTCCGGAATGTTTTGAAGATGATCATAATTAACACTATTTGCCGCACTTAGTCCTCATATGAGGACACATTTAAAAAAAATGTTTTGCATAACTTTTGTAAATTTTGACAATCAATAAAGAATATTTTACTAAATTTGTAGTTATTACATTTTCTTCGATAAAAAAAAAATCATGTATGAAAGGGTTAATTTGTTTTTATAGTAAAATGTATTTAGAATTTAACGAGCAATCTATGCTCTTCAAACTATGCTTTTTACCTGGATTCGATCATGTGTTCTGAGCTTCAGTAATCAAGCGGCCAGAAAAACTAGTCGACTTTATTTATCTGATACTACTCTGAAAATGTCTTCCTCTGCGTGTTTAATGTAAAATTCCAGGACGCATCAAAATTACCCAGTGCGAAATGTAAGCCAAAGACCGTTATCTTGACGTGCAAAGAAATCACTTTGCAGCCGTGGAAATCGCACGACGGCAAAAAACGCACGGAAATTAAGCGCCCCGCTTATAAATTATAACGAGCCCCGAAACCCTGGTGCTCGAGCAAAGGGGCGGTGAGGTGGAACGGTGCATTTGTTAGTGCGAAGCGCCTCCAAGCCGCGCTTAAAGGACGAACGAAATTATCGTGGTAGAAAAAGTGTAAGGGAAAGAAAATTTGGAACGGGTTGAGAAATGGTTCACGTGTTAGGGCTTGAATATACAATATGTTCAGTTTAAGATTAGTTTGATTGATATAATCAAACTAATAATATTCAATAGATTTTATTATTATGTTTTCTAATGTAACCTGTAATCTTAAAATGTTTTATATTGTTGTTTTATAAACCAAGATGTAACTATGTATTGTATATGAATAATAAAATTATTTCTGTTATACTTTCGTCCATTATTTATACCAGTTATTATTATATTTTATATTGATATTTTCTTCTTTTTGGAGAGTATTTACTGGCAGTATATTCTAGTTATAAAGATTTTTTCTCTTTTTTCTGATAGGAATAAAGCTAAATCAACTAATACCAAAAACCACAATTAAGAAGACCGAACAAAAAAAAACAAATAATATCATTAGAAGGAAAAGAAATACAAGAAAAGTACGCAGAAGTAATTGAGGAAAAGCTACGACAAGAAGACATGCCCCAAAACATAGACGAGATAATAAAGCTACTAAAAAAAAACCATAATGAGTACAGTCAAGGAGCACTGCATAATATAAAAAAGTAATAGGACCAAATGGTACGATGATAAATGTGAAAGGGGAGTAAAAGATAAAATGAAAGCAAGAAGCAGAATGCTGCAAGAAAGGACAGAAGAGAGCAAATACAATTACGAAATGCTAAGACGGAAATGCAAAACCCTATACAGAATAAAGAAAAGAAGGTACCAAACCAAACAACTAGAAGAAATAGAAGAAAATCACAGAAACAAGGACATCAAGAACTTCTATCAAGGATCGAAAAGGGTCTATAGGGGATACCAAGCAAAAACAAGCCTCTGCAAAGATAAACATGGAAATTTAATAGGAGATCAAAACAAAGTAAGCGACAGTTGGGCCGAGTACTTTGAGAAGCTGCTAAATAAACACCAGAGTGAAACAAGCTACCAACAACCAACCAAGCAAGGAAAAGAACCGAACCCAGTGCAAGAAGAAACACCGGACATAGAAGAAATAAGACGGATAATAAAACAACTGAAGAACAATAGGAGTGCAGGAATAAGCGGAATACAAGCAGTAATGATAAAAAATGGAGGAAACAGACTACAGGACACGATAGTAGAGTTAATAGAGGAAATCTTTAAAAGGGAGAAAATGCCAACAACATGGAGCGAAGCGATAATCTGCCCTATTTTTAAGAAAGGTGATAAAGAAAACTATGAAAACTATAGAGGGATAGCCTTATTGGACGGAATATACAAAATCTTAGCCGCCTACATAAACAACGAAATAAAAAACCCTCCCAGAATATACTAGGGGAATACCAGTGCGGCTTCCGAAAAGGAAGATCAATAGTCGACCAGATTTTCGTACTAAAGAAAATACAGGCAGCAAGTCACCAACAGCCACTAACCACACACCTACTATTTATGGACTTCAAGCAAGCTTACGACAGCATTAAAAGGGACAAACTATATTTGGCAATGAACGAACTAGGAATACCGAACAAACTGACCAGACTAGTTGAAATGACACAACAGAATACTATATATACGGTAAGAATGAATGGAATACTATCAAAAAAGTTTAGAGTGAAATAAGGGCTAAGACAAGGAGACCCCCTCTCCTCATCATTATTTATCCTTATATTAGAAACAAATCCTAAGAGACAGTGGGATAAGGAGAGAGGGCACATTATACCAGAACCGACATCCATGTTTAGCATTCGCCGACGACCTCACAATACTAGCCAGAACAAGAGAGGAAGTACAAGACAGGGTCAAAAGAATAATAGTAGCAGCAAACAAAGTAGGTTTAGAAATAAATGAAACAAAAACCAAATATATTATATGGGGCGGCAAAAAACTCGGGCAAAGCAAGCATCTAAAAATCAAAGTAGAAACCGAGGAGTACAACTTCGCAGAAGCAGAGTCTTTCGTATATCTTGGAGTGCAGTTCACAAGAACACCAAGTAGTGCTGACGAAATCAATGCCAGGATAGCAGCAGGAACAAAAAGTGCGCATGCAATGAAGTCAATAATTTGGGGCAAGGTGTTCTCTAGGGCAACAAAACTAAGGGTGTACAAAACTATCATAAGATCTGTAGTAACGTAGGCGAGTGAGGTGTGGACTCTACGCAAATAGGACCAATTGCTACTAAGTGTGTGGGAAAGAAAAATTGTAAGGAAATTATATGGAGGAAAACGAATAGAGGGCAACTGGACAAGAAGAACAAACCAGGAAATAAGAGAACTATATGGAGATGCCGAAATAGTGGGGGTAGTGAAAGTTCAAAGACTAAGATGGCTAGGACACCTAGCAAAATTGAAAAAACAGAGCACTCCAAGTAGGATATGGATATTAGAAATAAGTGGAAATTGAATAAGAGGAAGACCGAAAACCCAGTGGAAAAACGAATTTAAAGCAGACTTAGAAGTTCTCAAAGTACAAGACTGGAGAAAGATAACCAAGGATAGGAAAAAAATGGGCTCAGATTGTCCATAAAGCCAAGGGCCTCTAAGGCCAATAGCGCTCGTATATATAAAAAGATTATTTCTTAGTTCATATAATATTATATGATGTTTAGATGTTCGTCACCTGACTAGTTTCGGCTTTTATAAGTCATCCTCAGAAGAGTTTTTTTTAAATTTATATACCGGGTGATTCTTTAATATTGCGAAAAACTTTAAGAAACGATTCCTTGTCAAGAAATAAGAGGGGTCAAAAGCCCAAAATTTAGCCTCAAAATGTATAACTATACAAGCAGTGAAATGTGCGACATGCACTTTGTTTATGGCCTTGCAAACGGCAATTCATTAGCAGCTAGGTGACTTTATGAAAAACGTTATCCATAGTTATGCATTTTAACGCTAAGCAGTTTCACTAAGTGACACGTCAAATTTGCCGTATGTCAACCTACTTTATATAAAAGACCCATCTTATTTCTAGACAAGGAATCGTTTCTTCAAATTTTTCGCAACATTAAAGAATCACCCTGTATATATACACAGAGTTTTTTCACACCATGGGGCAGTCCTAGCAAGGGATCCTGTAAATCAGGTTAAATTGTGATAGTAGAGGTGTGAGATCTTTAGTGTTAGAAAATAAAGAGTTTATGGTTCTCCCTACACTGTTGGCAATGAAAAGGTTGTTGATATATGTTTTGAAGAGTTTAATGAGGTTCTGGGTTAGGCCATCGATGAATTGTAATCTTTTGTAAATATCTCTTGTAAATTAATCTCACATTGGAAAGAGTAGGTGGTTGTGAAACTGCAGGAAGTGCCAAAGGGATCCGAGCCCTGTTATTTGTGAATGTAATATTTGTGTAAACTTATAGAAGCACTGCTGGGTATACATTTTTTGTCATAATGCCAAAAGCCTTTTCAGGTTGGCATCATGGAACTTAGGATGTGAGATCCTAAGGATACTGTCCCTCAACACTAAGATATATATACCGGGCTTGTTTTACCTTATTACACATATGATGGACAATGTATAACTGGTTGCCTGCATCTACCCACAAGGAATTTCCTATGTGTAATTCAAAAAAAAAAAAAAAAACAACTCATTAGCGTGTAAAGGTGCACCCGCGAGATATATTGCTTCACCCTTAAAAACAAGGGAATATATATCTCGGGATGCCCCGGTAAGAAAATACGCGGCCACGCGATTTCCACCTCCCGAAACGCGGACACAATGATCAGCTGAACGATACGTCACAAGTAATTGTTCGGGAGTATATTTAACTCCGGCGCACCGACCTGAGAAGAGAGATCCCAGCAGGCCGCCCGTGCACGCACGTCGCTCGGAGAGATCCCAGCAAGCCGCCCGTGCACGCACGTCGCTCTTGCTAAGCTAACACCATAACCTGTCTTAGAGGATTAATAATTAACAACCTGTCAGTAAATGACCTAACCGTGCGATAATTATACCTAGAGACTCTGTGGGTTCTGGAAATTATCCACCAGCTTCCTGTAGAACCTGTCCAGATTCCCCGTAACACGGTAATTTATGAAGACTCTGTGGGTCGCGTAACTTATCTGTGAGCTCTAACCGTGCGATAATTATACCTAGAGACTCTGTGGGTTCTGGAAATTATCCACCAGCTTCCTGTAGAACCTGTCCAGATTCCCCGTAACACGGTAATTTATGAAGACTCTGTGGGTCGCGTAACTTATCTGTGAGCTCTAACCGTGCGATAATTATACCTAGAGACTCTGTGGGTTCTGGAAATTATCCACCGGTTTCCTGTAGAACACCAGCTAATCCCGAACTAACAATAAACACAGAAAACTGTATAACACCACCCCGAGTTAATTCCAGCACGACATGAAACGTCATCCGCTGGGAGATGTCAAATTAGAAGAACCGCGCCGCTGCGAGGATCGACTATAGGCAGCCCACCATACGGCCAAGTATCCAGAGGATTAACCTAATTTAAGTTGTTCCTTTTTTTTGTTTTGTATTCTCTTCAGTTTTGACCAATATATATATTATTACCGACCGATTAATTGATTTCATACCCTCACCCTCTCAGTAATAAGAACAGAAACATAAAGCATAAAACTCATGAATCCTGGCCGACCCCGGTAAACACGTAATGTGATAAAGTCACCCCCTTTCTTTCATTTACAAATCATTAAGAGGGCGGGTGGCCGTTGCAAGCGGTCGGTGCAAGCATCCTGTCAATTTTGGCATATGTTACACATAGAGGTTATGTTTTTATTCAAGGCAATACACGACAGGGTTTTTGAAGACACGCAGAGTATTCGTAATGTATTGTGGATTTATGCCATTACATGCAGTACGTATACGGCCTATCAATTCATCTACGTTATGTATTTGTACGTCATTAAAAGTTTTACTTTTCAGGTAACCCCAAAGAAAATAATCATTTGTTGACATATCAGCTGATCTTGTTACATTACGAATACTCTCGTGTATTGTCTTGAATAAAAACATAACCTCTCTGTGTAACATATGCCAAAATTGACAGGTAGCTTGCACCGACCGCTAATGAGTTGATTTTTTTTTTTAGAATTACACATCGGAAAGTCCTTGCGGGTAGATGCAGGCAACCAGTTATACATTGTCAATCATATGTGTAAAAACGAAAAAAAAAGCCCGGTATATATATATCATCATATATCAGTTCACCTTTTACCACAATGCTGTAGGTGTGTTGTTTTATTTTTTCCTTTCTTCTTCTGTTACTGTTTTTCGTTCACGAAATACTTTCATTTAGTCCTGTCCTTCGCTAGTTGTTTCACTTCTTTCCATGTCTTCTATTATTGTTTTCATTCTGCCATCCCATATCTTTGTCGGTCTTTCTTTCCTTTTCTTTTTGTTTGGCTTTGCTTCCCACACTTTTTTTTCACTATTGTTGTTCACTATTGTATTGTTGTATAGTCTCTATATCAAATTCTTCTCTTATTTTCGTTAAGCTTTTGATTCTTCTTAGGACTTTCATTTCGTGTGCTTGTATTTTATTCTTCCCCGTTCTGCCCAGCTTCCACGTTACGCATCCCCTTGTTATTATTGGTCGGTATATTGTTTGTACACATTTATCTTTGTTTCTTTAATTATTTCTTTTTTGTTTATGATTGTGTTTTTGATTGCCTGGTATAGTTTTTGAGTTTTTCTTATTCTGCTGTTTATTTGAGTCTCTTTATTTCCATTTCTTCATTTCCATCTGCCTTCAGTTCTACATCTAAGTATTTGTATGTCTGTACTTGTTCAAGTTTTTTGTTGTCAATTTCTATTTGTATCTGCTCCTGTTTCCCTACTACCATTACTTTTGTTTTGTTTATATTCAGCTTCATTCCTTTTGCCTTTAGATCTGTGTTCCATAAGTTTACTCTTTCTTGTAGCTGTTTTGATGTTCTTGTTATTATTATTACATCGTCTACAAATGCTCCTTCCGATATTCCTATTTTTTTCATGTTTTTGTAGCCATGTTCTACTATCCATTTCTTGTTAGTCTGTGGTGTGCATTTCTTTATTATGTCGTCCATAAAAATAATGAATAGGGTGGGTCTTAGAATCCCTGCCTGTCTTAGCCCATTTTTGGTTACATTTTTTCCGATTGTGTATTATTGCATATTACTGTATTCATGTTGTTTTCGTATATATTTTTATTATCCTTATCATTTTGTAGTTTTGCTTCCTTTGTTTCACTATCTCCCATAGTTTCGCTCTTGATACCTTATCGAATGCTTTCTCTAGATCTCGAAACGCTATGTATATTATTGTGTCTGCAACTTGTTTTTGTATGTTTGTTGAGCATGAATATGTGGTCCTGTGCACTTCTTCCGCTAAATCAGCTCTGTTAGTCTTGTAGTGTCTTCTCTATTAATTTTCTTAACCTTTTGCCTATGATTGTTTCGTATATTTTCATCGCTGTGTTTAATAGAGTTGTTCCTCTGTAATTTTAACATTCCGTCTTGTCCCCTTTTTTAAATATCGGTAGTACGAGTGCAGTCTGCCAGTCGCTCGGTGTTTTCTCCCTTTTCCACACTTTCCTTATTATTTCCTGTAGCCAATCTTGTCCTTTTGTGCGCATGTGTTTCATCATTTCACTGGTTATTCTGTCACTTCCGCTTTTCTGTTTTTCAGTTTCTTTATTGCTGTTTTCACTTCTTCTTCTGTTATATCTTCTCCCTCTTCTTTATCTGCTTCCGTTCTATTTATCTCATTGTTCTCCTCCTCTTCATCTTCTGTGGTTTCCAATAGTTCTTTAAAGTACTCCTTCCATCTTTCTGCTGTTTCTTTTTCTTCCCTTAGTACTTCTCCGTTTTGTTTTTATGGCACTCTATGTTGCTTCTTTGTCTTGTCTGATCATTTTGATTACGCTGTAGAATAGTTTTTGATTTTCCGTCCCATTTCTTTCGAGTTTGTCTCCAAATTCTTCCCATTGCTTCTGTTTTTTCTTGAGTATAATCTGCTTTACCTTGTTTCTAGCGTTTTTATATTCTTCGTATTTCTCCTTTGTTTTGTTGTTGGGATATTTTTTTCTTGCCTGTTTCTTTGTTCTTACCTAGTCTCTTACTTCAGTAGACCACCAGGCTGTACGTTTTTTGTTTGTTTCTATCTTGCTGGTTCCGCATATTCTACTTGCCACTTTTAATATACTTTCTTTGAGATTTTTCCACATTTGTACTAAATTTTCTGTTTTCGTTGCTTCTTGTGTTGCATTTTTTGTAGATCTCTCTCCATTTCTTCGTTGTATTCTGTTTGCGTGTCTTCGTTGTTCAGCTTATAGTCTTTTATATTGGTGCATACTCTCGTTCTCTTTGTTTGCTGTTCTGTTTTTGTTACGTTGTTGTTGTTTTCTCTTATTTGTGTTATCACTAGGTAGTGGTCGCTCCATCTTTACGGCCCCCTTCTTACTTATGTGTCCATTATTTGTTTTTTGTTTGTCTCTTCCATTATTAAATAGTCTATTATTGATTTTGTATCTCTCACTTGTTCTGATCTGGTGGATGTGTGTATGTTTTTGTGTCTGAAGAATGTGTTCGTGATTATTAGGTTGTGTCCTATGCAGAAGTTTAGCAGTCTTCTTCCGTTGTCGCTTCTGGTGTTTTCTCCGTACTTCCGTATTGCGGCTTTGTATGTTGGGTCTTGTTATCCAACTCTGTTGTTTAGGTCGCCACCGCCATATTTATATGTTTCCTTCTGCTTTTAAATTTAAACATAATATATACAAAATTAAATGATTTAATGTATATTTTGACTTTCATTTATTTGTCATAATACCTCTGAGGTAATGAACCCCGTGAGGCGTTGACCCCATGGACCCCATGAGGGGTTGACTCGATGGACCCCATGTGGGTTTGACCCCAGGAGCCCCATATAGTCCATGACCCCATGAATTTCATGGAGGGTTGACCCCATGGAACCCATGATGGGTTTACCCCATGTAGGCCTCCCCCTCCCCACTGGCCCCATGGGGTCCACGACCCCATGAACTCCGTGAGGCGGTAACCCCATGGATCCCATGATTCCAAGAACTCCGTGTGGCGTTGACTCCATAGAATCCATGAGGCGTAGATCCCATGGCCAGCATCTGGCCCAACAATTGTCAGACAGCAACATGACAATTTATATTTTAAATCGCCTACTAGCCATTTTTGCATCATATTGAATTCAACTTTTAAAGCTAAATAAATAAGCTACAATATCACCCATGTTAATCTATCTATGTATTTTTGTAAAAAAAAAACTTGTGCCATTGATTATTGAAAATAAAAATTTGCCCAAGATCCTAACAAAAACATAGTTAACAGCGAGTATAATTTATACTATGTAAAAGTGTCAGTGTTAAAAAAACGTACTGTATACTAAAATATACTACCAGTAAGTACTCCCCAAAAAGAATAAATAAACAATATAAAACAGAATTATATCTATTGGACTTTCATATAAATATATGTAGTTTTTGACAGAAATATTCCACAGTTCGTTAGTCATCAGATGATTATAACGACAAGTATGTATCTGCAACTACTTTTCATTAAGCCATACTATTGCATTCGTATTGAATATTAGCGATATTACTTAGTAAGAAATCGTAATGAGTTCTAAAGAAGTTAAAATTTGAAACAATGACACGAATAAAATGTGTTCCAAATTTAATTTAAAATACTTTTGTGGGAGTATTATTTTATATGTTTTTCTATAAACCTCATAGTATTCGAAATATTTGCAAAAAAAAGCAATAAAAAATTTAGCAAAAACAAAGCAAATTTAGGGTGTTACTTTTCTCCCTGGATACCATGCAAACTGTTTTTCTAACATTTACAAAGTCAATAATAAAATCCTATAAATAAATAAGAGCAAATATATTAAAACCGTGATTACTGGTTGTCATTATAATGAGTATTAGTGTAGCTAATGCCGCGCGGTTGTGATGCAAGCACGCAAATATTTATTGTTGTGCATTTGAAATGAATGCAAATAGAACATTATTGCTGTACGGTGCTAAATAAAATTCACAAAACAATAGCGGAGTATACGTTTAAATTATTTGGGAATTTCGCGTTGGATGGGTGCAATGGAATGGCTGCCTCGATGGCAGCACGCAATTTTATAATCGAAATTTATTCGGTGGTCGGTAATTGTCGATTAATCGCCTGTGCGAATGACCATGAGGCTTCGCTAAGTGGACGGTGATAAAAAATAATTTGCAGTGATTACAAAATTGCTACACTCGTTTTTCAGTAGTGTAAAATTTTATGGATGAATTATTACTAGTTCAACTAAACGATTGATCTCTTTTAAGTAGTGTTCTTAAATTTTAGAATACAAAACAGGGAGTACATGTAATTAAAACACAACTTTTTAAAATCATAATAATGTGCTTTTAGTAAACAACGTTTAAATTTAAATAACATCATCACTCATCAATCAAATAAATTGTATTGTAAACATAATCGTTTGAAAATTGGTGAATAAGCCGAAACGCGTGTCAGGAAACTGATAAAATATATGAAACAAAACAAGCGAAATTATTCACAATATACATTTATAATATCGTTTAAATTGCTTATGTTGTCAGTATGTTGTGATATTGGCCTAAATTAATTAAGGAAAATTAAATATGAAGACAAAAAATGAAACAAAACCTACGTTGATGTTTTACTTTAAAAATAACTTATTTAACAAATATATGCTGATACCAACAATTTAATTATTTACAATAAATAAAACATTATCACACCCACTTTTATAATTCTGCGTTTTGAAATATTGAGCATAATTTAAAAATGACACTTGTGATACTTCATTGCAGAGATAATTTGATCCAGAATCTGATTTTGTAAAAATATACAGGGTCTTACATATATAAAAAAAAACAAAGTTAAAGAGGTAGGCTAGGAAAAATAATTAATCGCCATTTTGGTTACTGATGAGAAGTTTCTGATGTTTCGCAAATATAAACTGAACACTGAAAAATCAACCGCCCTGTATATTATATAGTACGTTATAACTACATAGATTAGGTGAAATCAAATAATTCTACCAGCACAAGGAAATACATAAATACACTAGAGTACAACTTAATTGAAATGAAAAATAAAGTATAGATTACATAAAAGTACAACAAGGAAATCCAAAAGCAATAACCGATGTGAGAGTAAAAAGAGGAGCAGAAATATACAGTGACCACTTCTTAGTTGTCTCACAAATCAAAGAAGAAATAACAAGAGAGGAAAATATACAAAAGAATAAACATACGTCAATATGAACATATAAACTTAAAAATGAGGAGACAGCAAATAATTATGAATATATTTATTGTAAGCAAAGAGCTAGACAAGAAATACGTAATTGTAAAAGAAACTGACCTACACAAAAACTTGTAGATATTCAGAGAGACGATTATAAATTCCGCAATTAACGTTTGCGGAACATGTATTGCAAACAATGGAAGACGGACAGCGTGGTAGAGTGATGAAATCAAAGAAAAAGTCATAATCAAAATAATAGAATGGTAAAAATACTTACAACTGAATCAACACCTAATCAATACGAAGTACATAAAGAGAAAATAAATATAGTAAAGAAAATGATAAGAAGAGCCAAAGAAAAATGGAAACATAATGGAAAAAACAGCAAAGAAAATCAAAAACTATTTTATAAGATACTAAAATCATTTAGAAAAGACAAAACAGTCAAAGAAACATATATCAAAAACAGCGAAAAGGAAATAATAAATAACAAAGAAGATATAATGAAAAGATGGCGAGAATATTTCCAAGAACTATTAGGTACAGAAAAACCAAGCCAAGAGGAAACAGAACAGGGAAAAGAAAAGAAATCATAAAACGTAGTCACTGAAGAAGCATCAAAAATCACAATGAAAGAACTCGACGAAGTTAACAGAAATTTAATAAATGGAAGCCACCTGGAAAGGACAAAATAACATTGGATAAAATATATGAGCAAATCCGCCACAGAGGTTCTACTACATATACTTAGTAAATAGAAGCTGGGAATAAGAAAAAAGAAACACAAGAATAAGGAGTAGCACTATTTATGCCAACTTATAAAAAGGGGGATCACAAACATTCCACTAACTATAGAAGAATTACGATACTTAATACAATAGTAAAAATATACGAACAAATCTTAAAAATTAGAATAACAGTAATAACAGAGCCACAGTAAGAGAAGCACAAAGTGAATTTAGACCCGGTCGAAGCACATGAAACCACATATTTATTTACCATTAAGCAAATAATAGAAAAAAGAAAACCACGCAACAAAAAGTTACACCTAGCCTTCTTAGACATAGAAAAGGCGTTTGATAAAGTGCCAAGAACAAAAGTATGGAAAAGTATAGTAAATAAAGATATTAGCAAGAAAATTGAAAGAATAATACACAGTATGTACATATGAACATTTGGTTGGTAACAATTGGTTTCTGATTCACAAATATTAGTTAATATGATTTCATTTATTTAAAATGTCTTACAATAAACGTCGAATTTGACTCGCACATAATGGCTATAATTCACTCGGATGCTATACATTAGGGTGGAGCGCAATTTTTGTTTTTCGAATTTCAACTAGGCGGGGTTCGGGATCGATGCTCCGTCATGATGCGGATTAAAAACCTAAAGGGCACATTTCAATATTTTTGACATTTAAAAATTTCATTAAAACTTGTCTTGTACAAACAATCGTAAAATATTAATACAGACAATTTTATTGCTTTCAATTTATTTATTCAACTATTGAGACTACTAACTAAAGGGAAAAGAAACAGTAAATTGTCTAACTCATTTATTAATGAAATAAAAATCAAAGTTGTAACGGTACAATACCGGGGTATTATTATAAATTGTAATTAATTTATAAACGTTGTTTGGCCCGTAATCTAAGTGGCTGTACTTCACCTATGTTTGATTCATGGAATCGTTATAGTGACAAGATCGCTGGTTCGTTGTTCAAGTATTGTGTCTGTTACGGGGAAAATCTCAAATTATACGCATACACAAATATCATCATACAGTAATTTATTCATTCGGTAATTCATATGGTTTTACATTTTAATTTAGCATGTAAGGTTTGGTTCATTTGGTTATGGCAATATAATACGCTGTACGTTATTGTGGGGACTAAGGGTTTATTTAATAAGTAATAACACACAAATAATTAAGCATGACGATTTATTCTCAATTAAAGTTTTGAAATGAGTAATGATTTTTACGTGGTTTCTGACTATTTCAGTTGGTTATGGTAAAACAATACGCTTTACATTTATGTGGTGACTAAGGGTTTATTTAATAAGTAATGACACACAAATAATTAAGAATGCTTTATTCTCAATTAAAGTTTTGAAATAAGTAATGATTTTTACGTGGTTTCTGACTATATTTCGTAGTATTCTGACGTGAGTTAACGTTGTGATTCAAATTCTAGAGATTAATGTTACATGCGACCTGTCCCTCCTATTTACAGTGTTTTAGTTATGTCATTCATTCCACATCCGTTTGTTCATCCATATTTTTATCTTTTATTTAATTGATTTGATTTATTCTCAGATAAAGTTTTGAAATGCATTCACCAAGCAAATAACACACCAATAATTAAGAATGACGATTTACCCTTAATTGAAGTTTTGCAATGCATTTACCAAGCAATAACACCCAAATAATTATGACGTAAATTACGATCGGTGATTTGTGCACGATGGTCAGTTGTGTCTGGCAAAAGTACATATATCTGATCTCATAGCGAGTCTCATACCCTAACCCTTTCGTCTGACGTGTATGCGACATAACTCCGTCGTTTGTTTTTGACTCTTTTTATTTTTATTATATTTTCTTTTGTTTTGATTTGGTCTCAGATGCGTCTAATTATGAGGTAAATTACGATCGGTGATTTGTGCACGATGGTCAGTTGTGTCTGGCAAAAGTAGATATATCTGATCTCATAGCGAGTCTCATACCCAAACCCTTTCGTCTAACGTGTATGGAACATAAGCCCCTCGTTTGTTTTTGACTCTTTTTATTTTTATTATCTTTTCTTTTGTTTTGAATATTTTCATTTATTTTTAGTTTGTTTTTACTTCGTTTTTGTGACAATTGGATTCACCTAGAGGAGGTGATTCTGCCTGATTTTGACTTTGATTAATTCACTGATTTATATCCCTTTTATACGCATGCTCATGCTTCTGAATTATCTTGATTCGCATTCATTCTCCCTTGCCGTTATGCTTCGTATTTATTAACTTTGTTTGTCATCCGATCATGACTTATAACTTTGATTCATTCAATGATTTATCTCTAATACGCGCATGCTCATGCTTCAGAACTATATTGATTCTCATTCATTCATTTCTCATACGATCACGAATTCGAACATGCAAATATTGACCTCATGCTGAGGGCTGTTTTGTTTCACCGTCATGCAATTACGACTTATTAGTTCGATCACTCACTCGGCTGATTGATTAGTGATATAAACTACGCTAAATAGAAGTATTTAGTGGTTTGGTATGACATGATGATATTTACTGATTTTTATAATAATAAATGACCTACACGGACACGGATTTTTAGTTCCCGTTGCGACCGATACCTGGGAAATCCCTTGAGTTTATATCTGTTTAAATACCTTCCTGAACTAAGCTCTTTCCCGAATCCCTACCTAATGCAATATAAATAATAACTAAAACACATGATAATCAAGTATATTATTACGTAGGCAAGATTTCATCACTTCGCACGTTGGTTTGAAGTTTCGTGGCAATGAAAGCGGTTGGTAAAATAGTCCCGTTATGGTAACTAGATTACAAGGATAAAATTGACATGTGGTTGAAGCAGCTTCTAGCGCGCACATCTGTTTCAAAATGCGTCACGAAACCTACATATCGCTCTTAAGGTATTCACATATATCTACGCCTATAGGCGCTAACACATGCTAGATTGATAATTAGGTACGGTAATTGGTGGTGGTTTGTTTGGGGTTGTTTTGTTCTTTCGTAATTTTGTCACAGGATATTTTTCCGGCGGATTGCCGAATTAATTTACTTGACACACGTAATGACTTGTCTGCTCAATAATTCGCAGTGCCCTTCGAAATTGGCGGTGTGATTCGCGTTACTCGATTATCAATTGCGTCCATACTCACTCTCTAACAGTTTCTATCTCTTGCCGACTGGACAGCCGTACTGATGTCGTGGTGGCACGTGCCCTTGGTGTCGTTTTAATAACTCCGCGGTCTCCCAAAAAATATCTAACTGGATCAATACTGTCCTAATTGAATTATCAATATCCCTGACTGTTTATACTAATCGCGCCCCCGTTTACACTCTCGCGATTTCTCTCGTGCCCACGGCTGTCGAGAATCTAGTGCTCTCCCCCCTGCTTTCGCATATTCTTATATGTTTACCTCCTCATTCTCCCCGCACCCCAGGGCCCATACACTATCGTTCCCGACCTTCCACGGTGGTCTTCTTGCCCTGGCTAAGTGCCCTTTCGTTCGATACCTGCGCAATAACTTCTCCTACATGTTCAAGCCTTCGAAATTGCTGGCTGATTTGTGTTTGCTACCGATACAAATCATGTCCCTTCGTGGTGTGAGTTATCCTGGCCAAATGTGCTCTGTTCCCAGAATTTCGGTAAGCGTGCATGTACCTCGCGTTGTTTATGGTACTTAAGTTAATGATTTAATGGGCCGTAATATTATACTTTCGGTTTTGGAACACCCCGGAATCGCTCACTGTCGGTCAATGGCCATCTCCTGTCTGGTCTCGAGTAATTTATATTTCCATGAACTGTTGGTATTTTCGCCCGACTGGTAAACTTTTGTTACACTTAAGTTAATGGCTTTAGTGTCCCCATTGTGGACAGAATTCTCCCGGACTGGTACATGGATCTGCAGCGCCCACGAGTCACGCCTGTTTACGTATTTTTGAGCCGGAATGCGATACTTATTTATTTATTAATACGAACGATTTCTCAGCAAATAACACCTGTCTCGCCAACTCGTTGTTTAGCAAAATAAAACATGGTATGTCGTGGGTCCTTTCAAAGTTATCGAAAAAAATACAAAATTATTTTCAACGATACTCTTTCTTGGTATTGAAATTAGGCATTAAAAGACATGATTTCAATTTATTCTCAATAAACCCTTCTCTTCTAATTGGCCCACAGACGGCACAACTCGCCTCACTCAATAACTTGACACCTCTCTCAGTAGCTTGAGTATGGCACGGCATTTTTTTAATATTCTTCAAAATTTCATCTTGAACAATATCTGCCTCCATTACTACTACTGAAATATTATCTCAGTATTTATATTTTTGGTAAGTAGAGGCTCTGTCATAGTTTCCCAGTCTATCAAATGGATGTAATCTTCAGCATCCATTGTTATGTTACGTATTTTGAAAATACGCAACACTGCAAGCCCCGATATCGTATTTCTGATTTTCAATATTTTACGTAGTGCAAGTTCTCTAACTTGCTGTCTGTTATCGGCTAACATTGCAAGTAGTATATTTTCTGCATGCCCAAAAAATGCGTTTCTCTGCATAACAGGGTAAATAACAGATTTTAGATTGTCAGGCAAATAGTGTGATAGTTTTATTGGGTCATACAAATGCTTAGCACAAAAAATGCAAAGTGGGTCAGTTTTTATTTAAACTACATCGGAGTATAAACCGTTAAAATAAATGTAGCGAGGATCATAAGATTTTTTGATTGTATGTCACTTGAGACATATAATGTTAACACTCAGTTTGCCGTTGTTAGCCATCTGGAGTGCACAATTTTGCTTGGATTTCTTTTCGCAAGATGTTGATTACAGGATCCATTGTCAATAGATTATCATATTTCAAGCAAATAATGCTGAACTGTGCTAAATTCTTGTTTTGATATAGAAATTTCGGGTGCCGAGCATTTAATCGCACGAAAACCAATAACCGGCAATAGTTGACAGTTAGCCAGTGCTCTTCCAATTGGTCCTCAATGGACCAAGCTTCAATAGCTTTTTAGTCCAGTTGTAGTTCCATCAAGATGTTGAAAAAGGTGGCGTAATGTCAATCCATTCGCATGCAATTTTCATCTGAGCCATTGAAGAGGACGTCTAAACGTGTCTTACAGTAACCGAATAACACCAGCTTCCTTTTCCGTGTTAAAGGCAGTTCCATCACAACCAACAGCGAATATAGTATTTGTGTCGATCGACTTGGAAGACAGGAATGATGGAATATTTCTGCAAATTATTCTAGGTAATCAGAGCCTGGTTCTTTCAGTAATATTATATGCTCCTCCTGAATCACTCTTCGACAATTGTTTTTTATTTTTTTATTTAATTGATATAATTGCAGCTCCACGATCTGAAACTCCATAACGATCTAATAATGTTCTGGCAACAACAGGAAACTTAACATCGGTCATTGTAAGTGAAGAAATCGAAGGAATTGATTGCTGTTTGGAGATCGGGTTTTCAGCCATAGGATAAGTTTGTGGAACGTTCGATGGTGTCTTAGAGTATTTTTGTGAACTTGTATTATGGATTGATTCAAACTCCGAAAGTTCAGGGTTTTTTTTTCATATTGTTTTCGCTGATTTCTTCTTGAAATATCCTTTTCAGTTTTCCTTGTCGTATCCCTGTCTCAAGAACCTATCATAATTTTACGATTGGTACGTTTGTCTATTAAAAATCCTGCTCCTGTATGGTACTTTTCGATTTCTGAGGCAGTCTTCAAACTTCAAACATTGACAAGTAGCAATATCAAACAATTTCTTGCTTTCGTCATTAAAGTTCAACAGTTTTTCTTTCGTCCTTTCTGCTTTTATACGGTCTTAACAATGTTCTGCGCTTACCCTGGTAAGCAATGATTCGAGCCAGTATTGTCTTGTATTCTGCGATTGGTATTGAAACTCTGCGCCACACTTCTTATACATTTTCTGCCACAATTTTTCTGTTTTATTGCACACAGTAATTGTACTGTGTTTTTATAATTTTTCGAGACAAAAATGAACAGTTTCATAACAACCTTGAACGTAAGTAGCATATTTTGTAAAAATTGAATCCCCGAACCAAATATTGGACAAGTCACATCACTTCTGCGTAATGCCATAACTATTTAACTATTAACTAAGCAAATATAATTATATTATATATAATTACGCTCACGTGGTGGCACGAAATTTGAACAGATTTGCCGGCAGCATTGTAGCAACAAGAACGTTGATAACCTCTAAAATTGTTTTTATTTAGGTTTAGGGGACCAAACTTAAACGTATCATAAAAAAAAAAATTTAGCAATAAATGTGACTAAGATAGCTTGTCCAAATACTTTACTAATTTTTCATATATATATATATATATATATATATATATATATATATATATATATATTGTTACATTTTCTTATTGCTCCACTTTGGCTCCAAATGTTACATTAATGTTACG
This sequence comes from Othius punctulatus, assembly GCA_951805005.1. NCBI lineage: Eukaryota > Metazoa > Arthropoda > Insecta > Coleoptera > Staphylinidae > Othius > Othius punctulatus. Next base: position 88,355,095 of record OX638141.1, on the reverse strand, counting down.
TTTTTATATTGCCTCTGCCTATTTTATTGGTGTTGAATATTTAAGCATTTACTTGTTTTGTAACTTTTTGTTCTTTCTCTTATCTCAGGTTCAATAGTAGGTTCAATCATAACTAAATAGAATTTTGTTCAAATACTTTAATGAATTGAAAATAACCAAATATTAAAACATCTAATATAAACTGAACTAAACAAACAAATCAAAAACAATAGAAAACAAAATTATTAAATACATAATAAACTATGGCCAACATTAACAAAATAAATCCTATATACACAAGCCAACTTATGTGATAATATGACTCTTGCACTTTACGCAAACTTTCTACTTGCAGTTATCTTCTTGTGGTTCCTTGATTACGTTGTCCTGTTGTCCCTGCTTTCCCGTCTGATCCGTTGTTGATTCCCACAAAAGTAAACATCTACTTTTGTGTGCGAAGTTGAGCGGCTTGAAGTCCTGATTTTTGAATATCTCCGTCACGGCTCCTATCTTGTTGAACTCCTCTCCTGGTTGACTGTCTTCTCCCAGCAATATGTCCAATCGTTGAAACCCCGTTAATATTTTGTAATGTATTCCTATTAGAATCGCAACATCTCCACCCGCGATCCACACGCGTCTCTCCCCCTCGTCAAACTCTCTTTGTTGATTATTTTCGACTTTCCATTATTCAATTTTCCCAAGCGTCTATGCACGAAGTCACCTGTCACCCGTGGTAACCAATCAACAACCTTCATCCGCGGATTGCTTTGTATATTTGTGCATACTTGTTCATATTCACATTTACAATATTTACAATAATTTTTGTTAGCTTGTGCCCTGAAGATTATAATGCTATCTAAAACTTATATAATAATAACAATAAATTTATTCTAATTAATCTAAATAAATACTACAAATACCATCACAATATATATAATCAGTATCCTTTCTACCATATAATGGTGTAGGGTGTCTAATACAGTTTTTTTTTTACAGATGTACAAGTTTTGCCCACTTTTTTTTTGTTTTTCACCATTGTTCTTGCCTCTGCCCATTATTTTCCTCTGTTTTTCAGAATCTCGTTTATGGAGTTGTTCCATGTTTGTCTTGGTCTTCCTCTGCTTCTTCGTTTTCCAGATCTGTCTTCCCATATTCTCTTAACTGGCCATGTGCTTCTCTTTCTTTGTAGATAACCCCACCAGCTCAGTTTTCTTCTTGTCATAAATTCCTCTAACGATTTTACTTCCAACTCTTCTCTGATTTGGGTGTTTCTGATTTTGTCCCGCCTTGTAACGCCTCTTACTCTTCTCAGGTATTTCATTTCAGATGCCTGTAATTTGCTCTTTTCTTTCTTGGTTAGTGTCCATGATTCGCCGCTATATGTTAATATCGGTCTAAAAACCGATTTCAATACTTTTATTTTTGTCTGACGGGGTATTTCGTGTTTATTTATGAACATCTTGTTCAGCGCGTAGTAAGTTTTCATTGTCTTTTCTATTCTGCTGTTTACCTCCAATTCTTGCTTGCCATCCTTATTTATTTCTACTCCCAGATATCTCATGGTTTCCACTTGTTCTATGTTTGTGTTGTCTATTCTAATGTTTATTTTTTGTAGGTTCCCCGATTACCATTACTTTTGTATTCTTTATATTCGTCTTCATACCATATTCTTTTAGTACCTTATTCCATATGTTTAGGTTGTATTGTAGATCGTCTTCCCCTTTCGCTACTATTATTACATCATCCGCGAATGCACCTTCCGAGATTTCCACTCTCTGCATATTTTTGTATCCAATCAGTAATTTTTTGGTTTTCTGCGTGCTTTTTTTAACATCTCGTCCACGTAGACGATAAATAATGTCGGGCTCAAGCCTCCCTCTTGCGTTAATCCTTCTTTCGTTTTGAACGGTTCTGATTTCTGATTACCATGTATTATCACGTTTGTGTTTGTGTTGTAGATTTGTTTAGTTATTCTGATTAGTTTGGGGTTGACTCCTCGTTCTTTAAGTATATCCAACAGCGTTTCTCTGTTCACCAAGTCAAAGGCTTTTTCCATATCTATAAAACCCAAATGATGTATTTTTTTTGTATTCTTGATTTCTCTATTATTTCCAGAATCGTGAAAATGTGATCTTGCGGGCTATGTCTTTTTCTGAAGCCACTTTGTGATTCATCTAATGTTGGTTCTATCTTTGTTCTTAGTTTTTTGCCTAGGATTTGTTCATACATTTTCATAGTTGTGTTTAGTAATGTTATTCCCAGGTAGTTTTGGCACTCTTTTCTGTCCCCTTTTTTATATACTGGAACTATTTGTGCAGTTTGCCAGTCTTTCGGAATTTGTTCTTTTTGCCACACTGAGTTGTACAGTTCTAAAAGTATTTCTGATCCTTTCTTTCCTGATTCTTTATCATTTCAGCCGTCATTTTGTCCATTCCGGGTGCTTTTCCATTTTTCATTTTCTTTATTACCTCTTTTAGTTCTTCCATAGTTATTTCTTCATTTGGTTTTTCCTTGTGTCTGGTTGTTTCCTCGTTCTCTGATGTTTCTCCAACCGTGTACGTGCCCAAAAGCTCTTCAAAATACTCTTTCCACCTTTCCATAATTTCTTTTCCATCTGTTATTTGCTTTCCTTATCTGTTCTTTATTTGTCTGGTGTTGAATTTCTTCTAATTTCGGCAATTTTTGAGTACTATACAGAAGAGTTTCTGGTTCTCTTTACTATCCTGCTCCATTTTTTGCCAAACAGTTTCCATGTTTCCTTCTTTGTTTCTATTATTAATTCCTTGACTTTTCTTCTTTTTTCTTTATATTTATTATAGCTGCCTTCTGTCTTTTGTGATAGGTAGGTTAGGTAGGTCTTTCCACGCTATTTTCTCTTCTCTAACTTCTTTTTTTATTTCCTCCGTCCACCATGCGGTTTGCGTTAATTAATATACTATTATTTAATAGACATATTCGTATTATTATTATTGCCAGTCTCATTTTAATAATACTTTTATTCTCAAAAAACTTGTTTAAAGCCATTTGTTAAATGGCGTTCATAAATTAGCATTCAATTGCCAATTGACTGTTGATAACGTTTTTATTAAATTCGCTATTACAAAATGTACAGCTGCTTTACAAGTATGGAGAACTATTATGAGCATTATGTTAAGCAATCTATTTTTGTATAATAATGATTTTAAGTAAATAAAGCATAGCTGGTATTTATTATTAATAGGTTTGTTAATTAATCTTCCCAATTAAGTTTTCATTACTCTAGGGAAAAACCCACACGCTTCGTGGGTGCGGGTTTCGCAAGGGAGCACAATGGGGAACGCGTGTGCTCTTCGTGGTATTTCGGGGTTGACTTCCTCCCTCATGGTGCGGTGGAGGATCCGGCGCCCACTGAAATCGCGAAATGGCTCGACATTTTCCAGGCTTTCGGCCATCTGACATTTTCCACAACCCCCGCATGACGCCCCCAGGACACTTCCCTAAATACGAACCAGCAAGGCGTATTGACATTTACCCCGCTGGGGGAAACGTTTCTGTTTTACTCACCCACGTCACTACTGTTAAACAAAAAAAAAATACATTAGAGTTAATCAGTCCTTGCTTCATATTATAAAGATAATATCTCAATTAAATGCTTCACCAGGTCACCAACAGCTAATGGAAATTATATTGGCTATTGTTTACTTAATTACGATTTCATTCTGCTACTGTGATTATTTACTAGGGGAACCATAGGCGCCGACTTTTCAGATTCTCGAGGGGGGCAAAAAGTAAAGTCAGTTATTTGGTCATTTAGAAAACTAAGTTGATTTATTTGGCAAATAAAGTGGTAATTCTTAAAACTAATAATGAAATATAAAAATTCTTAAAACTAATAATAAACCTATAATATAAATAAAATATAAAAAATATAATATAAAATATAATAAAATTTATCATTCCCGAGAAAATGTGTTTTGTCTCACAGTTGCCCGCGAAATAAACTCGTTGACAATGTCGTCAATATTTATTGAGTGCGATAGATCTCGGTGAATATTTAAAAGTGAAATCTGATTTAACCTCTCATGTCCCATTGTCGATCTTAAATAGGATTTTAAACGTCGAATACTAGAGAACGTTCTTTCAGCGGTACATGTTGTCGCAGGTATAGTTAAAAATATCTTAACAAATTTATGAATTTCCGGCAACATTTCTATGATATGTTGACGACTTTTTAGAAATGTACATACATCAGTAATTAAATTTAATTTCACTGCTTTAGTCGAAGCCAAATCTAGAACCATGTCCCTGTGAAGCTTTAATCACTCTACATTAAAAGCTTCTCCCTAAAATGTGCAAATCTCATTATCATTTTTTTCAAAATAAACTGTTCCATGTTTATCAAACGTTGTATAGACGCAGTTGCGAAGCGATCATCCAGGCTTATAATGAGCTTATCATCAACTTCATTGAAAATTTGTTTATAAAAATCAAACGCATTTAAAAATGAATGCCCTAAGGAACCATCATTTAATAGCTTAGGTGAAACTCGTTGTCTTGGTAATCTGATCCCCATTAATTTTAATGATTTGGCTGTCACTTATGCATCTTTCCGTAAGGTTTCATAGCCAGTGTCTCTCATTTTTCTTACAATACTCTTCACAGCATCTATTTTCAATTTTGCTTGGTGAATGTTCAGGAACGCAGTTCTGTAATCAAAATTTTATTTTTTTCAAATATCTTTATAACAATTTTTTAATAAAATAATGATTTTTGTTACAGTAGATTTTTTAAATATCCATTGGCCTTGTACTAGCTTCAGTCTTATTACTTTTAGAGACATTTTGTAGAAAGTCGATTAATGTTTGGTAATTATCAACAATGCTTTTTAGTGAAGATACCCGCATGCACCATCAAGTCGGACAAAATGGACACAGAGAACTTGACTCCCTTTCTGTATTTAATTTTAATCTGTTAAATATTTCGATTCGTTTCGGCGATTTATTAACAAAATATATGAGGTCTGTCATAATGCTTTAGAAATTTTGTATTTCCAAAATTTCTTGCATACCATCTTGCACTACCAAATTTAATGTATGCGCCATGCAGTGGACAAAAACGGTTCTATTTTCGGACTGTCGAATTCTTGCTTGCAATCCACTTTAAATTCCACTTACATTCCTTGCACCATCGTAACACTGTCCTCTGCAGTTTGCAATTGGTAATTCTAGCCTTATCAATACATCATTTATAACTGAAGACGTTTCTGAATTCGTGAAGGTGTCTCATAAAATCCAATGAAATATTCATAGACTTCTAAATTACTATCTACAATTCTCAAGTATATTGACAGTTATTCTTTTGATGAAATATCGGTTGTGTCGTCACTTAGAATAGCAAAATAAGTTTCTTCCTTTATAACATGAACTACTCGTATCATGGAAATAACTTTATTTCCACCTTCTTAGTAAATGACATTTTATAGGGTTATTTTGTTGTAGTAAAGCAGACAGATTGGAAACTAATTCAAATTTTATTACAAACACTTTAAAACTATAACGGATCGGGCATATACACATATACACATTTATTCATTTTCGAAATTCATTTGTACATTTTCGGCAACCATTTTCTGGTTGTTACTTTCAATTTTCATATTCACGTTTTTGTTAGAAACAGAGAAACTCGTGACTGCAGTCAATGGTGCTTCGTTTTCTTTATTACAACCCTTCTGATTGCCAGATTGAACCATTTTTGCATTTTTTCTTTTGTTACACGTAGATTTAGCAATATAATTTACATTACCATAACTACGTCCAGCTACAAATTACCCAACGCCTCGGTATAATAAATATCAAGCAATTTATTTAAAAAATGTCAAATGAAGGTGGAAATAAAAGTTTGTACGTGACACGCTTTGCGATTAATCTTTACTAGGCTCACTGGATTCTGGTGTTCGCTCCTACGTCGCTCACCTCACAAACTTCCAGCTCGCCCATAAAGATTAATTTACAAAGCTCGTCACGTAAATAACTATTACCAGCCATTATAGACAACATTTCAGTGAAAACATCGTGAGAGCACCATTTATAATTGGTACGATTCTACCAACTATTCAATTCTTCAGAACGGAGTTTTAGTAAAAATTTAATGGAATTTGGAAGTTTCATCGATATGGCCTCTAATTACTAAACCCTGTATTGGCAAAAATTGCAACGTAGAAATATTTTTTTTAAGCAACTCCTGATTGAATCATTTCTTTCCGTTTCGCCAGCGATATTTTTTCGTCAATATTTTTCCCTGTGGAAAATGAATTGTACCTTTCCACATCGGATTTGTGTAAAAAATAATTTTCATGTATTTGACATTTTTCGAACGCTTTTTTTCCATTTAGAAAATCCGTCATTCACAAACGCATTTATTGATGCTTTATCATGTCTATTCATGGTATTACGTAGAATGTCCACTTCATCACAGAAAATACCTTGTCTCTTCCTGGATTATATTCGATCCACTTATATTTATTTTCCCAATTAGGGAGAAACTTTTTCCATCACTGCTAGATGGACACTCGGCTGTAGCGTCTAGATCATTTAATGTCATTGGGGATTCTTCTATAGCTACTACATTTTCAGAACCGTCTGAAATTTTCCTCTTTCTGACACTGTGCGCCATTTACGTTAAAATTCACCCACAAAAAGTGTGTCCTGCCAAAATTCGCCCCCCTTGGTAATAACTTATAGATATTATACTGATAGCGTTATATCCTAATTCCACAAGAATTCTACAATCCGCAGGTGTTTCTGCATTTAAACCTTTGAAGAATGGATGAAAATCTGCTGCATTGAAATTTAGAGAAATTATACCACGGAAACACTTACAAAAGAAAAATTTGCACTTGTAATTAAGATAGAAATTGAGAAACTTAAACCTGCCACTATAATTAATGGATTCAAAGCTTGTGGCCTTTATTCATTAGATCCTAATGCGATCGATTTTAGTAAGTATTTAGACAAAATAAATAAAATGCAAATTTATAAACTAGAAACTGCGATAGACAACCATAATTCAACTGGAGCTTTTATTACATTGAATCATTTCAAAACCATTTTACGAGATGAATACATGACTAAAATTTTAGACTTTAATGAGAAGGAGCTAAACGATAACTAATATTTTGTTATGTTGCATAGAATATATAAAATTATCAAACAAAGTAATAATAATAATAATGATTATCAAATAAATCTTCAAGATGACTTTGACATTGAAACTATACCTATTGTTTATGCTAATAATGAAGACATAAACTTGGACATCAGAAGTTGTCATGATGGTCAAATAAGAGAATTATTGAGTAGCGAATTATGGAAAAGTACTAGTATTCCTATACAGAACTTCGATGAAGAAGATATTACTGTGGTTTGTGATAATACTAAGCCAAACATAAATAAACCTAAGCTGAATAAAAGTATTGAAGATTTTATTCCATCTGTAAAAGCACCTGAGTGAAAGGGAAAGAAAAATCCAGAAAAATCTTCCTTCGTTATAATTTCTTCAACATGGAAAAAATAAAACAACAAAAAAAAATGAAGCAAACGAGAAAAGGATATTAGAAAGGCTGCTAGAATTGGAAAAAAGGCAAAAAAAGAGAACCTAAAAAAACAACACATGAAAACTAAAATTAGAAAGAAAAACAAACAGCCAAGCATTAACATAATTAACATAGTTCATAATTATTGGCGTTCTTTTGTTTTTCGAAAAATCGTCATTACTCCCTTATTTTAAGGAATATTTAAAAAATACAAAAACGTTCAACATGCGCTTTCGGTTCTCTAAAACATTTGTATTTACAATTATTTTTTATTTTATCAAATAACAAAATGGCGACTGATAAAAAATTTCTAAGCAAGATATTTTGAAAACCAATCGATCGATTTTTGAAAATAAAACATTTTTAAAATCCTTGAAGTATCTTATAACATATGTCTGTTTTGATAAATATGCATTTTTATACACAAATTGTGCAAAATACGCACACAAATGATAAACGTGACAGAAACTTTTCAAGTTGAAGCAGAAATTTCTGAAGAACAAGATCAAAAAGTATTTAAATTTAAACGTACAAACTAGAAAACACGTGCCTCAACTTGTTTAATGGCCTAACTTAAGGTTAGCCTACTTTGTTTTAAATGATTGTTGCAGTTTGTTAAAATTTATCTTGTAATTCAATTTGAATAATAACGTTTTTGGACAGATCGAAAAAAAAATGTTTCAGGCAAATGTTATAATATAGTTCAAGGATTTCATAAATGTTTTATTTTCAAAAATCAATCGAGTGATTTTCAAAATATCTTGTTTCGAAATTTTTCTTCGGTCGCCATTTTGTTATTTGATAAAGTAAAAAATAACGTTTTTGTATTTTTTAAATATGTCTTAAAATAAGGGAGTAATGACGATTTTTCGAGAAACAAAAGAACGCCAATAACTATGAACTTGGGCTCCAATTCAAAAATTTTAACTAAGAAAAGTTGTTTGTTTCAATGAGTTCTAACTGCCATTTTTGGGTGTTACAACTTAGTATTAACACCCTGTATAAAATGTGATAATGTTTCTACTCTGAAAAATATGTTGTTACAAGAAGACAAGAGCTATGATTTAGAATACAATAATAAAACAGGGATTGATACCGTTACGAAAATATTACCTGAAAGTGAAAATAATGTGCAAACTGACAAAATAAATATTATTCTAAATATTAAAATAAAAAGCTCCTGTGGTACATCTGAAATGGATTCTTACGAATATGAATTTGAAAACGCAAAAATGTACGAAATCCTATATTTTTACTGCGTAAAAAATATTTCGTTTGATAAATTAGGCATTAATGTACTACATGTCAAGGCACTTGCCATATTTCATGTGTATTGATTCAATAAATGAACAAATCAAGGAACCTTTATTATATTGTGACATATGCAGACAAAAAAGTTATATCTAATTGTCATGTCTGTTATAAATAAAGTTATTTTACGAAATTATTTATTATGCATTATTATTTTTAAAAACATAATGGTTCCACAACAAAAAATCGAAAACAATTTTTTTTCAAATTTCATTTGGAGAAAATAGTTAAAAATAACATTATCGGCTTTTAAAAATATACCAACCACTGTGGCCAATAACTGTAAATTATGTGGCAAATAACTGGAAAAACTGGCAAATTATTGTAGTTTGATTCACATTTATATTAAAACCAAAAATGAAAAAAATGTGTTTATAGAAAACAGATATAAATAGATGTGTTCGAAAGAGTATTAATTAAGCTCTTTTGCTCATTATTCGATTTAGTTTTATTCTAGAAATTGCGCTAAGTTAACCATTTTTTAAATATTGATATTTACTTGGCTACAATTTATAGTGGTAATAATTAAATTACATTGAAATGCCAGAATTTCAAAATATTTTCATAAATTGCGTACTATTGTAAAAATTATCGTGCCAATTGTGAGGAGTTGTTATTTTTGGATAATTTAGTTGATAGTTCCTGTTGGTACTAAGTGAGGTCTATTTGACGCCGATTGGTGAGGCGCTACTGAACAATCGTGTATAACACCGCATATTTTAAACTCCGGGCGTAGTTACAGTTAAAGTAATCCTCTCGGAACAAGCTTATGCTCTTTCGGGGATACGCCTCGCCTATCAGACGATGACGCGAGAAAGGTTTCACGTCCTGATAGTGTGCATGTTGTATTGGATGTGTGGAGATGTGCCGAAGTGCTCAAGTGCGCCTACAGCACACAGGAGAAATTTTGGTGCAGGCGCCAGGAGTCGTTAAGATTGTTAATTATCGCGGATATTGCATAGGGCTCACCAGGGGCGTCCTCCAAGATTATAATCTACTGAAGTGGTGAGATTAGGACCTGGAAATTACATCAAAAACCGTTGTCGGTGTTGAAAATTACACCGAGGAAATTTAAATATACTCTATGATTTTTAAACGACATCCTTCATTATTGGGTCAGAAATTGACATACTTGCCAACTTGCCTGAATATTTAAAAATAGGTACAATAGGCCGCTGTGGAAATATGTTTATGCACTCTCAGGTGTAGGGTAACAAAACCGTTTTTGTTTTTATAAACTAGTTTCGGCTTGGGAGCCCGCATCAGCAATCAAATCTATTTAATTAAATTAAAAATTACATTTTAGTTACAGGAGACAAATTTTTATTTATTACTTATAGTCAGTATATCGTCAGCTTAGTGTTATAAGGTTGCATGTAACATTTTTTCAATTTTTAGGCCTATAACTTTATAGGGCTATATGATTTCAAAGCGGGACTTTTTAACTTGTGCGAAGCTTAAAATTGGATGATCAAGGATGATTAATTATAAAAAATCTAATTACAGTGCACAATACATCATTTTCTATAATAACAAACATATTTAAAGTTGATATTCCCAAATTTATAAATTTGCACATACAACCTTGTAACATTGCGCCGACATATGTTCCAATAATAATAATAATAATAATAATAATAATAATAATAGTAATAATAACAATAATAATAAATAATAATAATAATTTATTCCCCAACAGGCCATACAGCCCAATTACAGGAAAACATAAAATATATAATATACACACCTACATAGTTATAAAGAAATTACCTAAATAATCAACTTAAATTCTAGTTAGCCTTCTAGATGGATCTTAAATTGACGGTATGTAGTTCCAAATATATCAGCGTTTTCCGAGATTTCATTATACAACCTACAAATTCTGTGCAGTAGTGAGTTTGATTCATAGTTGCTTTAAGGCGTGGTGGGGTAAAACATTGCCGATTGCCTAGAGTGGAAGCGAGGAACGAATATATTAATCTCTCTATAGTTGCTGGGTCATCAACAATGTTGTTAAGAAGCTTGTACAGGTAGCATACACCCTGATGGTTATGTTTATTAGTTATGGATACAAACTTAAATTCACTTAATAATAACTCAGAGGAGTAGCCGAAACCTGCGTATACTCTGTGTTTACGATAGTGTAATTGTTTTAAAAACTTTTTTTGCAACCCTTCCAATATTTTTTTACGAATATGTAGGAGACCATATTAGCGAGCAGTAACTCAGCTTACTGCTGATGTAGTAATTATAGAGGGAATACATACTAGCAGCAGATATAAATTCTTTCAAATTACGAATAATAAATCCTAACATGCAATATGGCTCGTTGGTAATGTTTATAACATGGCGATTAAATGATAATTTTGAGTCAAAGGTAACACCAAGATCTTTGAACTCGTTTACTTTGGATATACACGCATTTCCTATCTTATACCGGTAATTAATAATATTTGTTTTCCTAGAGAAGGACATAGTACAGCACTTTTTACTATTCAAGTTTATTCCATTATTGAAATACCACATGTCCAATTCATTAAGATCCTTCTGCAACGATACACAGTCGGTAGGATTCTCGATTACCCTGAATATTTTAAGATCATCTGCGTATAGAAGAAAATTATTGGAGATAACAGAACACACATCATTGAAAAATATTAAGAACAGTAATGGGCTCAGGTTTGAGCCTTTTAGAACCCCACTATTTGCTATATATGAATTAGAATATACTTCTTGGTAATGTACAAATTGTTGACGCTGTTCTAGATACGAAGCTATAGTGTTGATGATGCTATTATCAATGTTGGATTCAACTAGTCGTCTTAATAAGATCTTATGATTCATACGGTCACACCATTTCATTAAATCAGTGTATGCTACATCTACTTGCTTCCGAGAGGCCTTCGCCACACATATAAATTCGATCAGGTTATATAAATTCGATGTCGTGGATCGTTTTATATCCAAAGATATAAAGATATCTTTGGTTTAACTGTATTATATATAAGTTAGTATAATATGGATTCAAACACCTTCGAAAAGTTGCTCACCAATGCAATTGGACGATAGTTGGTGATATCACTTCTGTTACCATGCTTAAAAAATAGCACTATTTTGACCATCTTCCATTTGTCGGGGAAAGTGTAACGGGCCGGTTTTGCCTCCGACGGAAACTGTTTTGATTTTTAATTGCGCGCCTGGATCGCCAACGTAGGCAACCGCTACGCACACTTTTTTTTTATACGTGACGTGTTTCCGATATGCGTGTGATTTTTAAATCGTCGGCGAGGCGCCGCCATGAGGTAGAAGCTAGTCGAGTTCCCTGGAGTGCAGAAGTGTCACGAGGTCACAGTTTTTCTTTGGTCTATCACCAACCGGTTTCCGGGATTTAAAACGTGTCCTCCATTAACCACCCTAAGAGGGATTGACGGCACCAGGCACAAGGCAAGGGAGGGTACTGTACTACTCAACTCTACACGCTTATAACATCAGAGTAAGTGATTAAACATGACATATTTTTTTCGTAAAGTCACGTGTCCGGCCATTGTTAATAAGGCCATGTGCTTTACAGGCGTTTTTTATGTAAGGGCTGGAGTAACCCAGCCAGCCAGGTTCTTGGCTAGGGGCAACGACCATCCTGCCAAAGTTGTTCTGAGGACTGGAATTTAGCGACGGCGTCCCCGACGATTGCCGGCCGCCGCACCGAGCCCAGAATCGCCAGTGGAGTCGCCATGAGGAACACAGGCCAGATCTATATATATATAAATTTTTTGTTCTCATTTATTGCTTTAATTTCCGTTGATATATCGTTTTTTTCTTTTGTGTAAAATTTGCGTTGCGTGTTTCGTGCCGTACGTGTTTTGCGTTTTTGTAAGAAAAAGGTGGCTCCGTCAGCCCTTCGCATCGCGCGTTACGTGTTCGCGGGATTCGGCCGAGTCTGGTGGAGGCAGCGCGATAGAGTTGCGGGCGGAGGTATTTCTTTCAGGAAGCGTAGGCACGGTGTCCTGTCTTTTGTGTGAATATACTCAGATATTTTACACCACAAAATTCACACCTGTTATTTTTTGTTCCCCCACGTTTTCTTAATCGGGCATTCTTTTCAGTTTAACTTCCTATTCTCATTGCGAGATTTAAATCTGGTGGTGTGGGCGCCAGATGGCCAGCCGTTGCGACAGTTCGTAATTTCTGAACTTCGCTGACTGTCTGCCGTCAACCCACGCAGATAGGGTGAAGCCCCCCTTGGTGACGAAGTAGTGGCGAGGTTAAAATTACGTGGAGCATTTTTTTACCCCCCCACTCTCCGACACCGAGAGCCTGGCCCTCGTCGCTGCTTCGAAGGGACCCTCCACTCGCTGCGCGGCCTAACGGGCTGATAGCCCTTCAGGCACGTCACAAAAGTTCCAAGTTTTAGTATTAGATTGCATATGTACATTAAAGGTGTAGATAAAACGGCAGCAGAGTCCTTTAAAAGAATTTCGGGAACCATATCCAGACCCATTGTTTCTTTATTCTTTAAGTTTAATAATTGAGTTTGTACCAAATGCTCGGATATTTTATAGTCATCTCCAAATAAGTCGAGACATGTAAAAAGTGTTGAATGATCCGATAAGGTGTCGTCGTTCCGATATGCACTGCAGAAATAAGTTCCAAAAGCATTTACAATATCCTCCGGTTTGTCCAGGGTCACACCATTATATAACATTACACCTGGAATTCTTGTTGAGCTCATCAATGAGTTTATATATGACCAAAACTTTCTCGGATTAGAGATCATTAATTTTTCAGTGTTGTGAATAAATGATTTATGCGCCTGCTCTATGTCATTTCTCACCCTGTTCCGAATCTCACAGAATTTAATTTTGTTGTGTTCTGTCTTTGTGCGTGAGTATTCTTTCCTGGCACTAGTCTTCCTTTTGAGTGAGGCAATTATTTCAGAGGTGAACAATGGTGGATACTTATTCTTCCTTATCTTCAAATCAGGTATGTGTTTATTAAATAAATCATAAAGACAGTTATATAAAAACTTGCAAGCTGCATTAACATCATTAGTAGTGTACAGTTCATTCCAATGAATGTTACAAATTTGTGCATAGAGTTATAGATAGTCAGCAGGACGAAAATTATATTCTTTCCTGTTTTCAGATGTAAAGTTACATATTTTTGTGGTGATTAAATTGAGCTTTACTAATAAGGAAGGATGGTGCACGTCCTCTTTCACAAGAGAGTCCACATACTTTTCTTCACTACAAGATTTTTTGTGTTAGTAACTAAGTCCAATAATCTCGCGGTATTAGTAATAGTGTCTGAGTGCACTAGGTTGTTAAATGATAGGAAACTTGTAAAGTGCGCAATTATTCCTTGATTTCGATGATTATCCGCATCAACAAGGTCCCTAATATTAAAATCGCCTACAATTAAAATTTCATTATTAAAGTCCAAAATATTTCCAAGATACTCAAATAACTACGCATATAAATCTACAGAAGTATCGGGAACAATGTATACACATACAATATAGATCCATCTAGAGTTATATATAGAATATAGTTATATATACTTACGAATTTTACACATATTTCACAACATTTAAGTTTAGCATCAACAGCAATGAGTACACCACCGCCACGCCTATTGCCGATCCTGTCCTTGCGAAATATGTTGTGATCACTGCCAACCAATTCGCTGTCGAATTTTGATTCGGAGATCCAAGTCTCGGTTATTGCATATACATCATGTTTAGTGACTCTTACACTATTATAGAAATTATGCGTTTTTGTGTTCCATCCATTGACGTTCTGGTAATATATAGTAAAGAAATATTGAACTGGGACTGCAGGTTGTTGGATACTTAGTAGTTTTTTTCGGTTGTTCATCTTCTTGATTACTTTTCATCTACCATTAATGTACTTCAGAACTACATCAGTCTCACCGGCCAAGATCCTTCTGTTTAATTTTTCCAAAGCATTCCGTTGCTGTGTCCTTTGCATAACAGTTGGGTCAAATGTTGCTCTAAGAGGAGCTGACAGGACCTTTTTATTAATAATTATAGTGAAGCTTGCATTATTATTTTGAAATATCACTTTTATAGGGCGGGTACCATCAGTTTTCTTCCCAAGTCGAAATACTTTGTTAACAGTTGCATTTGGATCAGCCAAAGCAAGGAGTGTCTTCACGTTTTCAAAATCTGTTTTTTTTTTCGGTAGTTGCGCTTACGTTCTCATGGGGCGATTCGTTCACATTAAATAGAATTAAGTTACATTCCCTGCTCTTTCGGTCATTCACTTCGTCGATTATGGCAACTTCACGTATAGTTTTAGACAGATTAGGTAGACTCAGCTTGCTCCTTGCTGTGACACATTAATTTGAAGTGCCGTAACTTGATTTTTTTATATAGCACGCCCTATATTTCAGTACTTAGTCCTATTCAGGGTCTCGGTTTACATATTATTTGCCCCTTATATTTTTTTCTTAAAAGTTGATAGTTGAGAGATAATTCTGATTTTCTTAAAAACGTACACAGATCTCATCGATATAAACTTAGCGGGCCATGAAAATCACTTAATTCTGTCATGCCAACGTCCAAGTGACATTTATTGTACGATACGTTTTATTTTTCTCAGCGCATTTTCTTAATGAATTTTTCTCATAATGAAATAGTTGATATGGTTTATGTACACGCTGGCAGCGCAAACCGTTGCTGGTGATCAGATTCGATTAAGGTATAACAAATCAATAGCAAAAACATTTGAATTAAACTATTTTCTCATGCGAAAATTTCATGTTCACGACAAAAATTACAACGTGTCGTACAATAAATGTCACTTTGACGTTGACATGACAGAAACAATTGATATTCAATGCCCGTTAAGTTTATATCGATGAGATCTGGGTTCATTTTTCAGAAAATCCAAATTATTTCTCAAACTATGAGCTTTTTACAAAAAATATAAGGGGTAAAACAGATGTAAAATAAGATGCTCTATATGGCTAAGTAATGTTTAAAAGTTTTAAAGTTTAAAAAAAGTAATTTCCCATAGCAAGTTGATGCCACAATGCAAATCAACGATCTTGCCGCCAGAAGATACCCCAGACAGATGTTTTGAATCTGGAAAAGTTCCAACCCGATATCCTAGAAAAGTGCCCTGCGATTTTTTTAATAAGTGCCTGTAAATGCATAAAATTTTAGAAAAACATAAACAACTTGTGCACGGTTAAAGCGAATTGTAGAACTAAACGGATATATAAAGCCCAAAAAAGGGCAAATTCAAATATGTAAATTATACAGGGGGTGCCATTTAAAAAAAATCTAGGTCGAAGGCTGCCCTGCAAAAATGGAACACCCTGCATATGGCAAAATAATTTTACAAACTGCACTTTGGCATCTAGTTTGCAGTGCCGTTTGGTTTATTTCGATATCATTAACAGTGTAGGTGTAATGGGGCCTGCCCGTCCTATTGACTCACCCTGTATAATAAAATGTATGAAAGTGTTCATTGGCTTTTATGCTGCTGTAATATTTGGGAATTGGCAGAATTCCCCTCGTCCTAAATTTCGCTTGTAAGTAAGTTTTCCCATAAAAACAGAACTCAACTTTTGTTTTAATTAAACTCAGTGCATCGGCTTGAAGCTGCTTGACCTAAACAAGTCCGTCAAATAAGCTACGTATAAGCTCTTTATAAAAGATCGATCCAAGCAACATATTTTGATAGCCAACGTATCTCTGTTTGAAGCAGTAACAATTAAATTCTTCATCATTGACAATACAGAATTGTTTAAACAATCTACCATTGAATGAATTACTTTAATGACCTAATACGAGGCAGAGTCAAATGAAAACCTTGTAAACGTTAAACAAAATTTATTCAAGCAAAGTTAAAAACAAACATGTCATTTTCGACCCCTTTCGATTATGATCCTCTTTTATAAATCGCACGTATGCTAAGAGTAAGGCTTCACTTCTTGGTAAAGTTGATTCATCAAGCTGTAAAGAATACTCGGATGTTTTCAGTAATACAGAATAAATCTTCCACATCTTGAGCCATTTCATCAATTCTTCTTTGCACTGTATTATTACCCAAAGCCAATTTTTTGGAAATTGTGGACGGTAGTTTGTGAAACAGGTCATGATTTTTCACAAATGATTATCATGAGATGCTTATTTACCTTCACGAATCAACATTCTCGAATGTTTTCCTTTTTTTTTTCATGCAAAAATTAACGAATTTATTATTATTTCAAAAACATCGGGTTCCTGTGACCCATCCTGTATTATCTGTAGAAAAGTGAATCGAATCAAATGTATTTAGGGGGTGTTTGTGATTAATTATTTTTTAAGAGTTTACCTAAATTAGAGAGTAAGAAAATGCATAAATATTACAGGGGCGTTTACAGGAACAAACAGACAACTAGATTCATTCCTTATTCTTTTAAACAACTTACATGAAATTATTCAGTTCACCATGGAATTAGAAACAGATAACAAGATTAATTTTCTTGACTTAACAATATCAAAAATTAACAACAAACATGACTTCGCAATCTACAGGAAGCCAACACACACTGACAACACCATCCACAATGACTCATTTCACCCAAAATCACAAAAAATGTCAGCATATAATTTCATGATACATAGATTACTAACCATCCCAATGACGGAACTCAATTATACACAAGAACTGAACATAATTAAACAAATTGCCGGAAAAAATGGATTTCACGAAAACCTCATTGGTACCATATTGAAAGCTAGAATTAAACAACGAACTACAAACCTAATATACCCACGAGGAAAAGATAAAACTCATATGAAGTATGCCTCCATTACGTATTCAGGACCCTCATCCTTAAAAATTGCAAACATCCTGAAAAAGAAAAATGTGAAAGTCTCGTTTGAAACAAACAACAACCTAGGTAGAATAATAAAAAATAACAAAAGTCCAATTATCATTGGACCGCAGCGGGGTTTACATATTGACGTGTGGGGACTGCCCAATGATTTACAAAGGGCAAACAGGTCGTGCCTTCTCAGAAAGGATCGAGGAACATCAAAAATGTTTCACTAATCATAAAAATTCTTCCACGTACGCGAACCACCTACGAGAGGAAGGACATTCGTTCGACCCCAAATTCCAAATACTCCATCAAGAAGAAAAAGGAAGGAAACTTAACCACCTGGAAAGCCTGGAAATCAACAAAAGGAAATTAAGCGGCCTCCTACTTAACGACCAAACGGACGTCAATCATTCACCGCTCCTCAATATTTTTAAAACTTGTTAATAGCTACCCCCCACCCCCATCAATGCACTACTTAAGCAAATTGTACCCAGTTTATGGCGAAACAATTGTCGTGAACAATAAAAACAATTTTGAAATTTTTAAAAAAGTGCGTAACTTTATTTCATATATTAGCATAAATATTTACATGTTATTGCCGTTTTATTGAATCAACTATCTACCACTTTGGGAACCACTGCTCTAGGCTATAGGCGAGATTAAAATCCTAACCTTGTAATTAGTAGAAGCATAAATAATGCCACGTGGGCTTCGGCTCAGTAAGCACTTATAATTCTAATGTACATTTAAAATGTTTACATAAACTATAGCAATATATCATCAAAGAAAACCATCGAAACCACATGCTGGTGCGCACTAGCGCGGTATTTAAATGTAATTATTTATAGTCCCTGCCAGGCCGCAACTTTTAATAACGCTCCCCCAATTAAAACTGCTGCTGTACTATTTTTTTTTTCAGCCTCTGTGTTAAATATTAATTTCCAGCGAACGATTCGGTATGAAAAACGCGGCCGCCTTTATGGCGCTCGCCTCCGTGTTTGCATGTGTGTGTATGTGTGTGTCGTGTTTTTAAATTTAACGGAGCAAGGCGCAATTTAAAAATCTAGAGGGCGCCCCCGGCCCACACGTCCGGGGTGATTTATTTATTGGCCATATATTACCGGCGACTTGCCGCATCCGTTATAGGATGCAACTCATGCAGAAGGTCCTTTAAACTTTGGTTATTGTTCGATGCACACATGCACTTGCACACACACACTCACACACCTACACACATGTCCATACAAAGCAGCGACGGACAGTTTGATTTCGCTGAGGCGGCGGGGGCGGTGAAATCGTAACGTTAAACAGGCACGAAACTTTCGATCCCATCGGGGCCAACAAATATTATTGAAAATGCGCGCCGATAGTAAAAAATGGATACGTCGGACAACTTGAAACTTTATGGATCCCGATATTTTTGCTGGGATGCATGGGAATGTTTGAAATACGTTTCGAATGTTCTGCATATATTTTCTGCTTACCCAGCTCGGTTTCCTGCAAAATGGATTAAAGAGTTTGCTCCCAGTTACGTTATATACAGGATGTCCCAGTTATAGTGCTAGAAACAATCGTGCTCGTTTACGGTAAAAGATAGAGAGTTGGCTGAATTAGACAAAATAATCTTACCGGCAAGACAGTGGCGGCTCGTGCTGTAGAAATGTGAAGGTTGCAGGTTACTTATAATTACTAGATATGCTCGTTTCATAAAAAAAACATTTATTTTTACACAAGCCTACATATATCAAACATAAAACAACTAACTTTCAGTCCGAGTCTTCAATATTATGCCTTATTTGAAGAGAAAATACATTCAACGTTCTTTAGTGGTAGCGAATTTGTTCATCACCTTTTGATTAAAATCAGGTATGCTCTCGATTAGGTCTCTTTCTTGAGAAAGCATCGCCAACGCAGAAAGTCTTTCTTGGCTCATTGTGTTTCTTAAGAAAGTTTTGATCCTTTTGAGAGTAGAAAAGCATCGTTCTGCTTCAGCTGAAGCCATGGGAATTGTAATTAGAATTTTCAATAGCTTTAAAGTTTCACTAAAAGTCTCACTTAGCACACTGTTCTCAGAAATCGACTCATAAAATGGAAGTATACCCGATACTGATCTGAATTCTTTTGTTTCGTAGATCACGGTCAATTCTGTTCGAAGTTTTTGTTTATTAAAAAATGGATAAACCTTGTTTGCTTCTTCAAATTTTTTTTCGGGAAAACAGGTTTCATACTGATCATATTTCTCAGAAAAAAACAGAGTAGCAGCGATTAAGTGGCCACTGAAGTTGAATCGGTCTTTGGCTTGACTAATAATAATGTCACAGACTTCTTTTACTTCTCGAGCGTATTCGTCACCGTCGGTATGACGCCGTTTTGGAGTTGACCTGTCTGGAAGTTCGACGAAACTATTTCTAATTAATGTTATCTGAGTTTCAAATGCTATGATGTAGTTTTTGGCAATAACAGGATCAATTTCTCTTGTTTGAAATTTAGCAAATAATATGTCTACGTGGGGCATTATCTTGTAAAATAAATATAGCCAAGAAATGAAGCTCTTGCTATCAAGAATTGAGATATAACCCAGTGCTTGGTTAATTGTACTAGTGTTTTTGGCGGTGTTTAAAATTTTTCTCATTGTTTCAAGAATATCCTCCCTATTTTCAAATACAGTGCAGACAATTCTGGAATTAAAATTCCACCTTGTTGGAGCCGAACGAGGTAAGCGTTTCTTAACAGTTTCATCTAGTATTGCAGTCCGCTGAGGACTATTTGAAAAAAAATTACAAATTCCTTGTAAATTTGCGAAGAATATACTAGCTTTCGAGTTTGCAGAAGCAGCATTTAACATGACCAAATTCAATTGATGTGCATAACAGTGTATGTATGCTGCGTGTTCCTAAGTTTGTTTAACAATTGCTTGCACTCCATTAGACGGCCCGCTCATGACTGCTGCACCATCATATGTTTGAGCAATAAGTTTCCTCTTGTCATCTTTGACGTGCTTTTCAAATTCTACAAGTATAGCCGAAGACAAGGTTTTCGCATCGTGATCTAAGGGGGTTAAAAAGTCCCAAAATCTTTCAACAGGCTTACCTCTCACTATGTATCTAAAAACGATTGCCATTTGATATATATTTGATACGTCACTGGTTTCGCCAGCTATTACTGACAAAAAGTCGGCTTCGTTTATTTCTTTGGAAATTTCTTCTTGGCACACACTAAAAATTGTTTGTAAAATTTCATTTTGGATAGTTTTTGACGTTCCCTTAAAAACCGTTGCTTTTTCCAAATGTTCCTTATGAGCAACGTCCAACTCGGCACTAAAATTGATTAATCCACGAAAAATTCCCGGATTCGAGGAAGACGTGGATTCGTCATGGCCTCTCATAGCGAGCTCAAAGGCCCCTCAAAACCGAACACAATTAATAATAATATTTAAAATGTACCGATTATTTGTCACTTTGTCATTTTGTAACCGAATATTTTGTCGATACGCACTGTCCAATTGAGCCGCAATATTGACGCTTCCAAATAGGGAAAATCTCAAAGTTCTTCGCATGTGCCTTGCAGAGCTAACATGGTACTTAATTCTTGCTGCTAAATGGGTCAAATCCACCATTCCTACTTTCGTCCATGAATCTTTTCCTCCAAATAGTAAACATGGGAAACGAAACAGCGCATTTTTGATGTCATAGCCACATATCCAACTGTGCTTGGAATTAATGTTCGGATTAAACATCCTATTAAAATTTCGTGCTATGCATTTAACGCTTTGTTTTTAATTTAAATTCGGAGTAGGTCTCCCAAGTCTCTTTATTTCAGTTTTTTCGATCGAAGATCGATTGCAGAATGGCAATCGATCTTTGAACAGAAAACTTTGAACAGAATTCATATTAACGAGGATGAAAATGCAGTTCGAACGCGTATTAAGTGTCACGGCAACTCAACAGTCGTCCGCTGATTGTTGGCCTGTGCACGAGTTGTATACGATTTGCAAACCATATAGTGAATATGTGGCGGAGTGGGAAACGAATGCGCAGCGACGATCGCCGCGACTCGCAGCGTAATAAAGCCATGGAACGGTTTGACAAACCGCAATGCTAATGAATGGCCTACGGCAGCAGAATTGAACAGATAATGCTCCGTATTTTAGTACATAATACATTATTAATCTTTACTCATTAAATAATATTTAACGTTTTCTTGTCGTCATTTTTGGCGGTTGCGCAAACCTGCAAACCTTTGGAGGAACCGCCACTGCGGCAAGACCTACTTAGTTACGAAAATTAAGGTTAATAAATCTGAATGGTTTGACCGCCACTGGTAAAATCCGTCAAAGTGCATTATCCATTTTCTTGCTTTGTTTTCTATTTTTTTTATAAATCTCATGTCCATGGCATTTATTCTTTTTATTTGCTTTGCTGTCATCGTCCAAGTTTCGCTGCTGTAAGTTAGCGTTGATCTAATTACTTTTTTGACTATTTCTGTTTTTGTATCTCATTCTTACTAAAAATGGTTTTTTATAACATGTTATATAGTTTTGCTGTTTTTCCTATTTTATTATATTTCATTATCTAATTTACCATTGCTCTGTATGATTGTTCATAAATATCTGTATTGTTCTACTTGTTCAGACAACTATTTTTTTTGTTTGTATTTTTACAATTATTTTACAATATTTTTACAATTAATAATTTTGGCAATTATCATGGTTTTTGTCTTTTTGTAATTTATTTTCATGTTTATTTTCTTAATCTCTTTCTCAATTATTTTCATGTTGTGTATCAGTTCTTCCTCTGTTTCTGCAATTATTGCCATGTCATGCCATACTATTTTTGTTATTTCCATGTTCCATTTGCTTTCTTCGTCAGCTTATCCTATACAATTGTGAAAAGCAAAGCGCTTAGCACGGATCCTTGTTTTACTCCTTTCTTTGTTTCGATTTTTTTTGATTCCGCATTGTTTGTTCTCACAATATTTCTGTTTTCTCTGTACATGTATTTTATTACATTTATTCTTTCTTCCTCTATTCCTCTTTCTGCTAGTTGGTTCCATATGTCCTCTCTCCTTATCCTATGGAATGCCTTTTCGAGATCTACGAAGCATATGTGCATTTCGTTGTTCTTCTTATTTAGTTTCTTGCTTAGTTGTCTGAGTATGAAGATTTTGTCTTGCGTACTTCTCCCGCTTCTAAATCCGCACTGGCTGTCCTCTATTGTTGTTTCTTGTTTGTCTAGCATCATTTTTTCTAGTACCCTGGTCATTTATCTTACTTGGTATACTTCTTAGTGTGATTCCTCTGTAATTTTCGCATATTCATTTATCCCCTTCCTTATGTATTGGTAGAATTATTCCTTTATTTTATTCTCCTGGTGTTTCCCCGCTGCTAATTATGCCATTTATTAGTTTCGTTATTTATGTTATTCCCTCTTCTCCTATGTATTTCATCATCTCCGGGGTTATATCGTCTGTACCTCGTGCTTTTCCGTTTTGTAGTTTTTTATTGCTTCTTGTACTTCTTCCTTTATAATTTTCTCAATTATTTTCTCCTACCTTTCTTCCGACTTTTCCTCCCATTCCTGTGTTACATTATCTTCTTCATCCTGCTCAGTTAATTCTTTGAAATATTGTCTCCATCTTTCTATTATCTTGCCTTCGTTCGTGATAATTGTTCCATTTTTATCTTTTATGTTCCTCATGTTGTGTTCTTTTTTTTGCTTTAGTAGCTTTCGTGTTCCATAGAATAGTTTTTGGTTCTACCCAAAATTCTCATTCATTCTTTTGCCAAATTTCGTCCATGATTTTTGTTTTGCTTCTTTTATTATTGAATAGGTTTTGTTTCTCTTTTCATTGTATTCTTCATAATCTTCTATTTATTTTTTGTTTGTAAGTATCTTTTCCTCTTTTTTGTCTTTTATCTCCTTTTTGACTTCCTCTGTCCACCAGTTTGTCTTTTTCATTTCCCTGTTTCCTATTTTTGTTTCTCCTTTGGTCTCCTTTGCCGCTTCTAATATATTTCTTTTGAATGTTTCCCATTTTCCTTCTATGTTTAGCTTCAATTCACTCTGTCTAAACTTATTTTGTAGTATCTCTTTGTATTTCTCTTGTGTTTGTTTTTCTTTTAATCTGTAGGCTTTTATCTTTTCTTTAACTTTTATCCTCCTCTTGTCTGTTTTTTATATTATCTTCCAACTCATGTCCATTTTTAGTAGGTGGTGGTCACTTCCTATTTCAGCTTGCCTTGTAACACTCACAATCATTATTTTGTTCCAGCTGTATCTATAAATTGGGTGGTAGTCTAATATCGATCTTTAATTTTTGTTTGGCTGTTCCATTGTGTGTGTTTTTCTGTTTGAATATTGTATTTGTTATCACCAGATTGTTTTCAATGCATAATTGTATTATTCTTTCTCCATTGTTGTTTTTAATTTCTTCTCTTCTTTGCCCATTATCTCTTCTATTTCACTATTTTGGCGTCCAACTCTTTCGTTTAGATCTCCCATTATCATTATGTGTTATTTTCCTTCATCTACATCCCTTTGTAGGTTTTCAAAGAATGTGGCTTTCTCTTCTATCTTTGCAGCTTCGTTCGGTCCATATGCTACTATCAGTGTCCATGTTTCTTCCTCGGCTAGTTTGATTTCTATGGTCGTTATTCTTTCGTTTATATGTTTTGGTTTTATTATATCTTTTATCCTGTCAAGGGTTATTATAATTCCATATCAACCAGTATCCTCCATGTATTTTTGTCTATTCCGTGTCCTTTCTTTATTGTTTCTCTAATTTCTAGTATTTCCATTTTATGTTTTCTAATCTCTTCCACCAGTTCTGCTTCTTTTTCTGTGTAGCCTCTAATGTTCCATGTCCCTAATGTTATTTTTTCCTTGTATTTTTTTTTCTCTTTTTTGTCTTTTTCCTTCTTTTTTTTTAAAATTTATTGTGTTATCGGTATTTTGTTCTGGTTTTGTGTTCTTTTCTATTTTATCTATTTCGTCGTTGTTTTCCATATTCATAAGTTTAGTCATTTAAGTTTAGTTTTTTGGACCCTTTTTTGCACATTCTACTACTTTTTCTTTTTCATTTTGTTCCATTTGTATTCTGTTTAATTAATTAGTATTATTCTGTAGCCCATTCTTACTTCATTTCCTTTGCCTTTTTCTTCCTTCGCTATGTTGCTAATTTTTCTTTGCACTTTTCTGTCTTCCAGCGTTAAATAATTTTCTATGTATATTCTAGTATGCTTTATATTACTCTTGGCTTTCATAATTTGTTGCTTCATTACCCACGTTTCCACTTCTTCTAGTACTATGTCTTGGTTTAAGTATTTGTTTATTTTGTATGTGGTTTTTATTTGTATTTCTACTTTTAGTTCTCTTGTTAAGAACTCTTCTATGTCGTTTTTTTACTTTTCTCTTTTGCTGTTTAACTCTTTCATTATGATATTATTGCTCTTCTTTTCTTTTTCTGCGCTTTCTACTCGTTCCTCTAAATCTTGTATTTTTGTAATCATCAATTGTTTTCGTTTTCCCACTTTTCTTCATTCTCATTTGATTCTCTTTTTATTGTTTGTATTTCGTATTTCAGTTCTTTTAGGTATTCGCTGTTTTTCTTTATCTCTTAATGGGTCTTTTTTTAACTATTCATTGTTTTTCCTCACCTCCCGTATTAAATCCTGCATAATTCCTTTCACTTCTTCCATATTTTCTTTGTTTTGTTCTTCTTTGTTATTTTCGCTTTCAGATTTCTGTTGGTTGGCCTGCCATTTTTCCTGTTGGATTTTCCGCTGCTCAGGCGACCTTAGTATCTTCTTGCTTATGTTAAATATTGTCAAATTACTAATGTATGAAATAAAGTTACGCACTTTTTAAAAAATTTCAAAATTGTTTTTTATTGTTCACGACAATTGTTTCGCCACACTGTGGCTTCTTCAGGTGAAGAAATGATACATAAACTGTGTACAATTTGCTTAAGTAGTGTATTGATGGGGGTGGGGGGTAGCTATTAACAAGTTTTAAAAATATTGAGGAGCGGTGAATGATTGACGTCCGTTTGGTCGTTAAGTAGGAGGCCGCTTAATTTCCTTTTGTTGATTTCCAGGCTTTCCAGGTGGTTAAGTTTCCTTCCTTTTTCTTCTTGATGGAGTATTTGGAATTTGGGGTCGAACGAATGTCCTTCCTCTCGTAGGTGGTTCGCGTACGTGGAAGAATTTTTATTATTAGTGAAACATTTTTGATGTTCCTCGATCCTTTCTGAGAAGGCACGACCTGTTTGCCCTACGTAAATCATTGGGCAGTCCCCACACGTCAACATGTAAACCCCGCTGCGGTCAGTTTTGATAATTGGATTTTTGTTATTTTTTATTATTCTACCTAGGTTGTTGTTTGTTTTGAACGAGACTTTCACATTTTTCTTTTTCAGGATGTTTGCAATTTTTAAGGATGAGGATCCTGAATACGTGATGGAGGCATACTTCATATGATTATTATCTTTTCCTCGTGGGTATATTAAGTTTGTAGTTCGTTGTTTAATTTTTGCTTTTAATATGGTATCAATGAGGTTTTCGTGAAATCCATTTTTTCCGGCAATTTGTTTAATTATGTTCAGTTCTTGTGTATAATTGAGTTCCGTCATTGGGATGGTTAGTAATCTATGTATCATGAAATTATATGCTGACATTTTTTGTGATTTTGGGTGAAATGAGTCATTGTGGATGGTGTTGTCAGTGTGTGTTGGTTTCCTGTAGATTGCGAAGTCATGTTTGTTGTTAATTTTTGATATTGTTAAGTCAAGAAAATTAATCTTGTTATCTGTTTCTAACTCCATGGTGAACTGAATATTTTTATGTAAGTTGTTTAAAAGAATAAGAAATGAATCTAGTTGTCTGTTTGTTCCTGTAAACGCCACTATTACATCATCCACATAGCGATACCAGTATAGGCAGTTCTTAAAAGCCGTTGATTTAGAAATTTGTGTCTCGATGTTATTCATAAATATTTCTGCCATTAAGGGGCTTAATGGGTTCCCCATTGCTAATCCGTCCGGTTGGGAGTAGAATTGGTCGTTAAATTTTAGGTAATTTTGAGCAATATTAAGTTCCAGGAGATTTATAATTTCTGAGATTATAATAGTATTTGTCCCATTGTCTGTCATCATCTTATCTATTATTGTGACTGTTTCCGATGGCGGTACGTTTGTAAATAAATTCTTTACATCGAATGAAACGAATTTGCTGTTGGGTGGTAATTTAACGTCTTTAATTTTTGTGACGAGTTCCAGGCTATTTTTAATTGCAAACTTTGAGTTAAACTTGCTATGTTGTTTAATTAATGTATTCAGTTGTTTGGCTAATTTGGTGCCGGGGGAATTTACGTATGATACAACGGGTCTTATAGGTTGGTCCTCTTTATGTAATTTAATCAAACCGTACAATTTAGGTGGTTGTGGGTTCATTGTGGTGAGGAAATATTTTTCTTTCTCCGAAAATAAAGCTGTACTTTGACTAATTTCTTGTTTTAATTTTGTCTGGAACTTTTTGGTTGGGTTATTTTTCAGTAATTTAAATGAGTTGGACTCTAGGAAGAGTTTGATTTTATTTTTGTATTCGTTTTTGTTTATTGCGATGATTGTGTTTCCTTTATCTGCTTTTGTAAAAATAATATCCGATACTTTTGATTTCTCCCGGATTGATTTTGCTATTACTCCTTCTTTTATAACTCGATTCTGGGTTGTATTCTGGGTTGTAATAGCAAAATCAATCCGGGAGAAATCAAAAGTATCGGATATTATTTTTACAAAAGCAGATAAAGGAAACACAATCATCGCAATAAACAAAAACGAATACAAAAATAAAATCAAACTCTTCCTAGAGTCCAACTCATTTAAATTACTGAAAAATAACCCAACCAAAAAGTTCCAGACAAAATTAAAACAAGAAATTAGTCAAAGTACAGCTTTATTTTCGGAGAAAGAAAAATATTTCCTCACCACAATGAACCCACAACCACCTAAATTGTACGGTTTGATTAAATTACATAAAGAGGACCAACCTATAAGACCCGTTGTATCATACGTAAATTCCCCCGGCACCAAATTAGCCAAACAACTGAATACATTAATTAAACAACATAGCAAGTTTAACTCAAAGTTTGCAATTAAAAATAGCCTGGAACTCGTCACAAAAATTAAAGACGTTAAATTACCACCCAACAGCAAATTCGTTTCATTCGATGTAAAGAATTTATTTACAAACGTACCGCCATCGGAAACAGTCACAATAATAGATAAGATGATGACAGACAATGGGACAAATACTATTATAATCTCAGAAATTATAAATCTCCTGGAACTTAATATTGCTCAAAATTACCTAAAAATTTAACGACCAATTCTACTCCCAACCGGACGGATTAGCAATGGGGAACCCATTAAGCCCCTTAATGGCAGAAATATTTATGAATAACATCGAGACACAAATTTCTAAATCAACGGCTTTTAAGAACTGCCTATACTGGTATCGCTATGTGGATGATGTAATAGTGGCGTTTACAGGAACAAACAGACAACTAGATTCATTTCTTATTCTTTTAAACAACTTACATAAAAATATTCAGTTCACCATGGAGTTAGAAACAGATAACAAGATTAATTTTCTTGACTTAACAATATCAAAAATTAACAACAAACATGACTTCGCAATCTACAGGAAACCAACACACACTGACAACACCATCCACAATGACTCATTTCACCCAAAATCACAAAAAATGTCAGCATATAATTTCATGATACATAGATTACTAACCATCCCAATGACGGAACTCAATTATACACAAGAACTGAACATAATTAAACAAATTGCCGGAAAAAATGGATTTCACGAAAACCTCATTGATACCATATTAAAAGCAAAAATTAAACAACGAACTACAAACTTAATATACCCACGAGGAAAAGATAATAATCATATGAAGTATGCCTCCATCACGTATTCAGGATC
Organism: Othius punctulatus; assembly: GCA_951805005.1. NCBI lineage: Eukaryota > Metazoa > Arthropoda > Insecta > Coleoptera > Staphylinidae > Othius > Othius punctulatus. The sequence goes on along the minus strand of OX638141.1, from coordinate 88,326,407 downwards.
CTCATCCTTAAAAATTGCAAACATCCTGAAAAAGAAAAATGTGAAAGTCTCGTTCAAAACAAACAACAACCTAGGTAGAATAATAAAAAATAACAAAAATCCAATTATCAAAACTGACCGCAGCGGGGTTTACATGTTGACGTGTGGGGACTGCCCAATGATTTACGTAGGGCAAACAGGTCGTGCCTTCTCAGAAAGGATCGAGGAACATCAAAAATGTTTCACTAATAATAAAAATTCTTCCACGTACGCGAACCACCTACGAGAGGAAGGACATTCGTTCGACCCCAAATTCCAAATACTCCATCAAGAAGAAAAAGGAAGGAAACTTAACCACCTGGAAAGCCTGGAAATCAACAAAAGGAAATTAAGCGGCCTCCTACTTAACGACCAAACGGACGTCAATCATTCACCGCTCCTCAATATTTTTAAAACTTGTTAATAGCTACCCCCCACCCCCATCAATACACTACTTAAGCAAATTGTACACAGTTTATGTATCATTTCTTCACCTGAAGAAGCCACAGTGTGGCGAAACAATTGTCGTGAACAATAAAAAACAATTTTGAAAATTTTTAAAAAGTGCGTAACTTTATTTCATACATTAGTAATTATGAATTTTCAACAAATAAAAGCCACATCGATCAACCTGTTAAATATTGTGTTGGACTCGTTTATACCCTGTTCCTCTTAGACTCTATACCTTCGAAAACAGTGAATTGAAAATTAAACCGAACGTGTTTAACGATACGATTTATCAATATATCACCCCGAGGTTATGATTCCGGCTATCGTCAAACTGAATCATTAGAAGACAGTTTACACACATTCGAAATAGACTGAAAGGCTGGCTGGTCGATCTGTAGAAACTGTATCCTTTCTGCAGTTAATCCAAATAGTATAATATTTAGTTGATCGGTCAAGAACTTTAAATGGCCCATCAAAGTTTGCTTCCAAGCTCCGAGTGACACGATCAATTCGTACGTATACATGCGAATATTTATCCAGCTGTGGTGGCAAAAAATACGATTTACTACAATTTCTCGTGACCGCAGGGGAAAGTGAATCCATAATTCTTTTAATTTCTGTAACAAACGTAGAGTTATCTATGGGTTTATCCCAGAGATGAAATGACAGATCTATGAATTCACCCGGAAGATGGAAGGTAGTACCCAAGACACATTCCGCCGCCGAAGCTTTCAAGGGTTCCTTATCAGCAGCACGCAAACCCAAGAACACTAATAAGTGCTTCAGCCAATGAGAGACAGTTTGAATCGCCTTAAGAGACTTCTTAAGACTGTCGTTACCTTTCTGTAAAGATATTTTATTCCGCATGTGGCGCTAAATTCGCGCTCTCCTTCCATACAATTTTCCTCCTACATACAACAAAAATCGACAACGAAGTTTGCATTGGCATTTTCAAGCCATGTCCGCACTAAGATCACACGCATTAATGGGGGGCTTAAATGCAGACAGGACTTGAGATTGCCAATGCCTTTTTCGTCGTCGATTTTTGTTATACGTACGATATTATTGGTATACAGGGTTTTAATACAAGTTGTAATACCCGAAGCATTCACTTTCGGTTCTCTAAAACATTTGTATTTCAATTATTTTCTATATTTTCAAATAACAAAATGGCGATCGATCAAAAACTTCAAAACAAGATATTTGGAAAACCACTCGATCAATTTCTGAAAACAAAACATTTATAAAATCCTTAAACTCTCTTATAACATTTGCCTGAAACTTTTTTTTTCGATCTGTCCAAAAAATGTTCTATTTAAATAAAATTACAAGATAAATTTTAACAACTGCAATAATAATTAAAAACAAAGTAGGCTTGCTGTCATTAAACAATGAAATAAAAGCCGAATAATGAACGCGTACTTCAAAGTGTTTCAAAGTCAAAATATTTTACAATTGCAAATTGAGGACTAGCAGACAATAAAACAATCACATATAGTTATTAAAGTAATCAAAGTAAATTTAATAAACAGAAACATAAAAACAAGTAAAGATTAAGAAAACATAATTAATAAATAAAATATACAATCAAAGCAGATGTTGAAAATGTTGATTAGCATTTCAAGAGTTATGGTGCGGCAAACATTCATGATTTCTGCCATTAACTCTTTCAACATTTGCTGTCTTCTTTGGAAAATCCTATCTATTATATATCCAAAAATTGAGTAGTCCAGTGGAGTTAGATCTGGTGAGCGTGGCGGCCATAGTCCTTGACTGATTAGTCAATTATCAAAAAATTCTTGCAGATATGCTGGAATTGCTCTGGCTGCATGGGCTGTTGCCCATCTTGTTGGAAATATCCGTTCTGTGATTCTTCATCATTTAATTGGTCTATGAAAGACTGGACAATGTGTTGCCGATATCTCTCACCATTTATTGTATCATGAAATAATGTAGGCCCAATTATTCTATGGCGAGACACAGACAACCAAATTCCAAGCTTCTGGGGATGTAGTGGTGTTTCCACAAAAATATGAGGGTTTTGGGCATGCCAGCACCTATACTTTTGTGAATTAACATATCCTGATAGGTGGAACCAAGCCTCATCACCAGAGCACGGATTCTATGGAAAATACCTTTTTGGTCAATATTTAGGTAACTTAAAAATATTTGAAGATAAATGCGTTTTGGGATGTATTAAAAATTTTGAGCCATGTTTGATTTTGCCTAATTGCCCAAAACATGTTTATTGGGCCTAAAACCGAAATTAACGCTCCTAAAATAAGGCACTGAGTTTTTTTAATAGCATAAATATTACAATTTTAATATAACCTCACTTCCACGCTTCATATCCATTTCAATTCGCACTGCATGCATGAAACAATGACAACAACGAAGTTTAAAGAACCGTTTCGATCAAAAGTAAAAAAAAAATGGTTAAGAGAGGTGCAAGACAGTGATACTTTCAAGCAGCATCTCAATATAGACGAAGAGCTGTTTTGTACAGGTTGCGGGAAAATAGTAAATATAAGAACGTTTTCAAATACCTATGCTACAGTGGTCCTTGATTTTCTTTGGTCACGTGTAAAAATAAATACCATTTGGAGCAACATGTTTCTGCTCCTGGACATACGAGAATTGTTTCATAATCTGAGAGGCATATGCTAGTAACAGATGCATGCAATCAATCGGAAAAGGATGAATTTAATTACGATTTGTGTGAGGCTTTTATTGCCACAAATATACCACTGCACAAATTAAAAACTCCAAAATTATTGGCTTTTTTTAGAAAAACATTGCAACAGAAAACCCACAAGTGAATCTACAATCAGGAAATGTTTTGTGACAAGATGTTATGATAAGGTAACACTAACCTTATTTTTATTATTTCCCTCTTAATAAATCCGTTTCTCTGGGTATTTATATATAATTTTAGACTTTCGATGCTTTCCGAAAGGGCATAGGCAACAGTGACATTTGGGTGTTAGTAGGTGAAACCACTTAAGGGGCGCTTTATGGCCAATACAATTGTCGGAAAATTGCCTTCCGAAGATTAAGGGGTGCCTTTCTTACTTGTGTCAAAACCATTAGAGAAAACCAATAGTGAAACAGTGGCAAGATTTGTGAATGACTCGTTAAGTAAAAATATCACACTAATTTGAATTTATATGTATAAAAAAATAATTATGCTCTTGCAGCAATACTGCAGCCAAATGGTGTGCAACATGACAAGGTAAAATTGTTTGTAACAGATGGTGCCTCATACATGCTAATGTGTGGCATATACTTCAAATATTTTACAAAAATATCATACTTGTTTTGCACATGCTTTACATTTGGTGTGTGAATCTGAAACCAATGTAACGATTGGCGTAAATGGAATCATTTCCTACACAAAGAAAGTGTTTTTAAAAGCTCCACTTCGAGTAGACTTCTATCGGGAGCATTTGTCTGGAGTGCCACTTCCACCTGAACCTGTTCTAACCCGTTCGGGAACATAACTTGAAGCCGACATATTTTATGCAGATAATTATGACGAATTTTGACGATTTCAGATTATATTGAACTTAGACAAAAACTGTGCTAAATCAATTGAAAATGCCCAGAAATATTTCAGTACCACAAATATAAAAAACAATATTAAATACGTTAGATATATATAATATACGATTTGTTTAAAGAAAATTATACTGAATATATTAGCTTTAGGGTATTTAGATATTAATAGAATTACTTAGATAGTCAAATAGGATTTGTATAGCTAGAATTATAATTAATTCAGGGCACTATTAACGTAAAATAATGGTAATGAGTCAGTAATATGTATAAAATGCAATGGAAAATTCAAACTCATCGTACAAAAACGTTGGACATTCGTATACAAGCAGAAAAATACAAGGATCTCGAATATCTGATTCAAATCACAATTGGAATTATGGTTTCACCGGTATATGACTAATTATAATCATAATTATAATTTGTTGATTCGTTGCCGTGGTTTCAAACTGGATTCGGGTAGCAACTCGACAATTTACACGCATATTTGGATCAACGTCGGCGGATTTTAACAAGCGAAAAGCACTTGTTTAACCGAGGTTTTCGAAAGACTGAACGCCGATAAACAATCATATTCGCTTTAGATCCCGGAGCATCCACGTCGGTCAGCAGAGAAGAAGGAAACAGTTGTACAGAACAAATATCGTCGTTATTAACATTCATGCGTTATTTAAAAACAGTTTAATTTACGTTTTGCTTACGCGGATGTAATAAATTTCGGGACAGTAATTATTTGCGTTCGATCATCTGTAAACACTCGACGTGAACTAGGGAATCATTATCAACACGGAACAGCTGAAAGGAGGACCGAGAACTTCAACCCCAAAGACGATTCAGTGAGAACGTTAACTATAGAAGAGGATCAACCGAGGGCAGCAGGACTTTCAATCGAGGGAATTGGTGCCGATTTGATCGAATTTACTGTGTGACGTACCTGAAGGGCAATCAGCGCGTTAGGCCGTGGAGCGAGTGGAGGGTCCCTTCGAAGTAGTGACGAGGGCCAGGCTCTCGGTGTCAGAGAGTGGGGGGGTTAAAAAAAGGCTCCACGTAATTTTAACCTCGTTGCTACTTCGTCGCAAAGGGTGGCTCCACCCTACCTGCGTGGGTGGACGGCAGACAGTCAGCGACGTTCAGAAATCACGAACTGTCACAACGCTGACCATTTGGCGCCAACACCACCAGATTTAAATCTCGCAGTGAGAATAGAAAACTGAAACTGAAATAAATGCCCGATCGAGAAAACGTGGGGGGAACAAAAAATTACAGGTGTGAGTTCTGTAGTATAAAATATCGGCGTTTATTCACACAAACGACGGACACCGTGTCTGCGCTCCTGAAATAAATACCTCCGCACGCAACCCTTTCACGCAGGGTTCACTCTATTCGGCCGAATATAGCAAGCTCCTAATCACGCGAATCAAAGGGCCGACGGAGCGACCTTTCTCTTACACAAGCGCAAAGCACGTACGGCACGCAACACGTAAACGCAACTCTTACACAAAAGAATAAACAATATGTCAATAAGGAATTAAACGGAGGTCTGGCTCAATTGAGACCACAAAAAAATGTATCAATATCTATATATATATATCTCTGGTTATCTGGCCTGTGTTCCTGGTGGTCGTCGCTGGCGGCTGGCTACAGCTCCTGAATGGCGGCGGTTTGCGTCGTGGACGCTGATCACCCGATTCTGGCCTCAGCGCAGGATGATCGCGGCCTCCAGCCAAGAATGGTTTGGCCAAGCTACTTAGCCCGTAACAAAACGCCTGCAAAGCACATGGCCTTAGTAACAATGGCCGGACACGTGGCTTCACGAAAAGGAAAAAAAATAATCTCGGGCTTAACTACTTACTCAGGTGTTATGAGCGTTTTAGTCCTTTGCCCTGTACTTGGTGCCTCAATCCCCTCAAGGGTGGTCAACTGAGTCCCCGTTGGCTATCCCGGAAACCGGATGGTGGTACATCTTATTTCAACGGTTCTTCTGGCACGGCCGCACGGGACACAAGTTAGCTGAAGTCTGCCTCTATGGCGGCGCCTCGCCGGCGAATTTTAAAAATCGCCCACAGGGGAAACGCGTCACCACAACAAAAAAGTGCGTGCACGGTTGTCTACAGTGCAGGTCCACGCGCCAATTAATTATTAAAATGCAGTTTCTGCCAAAGCCGTTTTCGGACCGTTACAACTGATTCGACATCTGCAACCAGGATTGCCGATCACCATTGCGAGTTGCCGATATTCACCTGGAATATAAATTTGAATGCCAGGTAGAATTTACTAAAATTACCACTCAATTAGGGAGTTAATTGTGCGAATTGGGAATTTCGGGAATTATTGTTATTTAATATTGATAGTGTTAATTTGTTAATCTGTGATAGGACTTGCTTTTTATTGTCAAGCGTTAATTTTGTTTCATATTGAATTAGTGTAGTGTTTGTTTTGTTATCAATTATTTAAATATTTAATATTACAATAAATCATAATTAAAATTAATATTCTTTGCCTGCCATCTAATTTATTTCAATCTCACTTTTTGACCCTGAGAAAAGAGTAAAACAAAATAACAAAATTCATAACAACAAAAGTAAGTAACAATTTTATGATCCTTAATTATCAACTCAATAATAAATCTACGCAGTTATTAGATTTGGTATAACATAGCATTTTGAGACCCCGAACGTGGAGCGCAAATATAAAACTTCAATCATAACATTACAATATATCAAAGCGCATTTTTAAATCTTGCTTAAGAAGAAAGTGAACACGTTCGGTTTACTTTTTACAGAATCATTTACAATCATTAACGAAGTAGAAACCTCTCTAAAAACAACTCCAGGAGCAGTTGGAAAGTTGGCCCTCCAGAAACTCAAAACTCCTAGAAATGTCAAAAACTCCAGGAGCTGAAGAGATGCAGCTCTTTGCCTGGTCGAAGTTTTTCGACGGACAATTTGGAAAAACACCTCATTTGCTACGCCAATGCCAAATTTGTCACATTTTCGTAATGCATCTACCATATTAATAATGAAATATAGAATTATAAGCTTATTTTTAATTGCCTGATATGCCAATTTTATATATTTCAAGGCCTAAAAGTATTGCCTTTTTTGACGAATTTTAAGTCCTAAATTCCGCGCTCTGCTCATAACTGAAAAATGTTAAATCGAGCAATCGATCGTCATTTAAATTTCCCATAAACCATCGGAAAAATCTCAATCGGCGTTGAGGATCCACTGGCAACAATTCTTGCACCACTGAGACCCTATAAGGGTGTAAATTCAACCTCTTTCTCACAATTCTATGGCAGGTGCTCGAGCAAATTCCAGCTTGCATACCCAATTTACGAATTGACTTTTGAGGGCTTACTTCGAGTCCTTCACGAACATCTGCAACAACGTCTCCTGATACTGATGGTCTGCCTGAGGATTTAGTTTCCCTAAAGCGGTGCACCATTCGTGAACTATGTATTGACCAAACCGAGTATTCAAATTGGTGGTCAGGGAACTTGTGTTGAAATTCCCGAAAGCACTCGGGAATTGAATAAATCCATTCTCCATTTTCAAATTGTCCATTACGAAAGTAAGCCTCAACAATAAAAGTGTTCTTCAGATCAGCGTACATTTTAACAAATTACTGTTATTATGTTGTCTGACAGTTGACAGGTATGGTTGACAGTGATAGTTCTCTAATAGTACGGTATACAATTTTGAAAGGCGGCACAACTGAAATAACAACAATCGTGTAGGTATAGTCGACCCAAAAATCTAAGAATATTACGACTTTGACTTATAAGTATTTTATGGGGGTTTTATTTGGTGTTGCCATAAAATCATAAAAGTCCTGCTAATATTATTCAGTTATCTGGGGTTGCCCGGCTGTCTTTCTGGTATTGACGACGGCGTGCGATTCTTCCGTCTTGACCATCCGTTTGCTTTATGGTGACCCTAAATTAAACCCCGAATATAACTATTAAGAAGTCAAAGTCATAATATTCTTAGATCTTTGGGTCAAGTATACACCTTGTATATTCCCGCATTCTCAGCGTGTCACATAGCGCTCTCTAAAAGAATTTCTTGTTTGTTTCAGGGAGGTGACGAAAGTTTTTTTAGTTAAAATAGAGGCTTTTGGATTTCGTTCGCATTACGTACCGTCTTCTGTTTTTTTACGTTATTCTTCGTTTGCTGTGCGTGGGAGTTTGGAGGAGAGATGGGATTTTGAGTGCGTTGTATTTTGCATCGGCGCGGATAGAATGTGTCTTATTGTGGGCCATATTTCACTGCAGACAGTGGCACCCGCACCACTTTATAGGGCAATAACTCGAGATGAGCGCGGCGGCGGCCGGAAAAGAACTGCAAGAATTGGGGAGGGGTGAGGGGCACACTGAGCCCCTGGGAGAGTGAGTAATTCGAAAACAAACTGCGCGATCTCCGTCACGGAATGCCATAAATAAATTTGGATGGGATCTTCCGGTCGCAAAGAATCGTAATGAATGTAAGTCGGCGCAATTAGTGTCTCTCGCGGATTGATTTATTTAATTATGATTGCTATTTATCGGGGCCAATTGGGGCGTTGGGGGTGGCGGGAGGTGTAGATATCCGGATTTTCTTGTGCTATGGGAGTATTATGGTTCCACGACGCGGATGATATACAGCCCTTACCTTGTAATAACATCACGTAAACTATAAGACAAGCTGTTGGAGAATCGAAAAACATATTGCCACTGCGGACGGGGCCGAGGAGAGAAACGTCGGTGTTTTGTAGTTGCGCGATTATCTCCGCTCTTTCCGCCGCCCCCTCTGCCGTCGAGTCGGCCATAGCCGCCTCCGCCGCCGCCCTCGCCGCTTTGACTCTGTCAATATTTTTGCAACGTGTCGCATTTTTCGCTTTGCATTATATATGTTTCCGGTGGAGAGCGCCTCTCTGTGCCCAGATCTACTTGCGCATCCGGTGTTTTCACCGGGTGACAGCTCCCAGATAAATCAGACAACTGGGTCGAAACGGAGCTTTGGAAGTTTTCAAGTCGCTCGCACCGCCATCCCCCCATCGCCGCCCCCACGACATATACCTTGTCATAATGTAGGAGCGCCTTGACACTTATGTGTGTTTTAAATCAGGCGCTCCCACCGAACACGATTACTTTCGTATTTGAAAAGTACTTTACGTTCTTCACACTACATTTGTCCCCGTATTCGCCGGCTTTTTCTGCATCCGAAGCACTTTATTACGCGAATATCACCGGGGTAAACAAAAACGAATCGAATCCAAGCTCGAACTAGAAAAGTTCGGGGCACGCGCGCATAAAACAATTGCGACACGTGTGTTTGCAGCCTGGCCACCTAAAGCGGCCGCCTCGTAAATTCCTTATCTGCTCCCGGCGGCGGCGACGGGGGTGGCGTATTAATACAACACCATCACCTCCTTCAGCCCCCGCAGATCCGTCGTCGCGTTGCATACATTAAACGCTCGGCCAACTCACATAAAACCCCACGATAACGAAGCTTATAAAAGTATATTTCGTCCTGCGGACTCCGCACGAGGACTGGCCGGAGTTATCGCCGCAGAAACTGCGATAAATACCCTGCCGTCATCTGCAGAAGGTCGCCCGGCCACATCAGGACATCTAAACTCCCGAAAACCTAGAGAGGCGCAAGTTACGGTTTCCTCTTAAGAATATTACTCGCAGGGCCGGCTCGAGGGGTATGCAGGCGATGCGGTGCATCGGGGCGCCCCCCTAAAGGGGGACCTCATCATCATCCTCTTTGCTTCAACACGACCAAACACAACAAACAGTAAATGAAAGCGACTTCCTATTTACATTCAGTTCAAATGATCCAGCAACTTGGCCAACATTCATCACTACCATACCCACTTGACGATTCAGGTCGTAATTTCAACAATAATTACACAGGCCAACAAAAGAAAGGTTTTAAAAAACTATTTAAATCTTGATAGCTGATTTTTATAGTTTTTTTTTGGGTGCTAAATCCGTATCTGAACTCTGTTTGTTTCCATCGCCCACAGTTCAGTCACAATTTCATCTAGTAAGATATGGGAAAATATGCTAAATATGCAATAAATATGAAAAGTAATAATAATAATAATAATAATCATATGATAGCACTACATGCCTAGTAGACCCATGGCTTGGTTGATCGCCTCTCGCCATTTCTTCTTGTCTCTTGCTTTTGCTTTCCACTCCGTGATACCTGCGAGCTGCATGTCTTTTTCCACTTCTGTCCTCCATCTTGCCTTTGGTCTTCCTTGTCTCCTTCTTCCTCCGATTGTCCTGGTTAGAATGGTTTTAGGTAGTCTGCTCTCCTCCATTCTTTCAACGTGTCCCAGTCACCGACGCCGTTGTCCCTTAATTACTGCGGCTATGCTGTGGTCGTTGAATAGTATTTTTACCTCTGCGTTTGTTCTTCTTATCCACACGCCATTTATTTGCTTTCCACCGAATATTTTTCGTAATACCTCCATTTCCCACACATGCACCATCTTCTGTTCTGCCTTATTCAAGGTCCACACCTGGCTTGCATATAGAACTATTGGTCGTATTCTTCTTCTTCTTCTTCGTTTTCTCTCTTTTCAGAGAGGTCGTGATTGTGGTTTACTCTTTTGCTGTCGCTCTTCGTACAATATCCCTCCATCTTTCCCTGTTCCCGGAATCTCTTGTTGCTTGTGTTATTGTGTTGTTGGTTGTTGCCTTGATAGTGTCGGTCCACCTCATCGGCGATCTTCCTCTTGGTCTTTTTCCTTCCAATTTCCCCTGTATCACCAGCTTTTCTAGGTTGTTATCATCTCTTCTATTGATGTGGCCGAAAAATTTTAGGATTCTAGTATAGACAATCTGTGACAGTCGCTGGGGTTCATTTATTTCTTTATTAATAGATACGTTAGTTCTGTGAGCTGTCCATGGGACACGTAGTATTCGCCTCCAGCACCACATCTCACATGCATCAATTTTTCGTCTATCCTGTTTTTTAATAGTCCATGATTCAGAGCCATATAGTAGTACTGGGAATACCAGTGTTTTTATTATTTGTTTTTTAGTGTTTAGGGTTATATCACTATCCATCCATGTTCTTTGAAGTTCTCTTGTGGTTCGTCTGGCCATTTCACATCTTCTGTTTATTTCTTTTGTGGAGACACCATCGTTTGTAATGAGTGCTCCTAGGTATATATATTGGCTGACGACCTCGTATCCATCTATATGTGTTATGTCTGTATTATTGTTGTTGCCTCGGTCTATGAACATGATTTTTGTTTTGCTCATGTTGATTTCCAGTTCATAGCTCTCACTTTCTGTTTTCAATTTCTGCACAAGGCCTGTGAGTTCTTCTGCAGTTGATGCTAGCAAGACAGTGTCGTCGGCATATCGCAGGTTGTTTATGGGTGTTCCTCCTATAACTATACCTCCATTCCAATTTTCAAGAACTCTTCTCATTATATATTCTGTGTATATATTGAAGAGGATTCGCGAGAGTATACATCCTTGTCTCGCTCCTTTTTTGATGTTGCATGGATTTGAGAGGAGTTTATCTATTCGTACTCTTGCCTTACTATTTTTGTATAGTTGTTGTATTAATGAGGTTAGATGATGAGGGACTCCCATTTCGCGTAGTATGGTCCAAAGTTTTTCCCATTTCATACTGTCAAAGGCTTTACGATAGTCAACGAAGCACATGTAAATTGGTTTATTGATTTCTCGGGCTTTCTCAATGATCCTTCTTAGGTTGGAAATTTGTTCACGAGTGCCTCTTCCTTTGACAAATCCAGCTTGTTGTGGTGGTATTTGCCATAACAGGAATGGTTTTAGTCTTTCATTAATAATTTTGAGGAGGATCTTGCTGGCATGTGACATTAGTGCCATCATCCGATAGTTCTCGCATTTCTCTTTGGAACCTTTTTTGTGTAATGGTATGAATACCGATTCTACCCAGTCATCAGGCCATTGTCCTGTTGCCCATATTCCGTTGCATATTTTATGTAGTATGTGGACACCGCTTTCTCCCATTGCTTTAATGATTTCGGTCGTGATGTTATCTGCTCCTGGAGATTTTAGGGGCTTGAGTTTTTTTATGGCATTCCTTATTTCCTCTTTTAGGATAGTTGGTTCTTCCTTCATATCTTGTTGTTTATAGTTGTCTGTTTTTCCATGATCATCGAATAGTTCTTCACAGTATTCTTTCCATACTTCCAGTGCTTCGTCTATGTTTGTTACTTTTTCGCCTTCATTATTTTCGATGGTCCATGATCGAGGCATGTGTCGTTTGTTTATTGATTTTACTAATTTATAAAGGTCTTTTGTGTTATTATTTTCAGCGTGCCCCTGTGCTTCGCTGCAGATTCTTAATAGGTGTGTGTTTTTATCCTTTCTGCAACATCGTTGTATAGTTCTGCTGAGTTCGGACAATTTGATCTGTTTTTGTTTTGTATCTATACCACTTGCCCTTAGATCTCTTCTTGCTTGTACTATTTCCATAGTTTGATCCGTTATCCAGTATTGGCGCTTTTCTGTTGTTTGTTTCTCTTTGGTTTCTTTAATCGTTTCTTCGATGGCCATTTTGGTGAATTGCCATATTTTATCAGGTGTTAATGCTTCTTGTTGAGTAGGTGGATTGTCGAGTTTAGTCCGCAGCTTTTCTTCGAATATTTTTTCATTACTAATTTGTGGCCTGGGTGCTGTTGTTCTTGTTTGTGGTACCTTCAGTTTTAGTTTGAAGCGAGCTGTGAGAAGTTTATGATCGCTGCCACATTCTGCTCCAGGGAGGGTTTTTGTGTTTCGTATAGACGTTCTCCATCGAGTGCGTATCAGTATGTAGTCTATCTGGTTTCTACATCGGTCGCCCGGCGATTGCCAGGTATATACTCGTCGAATGTGTTGTTGATGCACTGTGTTCGCTATTGTTAGTTCATTACCCGCACAAAAGTTTAATAGCATTTCTCCCCTTTCATTTCTCGTCCCTATACCGTATTTTCCTACGATATGTCTTAAGTGGTTATCTTCGTTTGTATCTCCAACCTTCGCATTAAAATCTCCTATTATAATAGTTATTTCTCTATTTGGGATTTTCTGTAGTGTTGTTTCAAGTTCTCCGTAAAACTGTTCAATTTCTTCCTCGTTTGAGGCGCTGGTAGGTGCGTATACTTGGATTATATTTAAGTTAACAGGTTTCGAGTGTATTTTGACGGATATCAGCCTGTCATTGATGGCGTTATATCCCATTAAGCTTTTTGCTATTGATGATGTCATTATTATTGCTACTCCGTTTCTGCTGTTGGTTTCATTTCCTGAAAATACCACTGTGTTGCCATTAGTTGTCGTAATAAGGCCATTTCCTTTCCAGTGCGTCTCGGATATTCCTGTAATATCCATATTATATCTTTCCAGTTCTTTTTCCATTAAGTATGTCTTTCCGGTTTGCAAGAGTCCTCGCACATTCCAGGTGCCGATATTGGTATTGTCTAGGTATCTATTACCTTTGTATTTAGCTTTTCTCAAGGCCATCCCCCCCGGATATCCGATTGGGGGATTGTCTCCGGAAAATTTATCTTTGAGTAAAGCCATTTCATTTTCGTGGGAAAGTAGTTATTGAGGTGGGTTCCCGTTGCCTTCCTCAATTTGGTGTTTCAGGGATTTAGTCCTGTGTTTTTGTGAGAATATGGTTATCCCGCCAGTGTTCGGTCGCCAGAGCCTCGTTTGTTCTCTAGCAGGGTGTACCGCGTGCAGGTGAGGTTGACATTTGGATGGCATTTTGGTGTTCGTCTGTGTTATTCGCCACCCCTTACACCCCTATGGTGTAAGGGGTGGCGAACCCCTCTTGGTCGTATTACCGTTTTATAAATCCTCAGCTTTGTATTGGTCGTGACATTATTGTCCTTTAGTACTCCTCTTAGTGCTTGCACACACCGGTTTGCCATCATTAGCCTCGCTGTGTATTTCTTATTTGGTTTCTGGCTTGTTGTGGAATATTGTGCCTAAGTATGTGAACTTTTCTACCTCTTCTATTTTATAGATTTTCCCTCTTTGTGTTATTATGTTTAGATGTTCTCCTTTTTTTACCACGTGATCTGACCATTCCATGTATTTGGTTTTTGCCTCATTGATGTGTAAGCCTAGCTTGTTTGCACTTTCTTCTAGTCGTATTACTACCTCTTTAATTTCTTGCTTGCTTCTAGTTAAAATTACTAAATCATCTGCAGATGCTAGGCATTGATGTCTTCTTTGATACACTAGTCCCGTTCTGTTAATATTTGCTGTCGTTGTAGCTTTTTCTAGTATTATACTAAATAGTGCTGCTGACAGGGGGTCGCCTTGTCTCACCCCTTCTGTTACTGGGAACTTCCCCGACCCGATGTTGTGTTGTTTATTTTTACCTTGTTGTCTGTCTGTCGCAGTGTTAGTCTTATCATATTTGTTAGTTTTTTTGTTTATTCCCATCTCCTCTAGGGCTTTATACAGTTCCCTTCTGCTGAAATTGTCGTAGGCTTGTTTAAAGTCAATGAAACACGCTATTGTGTTTTTCTTGTATTCGTAGCTTTCAGCTCGTATTTCCCTTAATATGAAAATCTGGTCGGTAGTGCTTCTCCCTCTTCTAAAGCCACTGTTTTTTATACTTGTTGCCAGGATTTTATACGCCATGTTTAGAAGTGCTATTCCGCGATAGTTTTGACAGTCACTATTGTCCCCTTTCTTCTGTATGGGGCAGATAATTGCTTCTGTCCATTCCTTCGGCATTTGTTTTTCTGTCCATATCTTATCTATCAGTTTCTGCATTTGGGTGATTAGCGTTTCTCCTCCATGCTTAAACATTTCTCCTGTTATACCGTCACCACCCGGGCTCTTGTTGTTCTTAAGACTTTTGATGATGATCCTGATCTCTTCTCTTGTTAGTGGTTGTTCTTCGTTCGGCTGAGATTCCGTTATGAATAATTTCTCGTCCTGTTCGTTTACTTCGTTCTTCTCATTTAATAATTGTTCGAAATATTCCTTCCATCGCGCTTGTATCTCTTCGTCTCCCGCTATTATTTGGCCATTTCTGTCCTGGGTCTGTCTTGGGTCGGTTGTAACGGTCCAGAAATAGCGTTGGCAGAAACGGCACTTTAATAATTACTTGGCGTATAGACCTGCACGGTAGACAACCGTGGTCGCATTTTTTTGTGGTGGTGACGCGTTTCCCATGTGTGCGATTTTTAAATTCGCCGGCGAAGCGCCGCCATAGAAGTAGAACTCAATTGACTCGTGTCCAGTACAGACCGTGCCAGAAGGACCGTTGAAGATAAGGGTATCACCATCCGGTTTACGGGAATAATCAACGCTTCTCAGCTAACCACCCTTGAGGGGATTGAGGCACCGAGTACGGGGCAGAGAACTAAAACGCTCATAACACCTGAGTAAGTAGTTATTTCCTTTCCGTTTCTTGAAGCCACGTGTCCGGCCATTTTGACTAAGGCCATGTGCTTTGTAGGCGTTTGGCTACGGGCTACGCAGCTCGGCCAAAACCATTCTTGGCTGGAGGCCGCGAGTCGAGCACCAGGCGTCCACGACGCGAAACCGCCGACATCCCGGAGCTGAACCCAGCCACCGACGAGACCACCAGAACACAGGCCAGATCCCAATATATATATTTTTTTTTTGTGTGCTCAATTGAGCCAGATCGTTTATTCTTTTGTGTATAAGTTGCGTGTACGTGTTTCGTGCCGTACGTGTTTTGCGCTGTGTAAGAGAAAGGTTGCTCCGTCGGCCCTTTCAATCGCGCGATTTGGAGCTTACTATATTCGGCCGAATAGAGCGAGCCCTGCGCGAAAGGGTGGCGTTCGGAGGTATTTGTTTTCAGGAGCGCAGACACGGTGTCCGTCGTTTGTGTGTGTGAATAAACGCCGATATTACACTACAAACTCACACCTGTTATTTTTTGTTCCCCCCGCGTTTTCTCATTCAGTTCAGTTACAGTTTTCTATTCTCACTGCGAGATTTAAATCTGGTGGTGTTGGCGCCAAACGGTCAGCGTTGTGACAGTTCGTGATTTCTGAACTTCGCTGACTGTCTGTCGTCCACCCACGCAGGTAGGGTGGAGCCACCCTTTGCGACGAAGTAGCAACGAGGTAAAATTACGTGGAGCCTTTTTTTTAACCCCCCCACTCTCTGACACCGAGAGCCTGGCCCTCGTCACTACTTCGAAGGGACCCTCCACTCGCTCCACGGCCTAACGCGCCGACTGCCCTTCAGGTACGTCACACGGTTCCCTCTCTTATGTCTTTTTATTCTTTGGAACATATTTCTTATTTGCTTGTTTTTGTGGTTTTCTTCAATCTCTTCTACCAATTTCTCATAGTGCTCCCTTTTTTCTCTCTTATTAGCTTCTTTGTCTTCCTTCTTTGTCCTTCATATTTGGCCTTTGCTTTTGTTGTTTTCTCTTTTATCATTTGGAGTCGTAGGGTGTCTCTTTTCTTTAGCTCTTCTTTGCACTCATTATCCCACCACGGTTTCCTTTTTTTTCTGTCTCCTTATTGTTTCCCTTTCTCGCTTCTTCTAAGGTTGTTTTTTTTCTTCTGCCAAATGTCTTCTACTTGTCCGTTTATCTTCATGTCGGTTAGGTTTTTATTAACGTCCTCCTCGTACTTCGTTTGCTCTTCTCTTGTTTTCAGACGCGTTGGTCTTGATGTTCTCTGCTTCTTACTTGCATGATTTCTATGTCATGGTATTATTTGTTTCATTCTTACCCCGACTAGAAAATGATCTGAGTCTGCGTTTGCTGCTCTGTACGATCTTATGTTCTCTATATTTTCCTCTTCTTCTTTTTCAATAAGTACGTGGTCAATCTGATTTATAGTTCTCCCATCCGGTGATTGCCAAGTTCCTTTGTAGATCTCTTTCCTTTGGAAGTATGTGCTTTTGATTATCAGGTTTTTTTCTACTGCCCAATCAATTAGAAATAGTCCGTTATCGTTTGTTTCGCTGTGTTTACTGAATTATCCTATAGTAGGTCTGAAAACCTCTTCTCTCCCAATCTTTGCATTTGCATCTCCTAATACCATTTTTAAGTCATATCTCGGGATTTTATCGTATGTTCTGTCCAGTTCGTTATAGTAATTTTATTTTATTTCAGTTCCTTTTTCCTCTGAAGGTGCGTGCATGTTCAGTAGCGTAATCTTCTGGTACTTTTCCCTCAGCCTTAGCAAACACATTCTTTCCGATATAGGTGTGAACTCTACAATTTGATGTTTTATGTATTTGCTTACCATAAATCCCATACCCAGTCTTCTGTTATTTCCTCCGCTGTTGAGAAATAAATAGTCTTGTATTTCTACTATGTCTTGTCCAAGTTCTTTGGTTTCTTGTAATGCCACTATATCAAATCTGTACTTTTTTTATTTCATTAAGGAGTTGGTTTAGCTGTCCTTCTTCATGCAGTCCCCTTATGTTCCATGTTCCTACTAATATTTGTTTCTTATCGATTTGTACTTCGGATTTTATTTTACGGTGTTCTTTCCCTTCGTCCTTTTCGGTGCCTCTTTGTTTCTTTGTTTGCTTCTGTTCTTCTTTGCTTTTCTTTAATTTGTCTTTTTCGATTTCCTGTTTCTCGTCGTGGTCGTTATTTTGTCGTCGTGGTCGCTTTCTTTATCTGTTGCTAGTTTTTTGGAAACAGTTTTTCCTCCATTTTATCCCACACCCATGTTTTACCTTCTACAATCAGTTGCTGATATTTTACTATAGCTACTATGAAAAGAAAACGACTTTTAAAATACCAACAGAACTCTTGTTAAACATAGAAGATGATTATATACTCTTAACATTACTTTCTTCACATGCTTTACATGTCCATTGATGTATATTTTCTTTGTCTCTTTTCTTTAAAGCTCCTGAAGTAGCTTTTTCTTCTATGCGCCGATTGCTGACTCTCTCAGTGAAGTGACCAACAGTAATCTTGCATCATGTTGGTGTTCCAGCGTCCCTGATAACGTTTTTCTATCACCTTTAAATCTTGATGAAAACGCTCACCTTGTGGTCGCCACTTACATTACCTAAATTGTCCGGAAAGAATTGTAAATGACGTTTATAAAGTGAACTTTGTGGCTCATTAAACATCCCAATATTTTTTAAGCATCCAGCATATTGGCAACAGTTGCTTGATAGTCTGGGTCTTTTTTGTTGCCTACGAACTTATTTACAATGTGTTTAAATGCAATCCACGCTTCTTCTTCATTTACTGTTACATGTACACTTCCGGACAAAATTAAGGGAGAACCAAACAAACTTGAAATAACTTTTCCAATTTACAAGTTGTTGTGAATAGACTTTCACATGTCATAAATTGACGTTTATTAAGCACTATTCAAATAGTTTGCCTTGAAACAATTAACAATATCAAGACATTATCTGCTAAGAAACAAAATGTTAACAAAAAGCCCTAATTGTTGATATAATTTTTAACTCATTTAAATAATAAAGCGTGCTTTGTGTTTCAAAAATTAGTGAATTTGTTTGTATTAAGTTAATTAAATATGCCTAGACGCTATTGCAGACCAAAAGAAGTATCCCAAATGATTATTCTTCTTCGTGAAGGATATTCACGAAGAGAAGTTGCTGGAATTCTAAATACCAACAAATCTGAGGTTCAAATGGCCACAGCACGGTTCAGAGGGACTGGTAGTTTCAAAAGAAGATGCAAACAAGGTGCTAAAAAAAAAAACAACACGCAGAGAATATCGTTTTATCGAACTTCAGGGTGGTTTAAGACAGCGGTTTGTAACATCTCTCATCTAGTGAATTAAAAAAATGATCTTCGATTAGCCACTGGAAAAGAAATTTCAACCAAGTCAGTAAGAAGAAGACTGAAAGAGGTCAATTTGTATGCTAGAAAACCACCAATCGGTCTAATCTCACAGCTACCCACAAGAGAAATTGCTTAAACTTTTGTCAAAATCTTCAAGGTTGGGACGAGGGGCAGTGGAACTCTGTTTTGTTTTCGGATGAGTCCAGATTCCTACTAAACAAGAATGATCCATGTGTTTTTGTCTTACGAAGACCACCTGAGCGATTTGCACCATGTACCATTCGAGAATTAGACGAATATGGTAGAGGTCTGTAATGGTTTGGGGTGAGATACAATTTAATAGTCGTACAGAATTGGTTTTGATACGAAGTGGGTCGCTAACATCAAGAAGATATAGAGACAAGATTATTGTACCCCATGTTCAACAATTTGCCGAAAATTTTGGTAATAGATACATTTTTATGCAAGACAATGCAAACCTCATGCAGCTAACATTGTCACAACTGCGTTGAGAGATGCAAATATCCAATGTTTGGAGAGGCCTTCCAAAAGCCCTCACCTCAATTCAATTGAGCATCTCTGGGATCAATTGGACAAAAAAATTAGAAACGCACCGAGACCGCCTGTAACTCTTGATGAGGTTTCTAACATGCTTGGTCAAAAATGGGAACAGATGCCCCAAAAAAGAATACGAACCTTAATCTCAAGCATGCCGAGAAGATAAGAAGCTTGTAGTGCTGCAAGAGGAGGGCATACACACTATTAGTAATGTTACTTTTTATTACAAATTAGGATTTCAGTTGAAGAAGACCATTGGTATTTTTGTGCAATTTTAACTTTATTTCTTCAAGTCCATAAAAGTAAAGTTTGATCAATTTAATAGCTCTTAAGTCAAATAAACTGTAAGGAAACACTTGGATTTATATATTTATTCATTTCATTAAATATCGTTATCTGGTTTAAAATTTATTTTGAATTTTACTATACCTTTTCAAGTTCAAATTGAGACCAATCAAGTTCAAATTGAGACCAATCAATTTCAAATTGAGGCCAATCAAGTTCAAATTGAGACTAAACAAAATCAAGTTGACACTAAACAATATCAAATTGAGAGTTAACAAATTAAATTTATTATGATAACTTGATATTGTTTCGTGTCAACTTGATTTTGTGTAGTCTCAATTTGAAATTGATTGGTTTCAATTTGAACTTGATTGGCCTCAATTTGAAATTGATTTATCTCAATTTGAACTTGATTGGTCTCAATTTGAACTTGAAAAGGTATAGTGGTCCCTTAATTATGTCCGGAAGGGTAGTTCAAATTGGGGATCAAACATGATTTTTCCAATATCAGATCCAACGAAGATATACTCTTTTAATTTTGCTTTGGACAATTGTGGAAACTTTTCACAACGGTATTTGAAATACTGCCCATCTTCAGGTAAGGCTTTCACAAATTGTTTCATGAGGCCTAATTTTATGTGCAATGGAGGCAGCAGAATCTTGTGTTGATCTACCAGATGTTCCCGTAGAATGTTTTCTCCTGGTTTTAAAGATTATCTTATAGGCCAATTCTTTCTAGACCAATGCTGATCTCTTGCTCTGATCATATCCACATAGAAAACATAAGAATTTAGTCAAACCACTTTGCTGGCCAAGAAGCATGCATGTTATTTTCAAGTCACCACATATCATCCATCCATGAGCGGAGTAGTTTAGTTTCTCTAAAAGTACACTGAGGTTTTCGTAATTTTCCTTCACGAGTACAGAATGAGCCACAGGTAATGATGCATAGGTGTTACCATTGTTTAATAGAACTGATTTTAAAGTACGTTTAGATGAATCGATAAACAGCCTTTATTCTTCTTTTTTGTATTCAATTCTGAACTCATTTAACAGACCGACAATATTCGAGCCATACACTAAATCATGTTCTTGTTTGAAAAAGTCGGCAAATTACTGCTGTCTTCTCCTGTATACAGTACTTGTACTTGAAGTTCCCGCTGCTAACAAGTTTATTTCCATGAGTCTGGAGCCAAGTAGTTCAGCTTTCTCCTTTGCTGTCTGCCCAAATCTCTGATTACAAATCATTTAGCTTACGGGACACTGAAACTCATCGTTAACTGATACTGATCTTTATCGCAGGAAGATTCATCACTTGACTTGTTATCCAGACTAACAGTTGCAAGCCACTGGTGGTTCAGGAATAGGCAGATCCGAACCAGGGCTCCGACAGGATTATGGGGGAAAAGGACACGAGTTATAGTGCGGTAGAGCATTATCAGAGGCGCTGATGTTCACATTTCAAATTTACCGCGTTCTTCCTACCAAGTTGCCATAGCGCGCATTTATGATTTCCAATGTTCATCAAAAACGCCCCGTCGTATAATTTATTTATTTGAATCTTTGTGCAAATAATATATAACTATTGTGTCTTCCTACATTTGTATTCACTACTTTGTTGTGAAAATTTAATCTCGTCTTTGTTACGACGCTAAGTGAAAAGTTTAAACTCTAAAACTGTAGGTAAGTACAATGAGCATTTAAATGCATTGTAATTGTTCTCGTGTATTATATATAGCTGCCACGAATCAGATTCATGTGCGATGTGCCTGGGTGTAGAAGAAATATTTCTAAAGACCTTTCTGCCAGACTACATACTATTCCGAAAAAAGGAGAACGTCGGAAACAATGGATAAATTTGCTCGGCTTACGTCAATTATTGGAGAAAAGTACATCCACAATATATAATTATCATGTGTAAGATGCTCATTTTGAAACTTCGCAGTACTGCCCACCCGAGCGTCTAAAATCGAACCGAAATGCAATTCCGTCAATATTTCTAAATTCAATTTCAAACGATAATAACATTAATAAAGGTTTGATTGCACAATCCATTGCATTGCTTGAATCAACATGTTGAATGTTGGCAATGAACAATGTAAGTTTGCATATATCAATTTTGTAACTACACTATTGTATTTGATAATGCATTTCAATTTTAGGCTCTGAAGATGCACCAAGTGAGGTGCGAAATGTTAGCACGAATATAGCAATAAATTGGACCTTGAGCAATTTTTAACCTACATGCTCCCTACGTGAATAACCTGATTTGTATTTGGACTACTCTCCCGTTAAACCTTTACTCTTATACATAATTGTTATTATCATACTTTTGTTATTGTGTATTTAAATGCATAATATATATTGTGAAATAAGGCGTATTTGATTTACATAATAAGATGAACATAGATTTAGTGCTGCTTCTTCGTGATATTTGCCTACAGCTAATATAGCAGTGTCGTCGGCAAAAGTGGCTATCGTATTATGGTCTAATGCAGGTGTATAATAGGTAGAGGACTGGCCCTAACACACTGCCCTGTGGCACACCTGCCTTTATTTCTTTTACTTCACAGTAAGCATCTTCCTGCTTAATTATAAAAACTCTGTCTGACATATATGATACTAGTTATTGTCTATATGGTCTGGGCAGAAGTTTTCTTAATTTTTATTTAGGTCCCTCGTGCCACACTTTGTCAAAAGCTTGCGCTACATCAAGAAAGATAGTAGAACAAACCTATCTTTCTTCCATTTTCGATTTTTCAATTACGTCTGCTATTCTATGGACTTGATCTTCAGTTGATTGAGATTCTCTGAAACCAAACTGATGTCTGGTATTATGTTTTTGCCTTCGATAATTTGTTTTATTCATTTAAAAAGTATTTTTTTAGCAGTTTTGAGATTACAGGAAATAACGAGATTGGTCTGTAAGAAGAAACTTCCTTTGGTGGTTTTCCAGGTTGATACGACCGGGGTCTGAGCCTCGGCTAGCGTTGGGGACGGGGTGGAAATAATGTTAATGTGTATTTGTCCTGGCCTTGAACCGGCATCCAGATCCCTGGTCGGCGGTGCGTGAGCCAAGGTGCTAGGAAGCACTCAGTCGGCGGTGTATATGTCCACGGTGCTAAGAAGCACTCGGTGGCGTGTAGGGCCAAGGTGCTCTGGGGAGCACTCGGTTGGCTGGTGGAACCCGGGTGCTACAGAGCACTCAGGGTTGTTATCAGTGGCAAGCGACTGACCATTGATGGGGCGCTCCGCGCCTTCTTAAAGGCGCCACCCCTTCTCCAGGGATGCGCAAATCGGTGGTGGGGCGGACGGCGCGCACCCCTGTGTAAGGCAGCTGGAGTGGGGCGACGGTGCCGGTCGGCGCCGACTGGTTCCGGCGCCACCCGATGTCGCCGTGTGTTCGAGGCCATGCGCGTTGCGGCGCGTGTCCGTATCAAGGTTTTGGAATCATTATCACTTCTGCTACTTTCCATATCTTAAGTACATATTTTAATATTAAAGATGCATTAATAAGATATGTAAGTTTTACGATTGCTTTAAGAGGTAGTTGTTTGAGAATTTCGCCAGTAATTAAGTCAAATCCTGGAGCTTTCTAAGTGTTAATGTATTTTTTTTTTAATTTCCATTGCTATTTCTTTAGGGGTAGAGGGTTTATTTTCACCTTCTTCCTGGCTAATATTTTCCCAGTCTAGAATGGCTTTATCCTCATTCGGTTGGAAAGTCCTTTCAAAATATTCTGCAAATCCATTAGCCTTTTGAGTATTGCTTTTTGCCTATGTCCCATCTGCACTTCTAATTGGAGAATTCTGCAAGACTGGTTTCTTAAGTCTCTTAGTAGCTTTCCAAAGACAATAATCAGTTTTACCGTCATTTGATAGTCAAATTTGATATTCACAAATAGAGTCATTTTCAATATTTGGAAGCTCTCTTTTGAGTTGTTGTGCAGCGTTATTTACTCTAGTTTTATCTGCAGGACATGTAGATTGATGCCTGAATTCTTCTGAGTCTTCTGTTTTCGGAAATAAAGGTTCGAATTTCTTTGGGGTAATTGTTACGTTTTGTTCGTGGAGTATAATAGTCATGTTATACCATGTAGCTTGTTGGATATTATCAACAAATTTTTCCGCTTCATTCTCTAGCTGGTGTTCGTTTCTTATTGAGGATGACAAATTGATAGTGTCTTCAAATTGAAGTTTAAAGCTCTGCTAGACAGTTAATCTGTTATTTTTTTGTGTGACAGTCTAATGTGCCTTTATGCTTAAAATGCAATAAGAGTTTTGTACCGCTTAGGTTATCTTTATAATAGCGGGTGGCGTTATTGTTTGTTTTAACCTCAAGTACTTTGAAAACCTAAATCTGATAACGTTGTACTGTAAATATATAATAATGTAATAATTGTATGGTACTGACAGATGGCATGGGTCGGTTAATAAATTGAACAGCAAATAAATATCTATATACTTAGAATAAATACTCGTTCTACATAAGAATAGTTTTTCCAAAAACGTGTTTTCTCATGCTATTTCCCTATGTTCCGTTTTGAAGTAAATACCCGGTATATCATAGATTTATGTCCTTTTTTATAGTTGTGTATCACTTATGTTGTTTGTGGCAGACAGGGCGGAAGTGCACATGTAATAAGCACCGATCTAAGTATGTTGTCATATTTTATTAGCGGGCGGCTTTTATAATTATTCCCGGGCAGCAATGAATAATTCATCGCACCCCCACTCCTGCCCCTTAAACCAGGCATTCCATCCTCCGGCGTTCTCCCGCTAAATGAAACCGGCGAGAGGGCAACGTTAGAACAGTAATCCGGTTTCATTGTTCAGCAATTAAAGCCACTATTTATTGTTTCGAGTTTATTAAAGTCCGCGCGCATTATAATGCTGATTTATTATCGCGGGCGCTGCCCTGATTAAAGACGTACCTCTCGCGCTACTAGTTCCGTTACCGCCGCGTCGTGCGTCACTCAACTTCCGGCGCACTTTTTGCCGCCATATCGGATTATTTCTTCTGCCTACCGGAGCATTTTCAACGCTGAGCCCGTGTTAAACTGTGTCGTCACAAATAAAATATTTATAGTACACTATTTGAAACGAAAACACTGAACTAATAAAAATATCCTACTACTTGATATAGGCTAGCAGTCATGTACTTATGTTTAATAGATACAGCTTGAATAATGCCCTAAAGAGATGAAGAATACCATTTTATTTGCTATGATAAATGCAATGTTGGAAGATACTCCATACAATGAAAATACAATATTAGACCATGCCATTGCAAATATGCACAGAGAAAATGTTAAAGTAAAAATACTTCCCATAAACATATCTGACCATAGAAAACTGCTAAGAACGATAGAAACAACAAAACAAACATCAACCTATAAAACATACCGACGAATAAAGAAACCTTCATAAATACAATAACTAGACTGACAAATAAAGTACTAATCGAGGGTTTTTCAGACCACCTCACAGTGGTCCCAAGCACCTAAAAATCTGGCCAAAATTCGAATTTTGAGCCAATATTCTTGAAATTCAGTATTTATATATTTTCAGGGTCAATGAATTCGAATTCGAAGTCAAAATTCTAGAAAACAAAATGGCCGACTCAAAATGGCCCGACCGACTTCGTTACCTTCATGGGTTCTCGGGATCAAGTAATTCAAATTCGAGGTTAAAATTCTCGAAAACAAAATGGCCGACTCAAAATAGCCTACCATCACGGTCGAAATGACTTCATTCTCGCAAAAATCAGAAGTCATAGGTTTTCCGAGCCAAGGAATCTGAATGTATGGTAAAAACTAGAAAAGAGTTATTTTTTTTACAATTTCAATGGCCTCGCCTATTTTATGAGTAAATATACATATTTCGCACATTTTTATAGTTTTCTTTTTTCTCCTCGGTATGTTCCCTAAAGCCCCTCAGCACTTTGGCCTCTGTAGTCCTTTTGTGCTTTCCCCTGTGGACTCAGCTTTCATCCATGAGTTATGCAGCTATCTATTTTTATATATATATATCCATTTTAAGGGGTAAAGTTAAGGTAGATGTATATACCCTTACACTGGTGACCCCGACGTTTGAACACGCAACCTTCTGCGACTTGATAACTGTCTTCTCTGACGTGATAACTGCACTTCTCACCAAGATCGTTTTGACCACTTCAACCGGACCAGTTCACGTCCAATACTCTTCCTTTACTGACAAGCCCTTGGAACGCGGATATACCGCTGGTTCGCCCTTACGGACAACGTCACCGAGAAGCTGAACTTCCCTCGACCTGATCTACTAAACTATATGCCTGCACCCATATTGGACGAAGACATATTTAACTTAGGGCACTCCAACTATTGGACCTGAAGTCAAGCGGAACCGCCTGTCACATTACCTGCAACCTTCGGTGTTTTTCATTTTTAGGGTACCTTGAATTTAACGGTAATGTAATTAATTTCCTTATTTTCGACCTTTTGCACACGACTACACTATCCTTTATTAGATTATAAATTTGTTCTCACACCCTAAAATATGAACACTGACGTCCCTCAGCCAGATTTGACAGTTAATTTAGATCACCATTCCCCTACGAACCGCTTAACTTCCAGTTTAATTTCGGATTCTTACGCCCATTTTTCTAAATGCACGCTGCACCATTTAGCAGAATTGACACCTCCATCTGGTATATACAGATAGAGGCAGAATTTAGAAACAGCCGTGTAATGTCTTCCTTGAGTAAATTCTACAAAGTGACTTGTTGTGCAATCCTCCATCTTCTGAACCTTAATACGAATACCTCAAATCTGAAATTATTAAGGGTACCTCGTTGTCGGAGAAGCGTTGTTTACAGCAGCTCGTTTCTAACGAAATATTGGGCGACAGCACCCCTACTCAACTCCTTTGCAAATTGATGCAGCTGCTGGAAACGACACCTGACACCTGAACGACACCCCACATTGATGAGGGATTGCTTGAACAAATCTTTCTACAGCGATTGCCTACTGACGTTCAGCGTATTTTGGTTTCCTCGCGGACATATTCACTTCAAGATCTGGTCACTATGGCCGATCAAATTTTAGAAATTTCGACTAATCCACAAATTTGCGCCTCCTTTTCTTTTACGACTACCAAAATTCCTTTTCCTACTCCAAATGTTGACCTTACGCATTTTGAAAATATTTTTACAGACATGCAAAAATAAATTGCTGATTTGTCGCATCAAGTTGCTCAATTACGATGCCCTCGAACTCCAACTCGTGAAAGACGTTCATCTTCCTTCAAAAGCCGTTCTTCATCACGTCATCGTAGAATTTCGAACGATGACCCTTTTGGCAGGCTCTATTGGTATCACCACAATTTTAGAGACTCTGCTAAAAAATGTGTGAATCCTTGCCAATGGGAAAAAAACTCCCCATCGCAGGTTTAATGGCAACCATTAAACCTGCGTCCAATTTAAGTAGTTTATTTTTCGTCTCTGATTTTGTTACTACTACGTACACGTTTTCTGGTTGATACCGGAGCACAAATTGGCATTTTTGCAGCTGGCCAAAATTTTGTTGACACACATTCTCCTGCTTCCTTCGTCTAACAACAGTGACCAGTGTCACTTTTCCGACGTATGGAACTGCACATTTAAAATTTCAGTTATCAGCTTCACGAAAGTACTCGTGGCCTTTTGTATTAGCCAAAGTAGACTATTCTATTCTTGGTGCGGACTTTTTTAACTTATTATGGTTTATTAGTTGATACCCGCAATCAACAGTTGCTTGATCACAATACGATTAACACAACACCAGCTACAAACACTATCGTTGATGTTGCAGGTCCTACTCCCATTTGTACTGCTGCATTGGGACGCTCTGTGTACACAACACTGATTGACCAATTTCCTACCTTAACTCGTCTTTTTAACCCAACCGTTTCACCGAATCATAAGGTCACACATGTCATTAAGACATGTGGACCACCCGTTTTTGCAAAAGCACGTCGATTAACGCCGCATAAATTACTAATAGCGAAACAAGAGTTCAACTATTTACTCAAATTAGGATTTATCCGACCTTCGTCGAGCAGATGGGCCTCTCCTCTACACATAGTTCTGAAGGAAGGTGGGAAATGGCCTCCATGTGGGGACTATCATGCTTTGAACAAAGTAACTGAACCTGATCGTTAACTACTTTGCCATTCGAGGCAATTATCATACCACTCGAGGCAGTTATCATGTAACTCGAGGCAACTACTTTGCCATTTGAGGCATTTATTATAAATCTCGAGGGCATACTTACCAGTTTTTTACTTGTGCTTTTTCTGGGGGAGGGTAGTGTGGTGAACACATATTATATTATGGCAGCATGCTTTGGGCAGTTTCCATAGAAAAAACGATATTGATTTTTATCAACAAAAAAATTATATTTACAACGGTTATTATATTGTAACATGTACTTTCAATATACAATTTATATGTCGTTCTTATTATTAACGCGACAAGTGACAAAAGGGGTGATGATAGCTGTTTTTGGTATATCTTCAGGCGCTATGAGTATTTGATGATAGGCTTTAACGACATCAATTTTGGAAAAGAAGGTGCAGCCAGTACAATATTGAGTAAAGTACCTCGAGTCACAAAGGAAAGGGGCAAATTTAATTGAAAAAAATAAGGGAAATAACTTTTGCTCGGATAGCATGTGCGTATCCGTCAAAATAGCGTTATCTTTGCGTTTATGATGACATTATATGAGAAATGCCAAGTTTCGAATTGAATTGAAGTTATAATTGATGAAAAAAAATAAAATATCCAATTTGAATATGTGCTTTTAACTGAAAGGTGTATAACGGTTCGAACCCAGGTGTTGTACAAATTCTCATAATTTGTAATATTTATTATTCATTGCATTTATTTAACTGCAATCCATCCTTAAATGCAATTGGATGCATTTGATTTCTTTAACTGCATATTACATGAATTCTTATAATTCAAGTAATTGATTTGGCTCGTGATTTACAAATTCTCGTAATTTGTTATATTGATTTGGCTCGTGATTTAGTGGTAGTACTCCACGTTATGTTTGATTTTTAAATCAAAAAACTCAGTTTGGTTCGTTTTATGGGTAATGTGTGTAATGTTAGTAATTTTTTGTTAGCAAGTAAAACACAGATACATGGATTTCATATGATTTATTCATTTTAAAAGGTTATGCAAGCGACAGGTAAATAAAAGACAATTTTGTTACTCTAATTGGACGATATTTATTTAGTTATATTTCTTTAAATTTTGGAATAGATTTGTTTAATAATTATTGAAAACTTATTATTTTCTTTGAATTTGAATAATTTATTTTATTTTGAAAACAGAGTAACTTATTAACACTACGGTTGGAATTACAAAGTGTTACTTAGCGACTTCATGCACCACAATCTTCAAATTGTGCCGAGAAGGATATCTGATACATGTCATCACTGCATAGAAATTCATTAGCACGGTGCCTACCAATGTATTTCAACGCCACCTTGTGGATAGGAACGAATCACATAACTTCACATTAAAGTACTTCAAGCGATTCCAGTGCTGCAAGCACCCAATGTGTCCTCATTCGGAGATATTGCTAGTATTCGCGTTTACCAACACTATCAGCCATGTGATCGTAAAAACTTTAATAGGTATTGTTATTCAAAATTGATTATAGATTAGCATGATAAAGCTCTATTCTACTTCTACTTTTCTATCTACTTAAGCACATACAAATAATCGTTTCATTCATTCATATTTCTGAGATTTCGTGAATATCGGAGGGCTGAGCAAGTTTAATTATACGATTTAATTACAAATATCATTGAATTATTTATATCGAAATTATTAAGTTATGTTCCCCTGACGCAACTTTTTATTTAACTACCGATTGATTAATGAGGCCACACTGTTTATCAAATGTTTGCGACGAGAAAAGGAAGGCATATTACAATATTCTCCTGTCAGTACGAAAATATTGTCAGGACAAGGTATAAAATGCAGTTAGGGTCAACTCCGCAGTGGCGTGAGGCTCCCTACATTTCATACCCTTATTAAACTTCGTTCATTACCAGCGGCAAGGCGCGGTAATATCACTAGATAGGTTACATTATTACGGATAAATTACTTTAGAATTGTTAGTGTGAAAAGATGTTTGATCAAATGTTGTGCGACGGCGGAAAGGAAGGCATGTTACAATATTCTCCTGTCAGTACGAAAATATTGTCAGGACAAGGTATAAAATGCAGTAAGGTTCAACTCCGCAGTGGCGTGAGGCTCCCTACATTTCATACCCTTATTAAACTTCGTTCATTACCAGCGGCAAGGCGCGGTAATATCACTATATAGGTTACATTATTATGGATAAATTACTTTAGAATTGTTAGTGTGAAAAGATGTTTGATCAAATGTTGTGCGACGGCGGAAAGGAAGGCATGTTACAATATTCTCCTGTCAGTACGAAAATATTGTCAGGACAAGGTATAAA
Source organism: Othius punctulatus (assembly GCA_951805005.1). Classification (NCBI taxonomy): domain Eukaryota; kingdom Metazoa; phylum Arthropoda; class Insecta; order Coleoptera; family Staphylinidae; genus Othius; species Othius punctulatus. The sequence continues at coordinate 88,296,272 of OX638141.1, read as the reverse complement.
ATGCAGTAAGGTTCAACTCCGCAGTGGCGTGAGGCTCCCTACATTTCATACCCTTATTAAACTTCGTTCATTACCAGCGGCAAGGCGCGGTAATATCACTAGATAGGTTACATTATTATGGATAAATTACTTTAGAATTGTTAGTGTGAAAAGATGTTTAATCAAATGTTTTGCGACGGCGGAAAGGAAGGCATGTTACAATATTCTCCTGTCAGTACGAAAATATTGTCAGGACAAGGTATAAAATGCAGTAAGGTTCAACTCCGCAGTGGCGTGAGGCTCCCTACATTTCATACCCTTATTAAACTTCGTTCATTACCAGCGGCAAGGCGCGGTAATATCACTAGATAGGTTACATTATTAGTATGGAATTGACTTTGGAATTGTTAGTGTGAATTACATTTGATAAACTTGTGTTATATATTCACCTGAGGAATTAATGTTTAAAGTATATGAGTCGTCGTCGGATAGCGTGACGTTCTGTCTCGATCGGTACATCTAACTGGCTCCGTTTTTTTTTTTTTTTTTTGAGGAGAGGAAATCTTCTGAAAGACACCCCTTATAGGGGTAGTGTCGGATTCCTACCGACTAAAACCTCTCCGTACTCAGGACACCAGAAGGCGTCCATGAATCAATAATGAGGTACCGGTTGTTCACCATGACCTGCCGTATCATATTGATCATCAGAAATGTTCAGCATTCAGATATGAGCATTTAAATGAAACCCGAAGGTTTGAATCTTTTAGGTTCAGCCAGCGTAGCTCCGGATTAAGTTAATAACCCCTTACTGGTCTTTTGAAAATGCTAACTGGCAGTCAGCAGGACTCAAGTATGTGCTTCCGCGTGCGGTGCTTTATCCATGGGTTATCTGTGTCATATTGACCCAAACCCTGGATAAGTCTATTCGCGCTAGCTTCTGCTTTGCTGTAGAAACCGTGAGTCTGCTGGCAAACAAACTCTTGGATCTGAGGCAAATTGAAGTCGTCATGCAATATACTGTTCCTTACCAAGTAGTGACAATCAGTAAAGGCTCTCAGACACTTGTTCTGGAACACTTGCAGACACGCCACCTGTACGTCATTATATGCCCATGCTGGACAGGCATATGTCAGTATAGGCCGCAGGAAGCTCGTATACAGTAATCGCTTAATGTTGTACGAGAGCCTCGAATTCTCATTGATCAGGGGATACAGCTTGGAGAATTGACCCCATGCCTTTCCTATGACCCGAGAAGTGTGGCTTCTGAAATTGAGTCGCCGATCAAGGATGACCCCCAAATACTTGACCTCAGTTTTCCAGGGTATGACTTCGTTATGAAGCATTAAAGTGCCTGGCTGGGCAGGCCTTCTCCTGGTAAACAGGGGGCTCCGTTTGAGTTCCGCACTTCTATTTATACTGGCATACTGGTCCCCCACTTTTTACTCTTCTTCCCCCGTCCTATGATAATTTTGCTTACCGCTGCAAATTGACGCCTTCCCATACGCGTCACCGAATTACGCAATCGCCGTTTCGAGTTCCCGTCGTATTCCCACGACCTATTTCTCTGTGTCATCATTTTGATCGTGTGCTTATTTACATTTGCCCAAAACTACGAAGTCAGCAAAATGAATGTACTCGCTTGGGAAACGCGGCGTGGGCCGCGGCCTGCTATGATATTTACGCAGTTTTGTTCCGACTCGTAAAATTATGGATTTTAATATTATTAGGTTCTTACAGGTGGTAGGGCAGAAAGTTCAAAAATGTTGAATACGGTCGAAAGAGAAGGAAATAATATCAGCTCCTGTTCTTCAATATTCGATGAGGCCACAGAAGGTGACTGCTACCTGTGCTGCTGTGTGGCTGCTGGGACATTACGTGCGTCTGCTGCTGCAATTGCCGGTTCTGCGTTGCTGTTGCTGAATAACTTGCGGTTGCTGTTCCTGTGAACCTGTGGCTTAACTGGAGGTAATAGTGCACCGCGTCGACGAACAGCCAAAGAAGGGCGTTCCAGGGCGACGGAAGTCCAAAATAGGGAGTCCCATGGAAACGACACGCGTTCAAAAAAACGTAGCACCGAAGGAAACAAAGGCAACCAGCGGACGTCGCGTATCCGAAGAATGTCGAGGATCACCAATTATGGACTGGTCAAGGAAATGGGCCAAATCCAGCTACATGCAGTCCTGGTCCTGGCTTGGTGTTCGATCAGGTCCAGGGAAGTTCAGCTTCTCGGTAACGTCCGTAAGGGCGAACTAGCGGCATATTTGCGTTACAAGGGCTTGTCACCAAAGGAATAGGATTGGATGTGAACTGGTCCGGTTGAAGCTGCCTCGAGATTCTGCGTGATCTTGATTTTAGGGGTAACCACTTGTCGCATTATTGGTAAGAACCTGATCTTCTAAACTATATGCCTGTAGCCATATTGGACGAAGACCTACTTCTTTAACAGAAAAAGCACACTTAACGTATTTTTTACTTGTGATTTTTCTGGGGGAGGGTAGTGTGGTGAACACATCATATCATATTATGGCAGCATGCTTTGGGCAGTTGCCATAGAAAAAACTATATTGATTTGATTGGATTTTATCAACAGAAATTTATATTTACAACGGTTATTATATTATACAAATGTAACATGTACTTTCAATATACAATTTATATGTCGTTTTTATTATCAACGCGACAAGTGGTGACCCCGACGTGACATTTGTATAATATAATAATCGATGTAAATATAATTTATTTCTTATTTTTTCTATGGCAACTGCCCGAAGCATGCTGCCATAATATAATATGATGTGTTCACCACAAGTGTACCAAATTGATCCATTTATGTTTCTATATTTTCCATCCGTTTCCCAATTATCTCTGGTCGGGATAATCACCTGGAAAGGTCGTCCTAGCTTGAAGGTGGGTGTGATTCTATCGGACGGCATCATTAGAGTTTGGCACCGTTCGATGTCATCAAAGAATTTGGTGTGGCCACACCGGAACCCAGACGGTCTCCCGTGGCCAAATATTCCCAGCCTGTAGGTTCCCTTCCTGGCCTCTGCCTCTATTAGTAGGTGTAAACGAGGCAGATTCAGTAGGGTTTCCATGACATTGGAGGGTAGCGTACTCATTGCACCCGTGATTCCCAGGCAAGCCATGCATTGTACTTTGTCTAGTATTGATTGGCATACCCTATTGTTGGCTTTGTGTCACAATATTAGGGATGCATAAGTTTGCACTAGTCTTACTACGGTCGTATACATCCAATGTATTACTTCCGGTGTTACTCCCCAGTTGTTTCCCAATGCAATTCATGCATTGTACTTTGCCTAGTATTGAATGGCATACCCTATTGTTAGCTTTGTGCCACCATATTAGGGATGCATAAGTTTGCACTGATCTTATTACGGTCGTATACATCCAATGTATTACTTCCCGTGTTAGTCCCCAGTTGTTTCCAAACATTCGTCTATAAGTCCAGAAGGCCCTCGTGGGTCTGTTTGCTATCTCCGTAATGTGTGGTTTTAAAGGTTAATATGCTATCTAGGGTAACCCCTAGATACTTAACCTTCCCCGTTAGTATTATTGCCTCTCCACACAACCAGGGTTCTCTGAATCCCTTCAGGTTTCTTTGTCGCATGAAGGCCAGCATGGATGTTTTCCCAGGATTTACTGGGAGTCCCTCCTGCTTACACTAATTCTCAGTAACCTTCAGTGCCCTCTGCATCCTTTCCGGTACTGTGTCGCAGAAGTTGCCTCTGATGAGAATTGGAAGGTCGTCCGCATATCCTTGTGCATATACGCCCTCCCTCTGGAAGTCTCTCAGGAGTCCATCCATAACCAGGCACCACAGCAGAGGTGATAAAGCACCTCCCTGCGGGCATGCCCTGGCTACCGAGACCTCTACGGTGACATTGTATAGGAAGATTATTATTACTCTAGTTCGGAGCATATTGTCGATCCACTGACATATCCACTATTTTACTCCGTGTCTTTGGGCAGCAGACACTATAGATGCGAAGGTGGCGTGGTCAAACGCGCCCTCTATGCCTAAGAAAGCCCCTAAAGAAATTTCCTTGCTCTGTAGTTCTTCCTCAGCTCTTCGAATAAGCTCATGTATGGCTACTATCGCTGTAGCAACTCCAGCGACTCCATTTCTGTTTCAGTATAACTACCTTTCGGTGTTATATGGGATCCCATCTTGTTGGAGCTGTCTCCCGCCAGCACTTCATGGAGTCTATTGCATGTGGGAGTCTTCTCTAGACCCTCACAGTATCTCCTCCACGAAGTGCGCTTTGCTCTTCTCACAGCCAAACTGTATATAGTTTGGGTTTCCCTATTGGCCTTCCACTTGCCAGTTCGTTTGGTTATGTATATCGAACGAAACTCTAAAGGACTATGGAATGAGGCTAAACAATGACAAAACAAAAATACTAATGATAGGGGAACAATCAACGATGGATATAACGATCGATGACATAAAAATAGAACAAGTAGAAGCTTACAAATATCTAGGAGTAGAAATTGAAAGGGAAGGTAAACAAGAAAAGGAAATAAATAGTAGAATCGAGAAAACACACAAAGTATATCATGCAATGAACAAAATACTAGGAAGTGTCAAGAAAAACTAAAATGGACGAATTTAAAGCAATATACGGAGCTATACTAACGTTCGGTTGTGAAACCTGGGTCATATCAAGAAATGAGAAAAGCACAGTACAAGCAATGAAAATGAAGTTTTTGAGAAGAGTAAGGAGAGTAACAAAGATGTACAAGATAAGAAATACTGACATCAGGGAAGAACTACAAATTGAATCTTTGAAAACTTTTATTAGGAGAAGACAAATGAGCTGGTGTGGTCATCTACAAAGGTTAGGAAAAGAAAGACAAGTCAAGAAAGTATAATAAGCAAGAGGCTGAAGACAACAAGGGAGAGGGAGACCGAGGAAAACATGGGACCAAAACATGATCGAGATACTGAAGAAAAGAGGAAAAATCTAAGCGGAAGCAAGAGTACTATCAAGATACAAGAATGGACGAAAGAAGGATGGAAAGAATGGACTAAATTTGTATATGAGATAGTTGAAACTAAACAAAAATGTAACTACATGAAAAAGCTCCCTACACCATTATGTGGTAAAAAGGAGTATGCTTATATATACCCGGATTTTTTCTTTATTACACATAACATTGACAATGTATAACTAGTTGCCTGCACCTACCCGCAAGGAATATTCCTATGTGTAATTCTAAAAAAAAAAACAACTCATTAGCGGCGTAGGTATAAGCAACCAGTTATACACTGCCAATTTGGGCATATTTTACACAGTGTGGTTATGTTTTTATCAATAAAGAAATCACAAAAATTCAGTTCTAAATAAAGATATTAATTTATTCAAGCAATTCTAACGGTAAACAAAACAACATGAAAAGTAAAGTGTGGGTGAAGTCTAATGTCCCAGCAAGTTTTCAAAATGCCCTCTCTTTCGTTCAAGGCAATACGCCAGGCGGTTTTTGAAGCTACGCAGAGTATTCCTAATGTATTGTAGATTTATGCCATTACATGCAGTAGGTATACTGCCTTTCAATTTATCTACGTTATGTATTTGCCCGTCATTATAAATTTTATCTACGACTGCTTAGATAAATGACGAATTTGACATTCATTTGAGTTACGTAATGAAACTCATTACCTAACTAGTTAGGTAATGAAATCAAAAACACACTCTTTTTTAATACTTATGAACATTCATAATTACATGTTTACATTTATTTAAGTGTATTCCAGAGGACATTTCTGTTTTAGAAATGTCCAAACTACTGCAGCTACTGGTTGAAGCTTCTACAAGCATATTATTTTCTCCAAGAATATTTGTAGCGATACGTTTCTTATTTTCAATCGAAGTTTTGTTGTATCCTTCGGCTACTGTATTGCTCTTCCAGCCCCCGTTCCTTTTTATTGTTAGCAGATCCGCCCCTGAGTTTGCCAACAGTGAAGTTGACGATCTTCTGAAACAGTGACCGGTGTACTCTTAGCATTTGGTAATTTTAAAAAGGCAGCAATATTTTTCGGCATGCTACCAATCGTGTTAATGCCAACGGATTGTTTTATACATTTGCCATTCCTGTAACCAACAAAAAGCCTTTCCACGGCATTATGTGGACGCAGTGCCATGTATTTTTTTATAATGTCTACAAAATTAATTCCATCGACGTCTCAAGAAGTTATAACAAACTCTCTCGAAATTTTGGTTTTTGTATTTGGTATTGTGACGCAGAAGACCTGCCTTTAGTTCTTCACGTTGGTCACTTGCATGTATGTGAGTTCTTTCTTTCTACAGGCTCCACCAATTCCAAAGATCAAAACTACCTGAAAATATTTCTTAATATAAAATTTCATGACTTGTTCTTATTTACTTTTATTAGCAACCACTTTTCATCATCAGCTTCTTGTAAAAATAGGGTTATATGTTGTTTTGTTGAAATGTTGGATTTCTTAGATTTATATCCTTCTGACTGCCTCTTCAGATATGCAACCAATTGAATAAATTTACTGATGTCCACATTTTTCTTTATAGATATCATCGCACGTATCATCGAGTAATATGCCCACAGCCTTGAAGGTTTATAGCGTTTCGAAATGTTTTCAAAATATACTAGAAGTACCTTTTCATTTGCTTCGTCTTCTCATCGCACCATTTCTGTAAACGTTCATAAGCTTGTCAATATTTATTTTTTTATTTTTCCTGCAATAACATTGAAACTACCTGCGTGGCCAATTCTTCGATATCCGAACGCAGTGTTTTTGAGTCGCTCATTGTAACACAGGAAAACAGAAATTAGAAGTTTAATTCTTGAAGTTTTAAAGATTAAATTGACATTCAAATTACATGTTGCGGTGGTTCTACATACATACTATGACGTTCTGATTTTTCATCGAATTCAATTCAAAAGTATAATTTTCGTAATTCAGAGCAGTCGTAGATACAAATTTGTATCTAATACGTGTGATAAGGTCATATTAACTGAAACTTATGCTTTCTCATGCTTTCGTCTCAGCAACTAACCACATTCGTCAGTTAATGATGCTCTTATCCCACTAATTAGATAACTATTAATTATTAATTATTACTATTACTATTACTTTTCAGGTAACCCCATAGAAAATAATCATTTAATGCCGCTAATGAGTTAATTTTTTTTTTAATTACACTTAGGAACATTCCTTGCGGATAGGTGCAGGCAACCAGTTATACATTGTCAATGTTATGTGCAATAAAGAAAAAAAGCCTGGTATATTATGCGCCATGTTGTTAGTTAAGGTATTTTGTTATTTTATATCTTTATTATAATATCGGCTTAGCGGCCACAATTGTGGCTGGCCCACTGGGAATTCTCCCGGTGCCCCGCCGGCCCAGTCCGCCACTGGCATTGTATCGAGTTACATGTTACATGGATGTGAAAACCTTTCTAAACTCATGTGCGTTATGGTATTTCAAAAACAAGCAGTCGCGGGTAAAACGGGCACGAAGTGTTCCATGCATTTTGATTGCATTTTATTGAAAATGAAGCTTGATGATGTGCGGGCATTATGAATCGCAATTACAAAAGCGATTTACGTCAGTATATGACGCGGCGGGAGCCCCTCTGCTCGCCCGCCCATCAAACCTTCTTTGTTTGCGCCGATGTGTGATTCCCCATGATCGATTATTAGTGATTTTTTGCAGAGGCATCATTAGAAGATTAATAGCCCCAGAGCTTGGTTTCCATAATGGATTTATCCTCACTATTATTATCTCCTCACTGGTCGGCATCGGGCTTGCAAATACCCCGCTATGCTTAATGATATTAATAGTAGTTTTGTGTGTATGCATGTGTGTATATGTGTGTGTGTGTGGTTTGGGGGTGGTGGGCCGTGGAGTGGCACCAGTCAACCGCGAAGAAGATAAATGAAATGCGCTGAGATAAGACTCCAAACCTGACGTCATAAAAAGAAACCTCGCCCGCATACTGCACGCATTCCAGCCCTTTTAAAAGCCGTAAAACGAGGAGTAGCTCGCGACCACCGCACGTCCCGCGGGGGCGGCAGATAAGGGTGGCACTTATGCAGCCCCTCATTATCCGGGCGGAATTGAAACGGCGGCGGATTGATGTGGGTGTGTTTGGAACTGTGTGTGAGGGGTTAGTCACTCGGCTCGCAAATAAATGTCCATAAAATATTGGACACGTCGATGTCCCGGACGTCCAGATATAAGAACAGGGAGCGGAAGATTTTAATCTTACGGCTGTCACATTGAATCGAACGAAGCGACACCAGCGCGTTGTCCGCCTGGAACCAATCGCAGGTCCGCCAATCAATTTGGTCGGAGCCCAGGGCAGAGTGCTTTCCTTCCTTCCTCGCAGATTTAATTAAGACTTTGGGCACAGTAACGGCCGATCCCCGACGCCCGATAGCACAGCTAATCACGGTCCTTTACGCTCTCTCTCCCTCTCGACTTCCCCGCGCCACACCGCACGCTGCCGCCAGCCCCCACGTTTACCACCCCCGCGCACACATCAGACGGGAGACCTTACTAGGCCCCCACGACAACCCCTGCGCCAGCGCTGACAGATTAAAACTACACTTTTATTCATAGAGGTAGAACCCCAACCCCCGAAAATTACTCTCGATTTGACTGAAGATGTGAACAAATATCCTCAAAATGTGATGACAATACTAAAAGGCATCATATTTCGTGCTACATTTTATACCTAGATAGGGTGTAATTTGCAGAAAGGCTTTTAATGAGTGGTTCCGAACATTCTCAAGCAAAAACGGAACACATATGCATACACGTCGGTCCGACTGATTTTATTTATTTCCATCGTTTAAGGATCACATTAATTTATAAATGAAATTAAAAATTTCATAATTATTACATACTTTTACTTTAAATTCAAATTTCGTACTTAACAAATAAAACGGTATTTAATAAATTAATATTTCCTTCAACATTATTTTATATGATTAAAATTTAATATTATACAGTATCCATCTCATCAAACATGTGTTAGTAATAGGTATAAATTAATATTATTAATAAATTTTTGTTTTTAATTATGCAAAACACTTAATCGTATTTTACTATAAGTATTAATCTGATCAAAAATTGATCAATGAGTTAATGTTTGTTAGGTATCAAATTGTATCATTGGCTAATAATTGATTATTAATATTAGAGGCGGGATCTGTGGCTTTATTTGTATACATAAGCCGGTGTGACGCGCTCAGTTTACGAACGAAGGACACATTGAGTTACGTGCCTTTATGGAGTGTAGATGCAAGGGTGCTGATTGTGGGGAAAGGATGTGTGATCTAATGTTTTGGTGTGCGTTGCAATGTGGACGGTTATGGATTATATGTTAGAATAGATTCAAGGTTAGCACCTAAACTACAATATGTATATCAGATTGAGGTGTTCCGACATATGTTAGAATTAGATTGTAATATTCACATTATGTAAAGAAATGATTCTTTCTTCAATAAGAGAGGTTAGTCCTGGTAACTGCAATAAGAGAAGTTAGTCCTGGTAATTGCAATAAGAGAGGTTAGTCCTAGTAATTGCAATAAGAGAGGTTCGTCCTAGTAATTGCAATAAGAGAGGTTAGTCCTAGTATTTGCAATAAGAGAGCTTAGTCCTAGTAATTGCAATAAGAGAGGTTAGTCCTGGTAATTGCAATAAGAGAGGTTAGTCCTAGTAATTGCAATAAGAGAGGTTCGTCCTAGTAATTGCAATAAGAGAGGTTAGTCCTGGTAATTGCATTAACAGACGTTAGTCCTAGTAATTGCAATAAGAGAGGTTAGTCCTAGTAATTTCAATAAGAGAGATTCGTCCTAGTAATTGCAATAAGAGAGGTTCGTCCTAGTAATTGCAATAAGAGAGGTTAGTCCTAGTATTTGCAATAAGAGAGCTTAGTCCTAGTAATTGCAATAAGAGAGGTTAGTCCTGGTAATTGCAATAAGAGAGGTTAGTCCTTGTAATTGCAATAAGAGAGGTTAGTCCTGGTAATTGCAATAAGAGAAGTTAGTCCTTGTAATTACAATAAGAGAGGTTAGTCCTGGTAATTGCAATAAGAGAGGTTAGTCCTGGTAATTGCAATAAGAGAGGTTAGTCCTGGTAATTGCAATAAGACAAGTTAGTCCTAGTAATTGCAATAAGAGAGGTTAGTCCTGGTAATTGTAATAAGAGAGGTTAGTCCTAGTAATTGCAATAAGAGAGGTTAGTTCTAGTAATTGCAATAAGAAAGGTTAGTCCTAGTATTTGCAATAAGAGAGGTTAGTCCTAGTAATTGCAATAAGAGAGGTTAGTCCTAGTATTTGCAATAAGAGAGGTTAGTCCTTGTAAGGGGTGTATGTCACTGCTTTACACATGAAGGTGAATTACAATAGTCGTAGAGAATAATGATCGAAACCGTGACTACTAGGGATCCAGTTGGCGCGAGAACAACTGGCGGGGGAAGAGGAGATGCTCCCCCGGTAAGTCCTTCCTATTATAGTTAATATACAATACTAAAAGAATACTCTTTATATGTGGGGAAATCATTTCGAGCCAATGCCATCTTCGGATCGAGTTCAATATATAGCCTGTGGATCCTGACCAATGAAAATACAGTATATTATGTAAGTGATTATTATTATTACTAGGTAAAATAGCGAAAACTTATGTATTGAATATGGCGTCAAGTTAAGGCTACGATTGGAAAAAGAACAAGCTTAACATGTTATGCCAACTTAAATTACAAAATGAAGGTTTAATGCTAAGGGCCTACTTATAGTATCCCTTAGATTCTAATCACTTAACTACACTAATATTAGCGTGTACACTAGGACTAACACTATGCTCTGCTTTTGCACTAACAAAATATTAAACTATCTCGAACGGTTTGGTCCGCTGTAGTCTTCTGGTCAAATTCGTGTTATCGAGGTGCTGTATGGCTTCGACGTTGACGTGTTGAAGAAGTCGCTGTTCGTGACTCTTGGCAAATTTGTTTATTGTCTCATTAACAGTGTTCAAGTCTCTGTGGAGGTCACTGTTCCGAAAATACCCAGGTACATTGACAATACTCCTAAGTACTTTGTTTTAGTATCGCTGGATTATTTCTATATTGCTCTTTTTGGCACAACCCCACAGCTGGATGCCATATGTCCATAAGGGCTTAAGAATTTGGTTATACAGAAGTATTTAATTATAGATTGACAAGGTGGAATTCCGACCAAGCAGCCAATACATTATTCGAAATTTGATGTCCAATTCTTCTTTTTTTTCTTTTTGATATTGTAACAATCCGTTAATACTGATATTTATCGTTGTATTTATATCCGGAAATTATTATACAATTTCTTGATTATTTTTGGAATTTTTGGAATATTGATTTTATAAAGTGTTAACGAAAAGTAAATTAAAAGTGTTAAATTAATTTTTAAGCAAATTTTTTGCAAAACTTTATTCGAAATGGTCCACTTGTGCGCGTGCTGAAATATTAATATAAATATTAATATGTTATTATAATTTATAGAATATAATTTATTATTTTATTATTGTTAATACATATATCAATATTTATATAAATATTACTTTATTTGATTACATCAATGTCATTCGTATAAAAAAATTAAGAAAATAAGTTTTTTTTAAGGTGTGGAAAAAGTTGAAATTGAATGTGTGTGTACCTTCATTTTATAAAATTAAACATTCGAACCTAAAGAGTTCTTATATAACATATTCCTAAAGTTAATATGTGGTGTAGTTAATATGTCCATGAATTTGCACTTCGTCCCAGTGTGTTTCTGGCCACCCATATTTTCAGAGTACGAGTCGTCACTGCTTCGCACCATGCACAAGACTATTTTTGCATTGATTGAGTGCTATAATTAATGCCAATTATTTAATTGCCATAATAATTGGACTAACTAATAAGCTAATAGGGAAACCAGCCAATAGGCTAAAATAGCCAATAAAGAACCAACCCATTCATTCATAAATGGGTTGGTTCTTTATTGGCTCATCACAGATGAGCACACATCACAGATGTGTTATTTTGGATCCGGTGTCACCCAATTTGTGCCCCGTACCAATTATCTGATTTAGATCATCTTCCATGGAACCGTTGTTTTGTAAACGCGTATTTATTAAAAAACGCAGTAACTTATCCCTCTCGTAAATCCAGTACAAGCAAAGTTTGACTTTCTCACGCACTTTTTGCAGTTGTTTCGTTCTTTACATAATTTATAGGTTGTAAAGTCAAAATTAGTTTTCATTTCACCTTGGCGATCTTCTGCTTTCTCTCCCGTGCCGCTTACACCATGAAGTTTTCAACAGCAAACGCCATTCACTGTAGTTTTCTCTACCCTTTAAATTGGGTAAAGTTACCAAAAAAATTGTTCCTATTATAGCATCGTCGGATTTATTATTTAATTTTACTTCAGAACATTGCTTATTTTTATACACAAACGAAGTAAATCACTTATATTTGTTGCACACGCATAAATGCTACTCTAACTAGCCTGTATGACATTTACACGTGCTTGTAAACGTGGTTGTTACATGAGCATGTAAACGTCATCTTACCAGGTTAGTGTATAGACAGGATATAGTGACATTTATGCATGTGTAACAAATTTTACTTGATTTTATTGGCGATATTATTTGAAAAATAATATTAAAAAACTGAGAATGAAAAACTAGTGCCATTCGCCGCTGGGAGCTCATTAATGGCATTCTAGAGATCGGGGGTGAATTTCTAGAGTAACCTAATTTAATACAGACACTTACACATATTACATGGCGTTGATCTATAGCCAGTTAGGGATAATATCTTTAACAAATACGTTCACTACTAGTACTAAACTTCCTGTATCTTAAATGTGTACGCCACTGACGCTGTTATATTTAGTTTTCCAAATCACTGCTGCCAGTAGTTTAAAATGGTTGCCTATATTACAGCGATCACCTGGTCTTTGGGCATTTTTGCTGACTCTGTAGTTAGTTGTAGTCAATTATAAACGCATATAGCCGTAGCATAAAACTTAATTGTGTTCATAGAAAGCAATGTACGCTTAGAAAATATTAACCTGAATGTCCAATCTGTCTTGTTTCTTGCTAGTACTCTTGCTTCCGTCTAGGTTTTTCCTCTTTTCTTCAGTATCTCGGTCATATTTTGGTCCCATATTTTCCTTGGTCGCCCTCTCCCTTTTTGTCTTCCGCCTCTTGCTTCCCATACCTTTTTCACTTATATTTCTTTTTCTAACCTTTCTAGATTACCCCACCAGCTCATTTGTCTTCTCTCTATAAAAGTTTCCAAAGATTCTATTTGTAGTTCTTCCCTAATGTCAGTATTTCTTATCTTGTCCATCTTTGTTACTCCTCTTACTTTTCTCAAAAACTTCATTTTCATTGCCTGTACTTTGCTTTTCTCATTTCTTGGTAGGATCCAGGTTTCACAACCGAACGTTAGGATAGCTCTGTATATAGCTTTAAATAGGTCAATTTTAGTTTTTCTTGACACTTCCTTCTTACTTATTAGAATTTTGTTCATTGCATGATATACTTTGTATGTATTATCGATTCGACTAGTTATTTTCTTTTCCTATTTTCCTTTCTTTCCATTTCTACTCCTAGATATTTGTAAGCTCCTACTTGTTCTATTTTTATGTCATCGATCGTTATATCCATCGTCGTTTGTTTCCCTATAATTAGTACTTTTATTTTGTCCTTGTTTAACCTCATTCCATAATCCTTTAGAGTTTCGCTCCATATACATAGGCTTTCCTGTACGTCTACCTCTCTTTCTATTATTATTACCACATTGTCTGCGAAAGCTCCTTCTGATTTCGTCACTTTGTTCATGTTTCTATTGTCCGACCACTAGTTTCTTTGTCTTTTTGGTGCACTTCTTATTATTTCGTCCATATAAGTTATAAATGGAGAGAGATGGCGCTGGCGGTGGACGCTGCAGGTGCCAAGCTCAGTGCGACAAATTACAGTGTAAAAAGTAATGAGAAAATAATTTATACTAACAAAATGTTGACGGCATTAGACGAAAGTATAGTGCAACTGGACTTAAGTGCATTTGAACAATTGGTGAAGTGGAAACTATTACGCCCAAACGTAAATAGACATAACCTCGAAAGACGGAAAGACGAGAATGGCGCGCGAGGCAAGGACAAAGAAAAAAGAAAGAAGAGGACCGATCCAAAATACAACATTATGAATTGGAATGTGGAAGGCCTTACAAATGCTACCAATCTGGCACCGAACGACAACATATTTATGGATGCGGATGTGGTATGCTTAACCGAGACTTTTTTATTAAGTGACTTTTATTCCTCGAAATACTACTCCTTTTCAACCTTGGCAGTGAAACCAGATAGGGGTCGGCCGATAGGCGGCATCACAATTCTTGCAAAGCCTTGTATGCAACCATACATGCTCAGATGCAAACAAAACTCGATGTCAATTAATACTATTTTAGGAAAAATTCACTGTTTCTATTTTAATCCCGACACCGAAATCCAGGATATTACTCAGTCCTTAACCGAAATATTAGATGATGGCCCTGAACACAGTATCATTACAGGGGACTTTAATTGTAGGGTTGACACCAACAACCTTAAAGGGAGAGAACTGATTGATACAATGGAACAACTCGGTTTTGGCTTGATCACAAACATGAATGAGGATTTTACATACATTTCTCATAACGGGAGAAGCATTATTGACCTAACCTTTGTGAGCAATAAAATAACAAAATCAATAATAAATACAACGATTAAAAATCATCCGATTAGGAAACACCAGAGGACCCTAACACAAATACGGAAGAAAAATAGGACAAAGGACGTAGGGAACGCGAAAATATACAAGAACACGGGGAAGAAAATGGACCTGGCAAGAATTTTAGAACATCCAAATACTTGGGCCCTTCAAGGGGATAATATAAAAGAAATAGAAATTTTAACAAATATGATGACAGACGCGTTGGTCGCTCCAAACAAAAGTGTAATTCCGAAGCGTTGGTTCGACTCGCAGTGCAAAAGGGCCAAATCGGAATGTATTGAACTGATTAATAGGAAAAGTTTTACAGAATAT
This sequence comes from Othius punctulatus, assembly GCA_951805005.1. Lineage (NCBI taxonomy): Eukaryota > Metazoa > Arthropoda > Insecta > Coleoptera > Staphylinidae > Othius > Othius punctulatus. Next base: position 88,281,177 of record OX638141.1, on the reverse strand, counting down.
CACATCGCTCGTAAGAAATATAAAGCTCTCATCGAAGACAAGAAGAAATCGCATGAAGAATCAATCACGATCCAAAGAGCACTTGAAGCGGAACTCCAGCCTTGGAAAATAATCTGTAAAGGTAGGAGGCACAACAATCAGATTCAAAATGAAGACTGGGAGAGTCATTTTAAGAAAATTCTTAACTGCTCAAGTTTAAATTTACCAGAGAAACGACCTAATTCTGACGAAAAACTGTGGTACAACGACCCAATTACAAACCAAGAAATAGCTAACATTGTAGATAAACTCAAGAGGAAAAAAGCGGCAGGTATTGACAACATCACAAATGAACACATACAGATGATCTACCCTTTCTTCGCAGATTGGTGGGTAAAAATGTTTAATATCATTCTAGATTTTGGAGAAATCCCGCCCCACTGGAAAGTCTCGAAGATCAAGACATTATATAAAGGGAAGGGCTGCCCCAAAGACCCCAACGCTTATCGGGGGATTGCCTTGGCAGCCACGCAGTACAAGCTGCTAACAAAATTGATCAATGTCAGAGCTATGAACCACCTTGAAGACCTGTTACCACCTGAACAATTTGGCTTTAGGAGACATAGGAGTTGTGAGGATGCCATCGATAAGCTAACAACAAGTGTAAAATTGGCCACATCTGTTCCGAGAGGGTCGTTGTATGCGGCTTTCGTCGACTTCAGCAAAGCGTTCGACGTAATAGACAGGTCCACTTTATGTGAAAAGCTTCGGGAAGTAGGTATCAAGGGGAAGATCTACAACTTAATTCTTGGCATGTTGGACACAAACCAGATAGTAGTAGATAACGGAATAGAACTGTCTAATTCGATAGAACAAACCAGAGGCGTTCTCCAAGGGGACTCATTGAGCCCGACTATGTTCCTAGTATATATGTATGATTTGCCTAAGCTACTAAAGAAATATAAAATAGAGTGTGCTATGTATGCTGATGATTTAGTCATCTTTACCAAGGACCGTACACAACTACAAGGGAGCCTGAACCTTCTCTACCAATGGTGCATCAACAACAAAATAACCATCAACAACGAGAAAACCAATGTTATGAAGTTTAGAAACGGAGGCAGAATCTGCAACAGTGACGTCATTTATCTAGGGGAAGAGCAACTTAAGTTTGTAAACGAGTACGAATACCTTGGAATAACCCTTCAGACTACACTAACATTTACGAAGCACTTCAACTCAAAAAGCAGAAAACTAGCCAGAGTCATCGGGACACTTAAACATCTACAAAAACTGAGCCTGAATGCAGCAATAAAATTGTACAACATTAAAATTTGGCCAGCTGTCACTTATGGAATGAAAAACTTATGGCCTCTTGTAAAGGTAACCGACCTGCTACAGCTGGACAAAGTAAAGGCCAGATTTCTTAAAAAGACCCTAGGACTGTCAAAATTTACATCAAACACCTTTGTGTTTCAGTTAGCAAATACCAGTACAATGGGTGAGGATATCATAAAGAACTGTACCGGTATATCTGCAGCGGTGCAAGAGCAGTACTGCAATATAATAGATGGTAAAAACATGGAATTTGTGTTTCAGAATTTCACAGACGGTCCAGCTTTTAATGAACATATCTGGAGGGAAGCCAATCACAAGCAAAGGCACTTCATTACCCGCTTCACGTACCATGGCTTTCACCACCTATGCTGCAATAAAACAATTTTTCACAATGCAGAAGACAACTGCATATGCCGTTTCTGCAACAAAACATCTTCAAGGTACCACCTCCTAGAATGTGAGGAAAGAAGAAATCGTCCGCTCACCAATTTCATAGCCGCTATAAAACTGTAAATGTATTTAAGTCAGGTCATATTTGTATTTTATGTGTAATTAACTATGTGTGTATGTTATCTGCTGGGGCACAGCGAAATAAAGATTATTAATAAGTTATAAATAGTAATGGACTCATATCTCCTCCCTATCTTAGTCCTCCATATGTTTTGAATGGCTGTAAGCGTTGGTTCTGGTATATCACCGTGTTTGTTTTTGCATCATATATTTGCTTTATTACTTTAATTATTTTGTCATTTACTCCTTTGTGTCCTAGAATTTCCCACAATTTACCCTTTTTATACTGTCGAGAGTTTTCTGCACATCGATGAATCCCAAACATACTTTTTTTTCGGTACTCTGGTTTTCTCTATTATCTGTTGTATTGAGAAGATATATTCTTGTATGCTTCGTCCTTTTCTGAACCCGCTTTGTGATTCCTCAAGTCTTTGCACCAGATTTTCCTGATTTTTTTTGTTTATAATGCACTCAAATATTTTCATCGCCATGTTCCTTTGCGTTATACCTCGATAGTTCGTACATTCCTTTATGTCTCCCTTTTTGTAAATAGGTACTATGAGTGCTTCTTGCCATTCTTTGGGAATTGTTTCGTCACTCCATGCTTTGTTGTATATTTCTAGCAGTAGTTATATTCCCTTTGTTCCCATCTTTTTCATCATTTCTGCGGTGATTTTGTCCGGCCCTGGTACTTTTTTTTGGCCATTTTTTTTGTTTCTTAGTATTTCAAGTAGTTCTTCTATCGTTATTTGTTCTTCCGTTTCCTCCTGTCTTGTTGGGTTTTGTTGTGCGATTTCTATCGTTACTTCTGTTTTTCTGGTTTGAGCTGTATACCGTTTCTTTTCAGTGTGCTTTGAGTACTTTGTAGAAGAGTTTTTGGTTTTCTTTACTGTTAGTCTCCCTTATTGCTCCAAATTCTGTGCATGCCTTTCGTGTTGCTTCTGTTACTAGGTCATTTACTTTCTTCTTATTTTTTGTGTATTTTGTATTTGTTTTATGTTTGTTGCGTTAGGTATTGTTCCCAAGCTTTTTACTTTACTTTTGTTGCGTCTTCGATTTCTCTCGTCCACCATGCTGTTGTTTCTTTTCCACATTCCTCTTTTTGCTCACGCCACATATTGTTCTTGTTGTTCGTAGTATGATATGTTTAAGTATGTCCCACATTTCTTCCGTGCTGCTATTTTGGAGTTTTTGTTCATTTTTTCATTTGTTCCTTGATCATTTCTTCATATTCCTAGCTTATTTCTTCGTTTCTTAGTTTATATGCTTTTATCTGTTCATATTATATGTTGTCTTCTGGGTCTGTTTTAGTTACTTTTTCTTCATCTTCTGCGTGGTTTATTGTTGCTATGACCAGGTAGTCGTCACTCCCAATCTCTGGGCCTCTTCTTACTTTGGTATCTATTATTGATTTTCTATTTTGTTCTTCGACTAATATGTAATCAATGATTGATCTTTCATATCTGCTCTTTACCTCCCTAGTGAATTTATGTATCTCGTTATGTTAAGGTGTTCGTTATAGTCATGTTTTGTGTTATACCTAGAGCGTTTCTCCATTGCCGTTTATTTTTATCTCTCATTGAAACATTATTACAAAGTATATATTATTTTGTATTATTATTATATTATATCGTCGGCTTACAAGTGAAATACACTAAGTTAATTTTTGACTGTTTTTAGTTAAGTCCACCAAAGTCTCGTACTCATGGTATTCTACGTGCTGGTGCAATCCACCAAGTCCTAAGGTTGGTTGTTTTTATTTATAGAATAAAACAGAATTGTATTAAGTAATTTTTTTAACTATGTAGTACAGGAGAAATACATTAAGTCATATATTTTATTTCTCTTATAGATTTACTGAAACTCCATTGTCTTAGTGAATTTCTCTTATAATTACTTAATAGCAGGAGCCACGTCATATAGCTATAAGCTGATAAAAACACAACTATGACACTGCTACTCTCCAAGATGATAAGAGGTGATAACAGGTGGCGTATTCTGCAAGCTATAACCCTAGGTATGCTACAAAAGTGACGTTTCTCAGTGTTTAAATAGTATTTTTCAGACCATTACAAAATAAATATAGTAATAGGTACCTACATTTATAAATTTGTGCGCAATGGCCACCAGAGCTGAAAAAATTATCCTGCTTTTACAACAAAAAAAGAGTAAGTGAACTTTATATTTTAAGAAAAGCAACCTAGCAAACTATAATTATAATTAAACTTAATTTAAACTTGGTATTTTTAGCTTTATCAGTACTCACAGAACAGGATAACAAAAGTAATAGTCAAGTACCTAATAATCCGAAGATAGGAGCACACGAAAAGATGGAGGATGTGGAAGATGATAAAAATGAGTCACTTTCTAGTAATCAAAGTAAGTAGCTATGAAAAACATTGAGCTTACTACTGCAAGCTGTTTAAATGTTTTATTCGTGATGCATAATCTCCTCTAATATTACCTACTTTTATTTCTATTTTAGTGCGATTGTCAGAAATCCTATCAACATCCAGAATTGAGGTGACTCCCTAACGGACCTATCGACCGACGATGGTGAACTATGGCAGCCTCGAAATAACTGGGACTGATTCAGTGACGACCAAATAACTGCCCCATTAAACAGTACAGAAGAAAGAGTAAACCAAATCCCAAGGAAACGAACAAGATGGAATAAGGCAAGTCCACATGACTGGAAGCGCAGTAAAGAAAAAATAAAAGGAAGCTAGGGCAAACCGTAAGAAAGTACTAAAGGTGTAGCTCAAGTTGCTAAGCAGCCAAAACCAATAAATTTGTGGCACTTGCAGATTTAAATGTTCCGAATATTTTTCAGAAGATGAGAGAAAAGTAATCTATGTAAAATATTGGGACCTAGATTATATTAGACAGAAATATTTTATATTTATTTTATAAATGTTGTGGCAATAGAGATTTGTATAAAAAGAAGTGCCAAGAAGAAAATTAGCAAATTGTAAGCTCAATAACTTACAGGCGAATTTTTAGGAATACAACATGTCTTTCTTTCAATCAAAAAAAGACCAGTGCATGAACTGCAACATGTACGAAAAAGCGTTACCTGCGGCTAAAGTAAATTTGGTAGAAAACTTCAAGCAGCACCTTTAAAGAAAAACGGCTTCCTTGGAAGAAAAAAATGACAAAAAAACAACGGAAGACAAAAGCTTGTTTACAATTTCAATTGATTTACAAAGCGTGCTGCAAATCCCGTCTTCTCAAGTAAGCCAAGCGGGCTTACTTGAGAAGACGGGATTTGCAGCACGCTTTGTAAATCAATTGAAATTGTAAACAAGCTTTTGTCTTCCGTTGTTTTTTTGTCATTTTTTTCTTCCAAGGAAGCCGTTTTTCTTTAAAGGTGCTGCTTGAAGTTTTCTAGTAAAGCGTACTACTTAAGAAAAAATAATATTTATAATTTTACCGTGTACGAGGCAACTCCACCTAAGAACGGATACTGCTTTTTTGACAGAAATGAGTGGTAAACGAGGTAGCTGTGAAATAGGTTCATGCCTGCTGCAGTATATTAACAACCATATCCCACCCTATGTAAACATTTGACCATATTTTCTGATACATGTGGAGGGCAGAACCGGAACATACAAATATCGGCCGTACTGCTGTATATTGTAAAAAATCACAACACTCTAGAAGTAATAGACCAAAAATATATGGAACTCAATGCATAGTGCCACTGAAAGTGCAAAGAAAAATGTAGATATGTTCTCTGTACACGAATGGGAAACTATTTTTAAATTGGCGAGAGGGAAAAACAAGAAGCGTTACATAACTAAGGAATTTATGTATGACGATTTCGTCGACTTGAAATAACCTGTTGAAACAATAGTTTTCAACAAAAAGAAGGACCTAGATGGCAAAATGGTTATTTGGCTGAAAGTTAAGTGCGTCCGGTACAAAAAAGAATACCCTTCGTCCATTGACTACAAATATGGTTTTGATGATGACTTCAAAACACTTTCCCTAAAAAACACAAGCAGGAACAAAAATATGAGTATTTACTACACTGCAGATACAAACGCACTACCGGAACTATACAATCGGCAGCTGCCTATCTCTTCTTGACCTCAGTTCGGATCACTCACCTCTCATTCTAACGCTCAATGAAATGGTAATTCGAAAAGAAGCACAGCATAGACTGGTAAATAAAACCACAGATTGGGAAGGATTCAGAACGTCAATTGAAAATAATATGAACCTAAGAGTTAACCTTAAAACAAAGGATCAACTGGACAAAGAAGCAGAAAACCTGATCAAAACTATACAAGAAGCTGCGTATTGTAATACTAGACAAATAACCTATGTCACGAACGGAAACAACTATCCCAAGGAAATCAGGAAAATGGTCAGTGAGAAGAGGAAAGCAAGACAAAAATTGCAACAAACAAGAAGTCCTACAGACAACCTAGCTAAATAATAAAACTCCTACAACCGAGCTAAATAATAAAACCCAGAAACTTAAAAGAGGAATCAAAAAAATTAAAGAAGATACCATAAGCAGGTACTTGAGGGACCTTTCAGCAGATGCAGAAAAGGACTACACATTGTGGAAAGCCGCTAAAAAGATCAAAAGACCCATTACAACGATTCCACCAATCAGAATGGAAGATGGGACATGGGCTCGTGACAATAAACAAAAAACTGAAATTTTCGCCGGACACCTAGCAAACACCTTTAAACCAAACCAAATCCAGGTATAGTACTTGAAGAAATACAAAATCCATACATAGAAAACATTCCCCTAATCACTACAAAAGAAGTGGCCCAGTAAATTAAAACAAACCTAAACCCAAGAAAAGCTCCTGGCATAGATCGTATTACAGGTGAGATTCTAAAGCAGCTCCCAAAGAAAGGAAAAGTAATGCTAACATACTGGTTCAATGCAGCAATACGACTGAAGTACTTCCCAAAATGTATGGAAAATAGCGGAAGTCATAATGCTACTAAAACCTGATAAGCCCCCCAACGATGTTAAGTCATATAGACCGATTTCTCTGCTTCCAATTATCTCTAAGATTTTTTAAAAGCTGCTCCTGAAAAGAATGAGGCCAATAATAGAGAAGAATAACCTAATTCCAGACCACCAATTTGGTTTTCGCCAAAAGCACTCAACCATCCACCAGGTGCATAGAATCACTAACATCATAGAAAATGCTCTGGAAGAAAAGTCTGTCTGTGCAGCTGTGTTCTTAGACGATGCACAGGCCTTTGACAAGGTATGGCACGAATGACTAATACACAAACTGGGGAAAATGCTTTCTAAACAATATGCTGAAAAACTGTCATCATAACAGGCGGATTATTTCGCATAAAACAAGAAGATGAACACTCTGAATTGAAAGAAATAGGTGCAGTGTGCCACGGGGAAGCGTCCTTGAACAAATTCTGTACCTCCTATACACTTCGGAAATATCTGAGACAGAAGGAGTAACTACAGCAACATTTGCTGATGATACAGCCCTACTTTCAGTCGGGACAAATGTGGAGAGCGCCTCCACAAAGCTTTAAAATACATGCAACGAAATACACAAATGGACAACAAAATGGAACATCAAACTAAATGAGAGTAAATCAATACACGTAAACTTTACCAACCAGAAATTAACAAATAACTTGAGAATCAGCATAAACGGTATGATGGTGCCACATGAAAACAAAGAAAAGTATTTGGTTATGAACCTGGATGCCAAACTAAGGTGGGTTGAACACGTTAAAAAAAACTCATGAAACTTGACATCATATACAAACAATATTACTGGGTTATTGGAAGAAATTCTAAAGTACAGTTACATAACAAATTACTTATCTACAACCAAGTTTTAAAACCGATATGGTTTTATGGAATCCAGCTTTGGGAATGCACCAAGGACTCCAACATAAATTGAATACAGACCTTTCAAAACAAAGTGCTTCGGAATATGGTAGATGCGCTATGGTACGTTCGCAACAAGGATCTACAACGGGACTTAGCTGTGCCAATGGTTAAAGATGAAATCAAGAGGTATGCTTGTTTTGCGTACGGTCGCGGCTTCGATACAACGACCGTTATTTAGCGCAGGCACAGAAAATGAAAGTCTGAATGTTGTTAATTTTAAACCTTTATTCCGTACCCACTAGATGGGAGATAAACGCGATATTTACAGACTTAACTCTAATAAACTAATTTAGATAAAAGACCAAGTTTTGGACAAATGTACCGAGCGACACGTTAAGGAGATGGTTTGATTTAATGTGACAATGGTACTTGTGCCTGGTTTCGGCTTCGTGTAGCGACTTATCTCCTTGGTGCCCTTCTGGTCCTCCCTGGATTAGGTCCATGGAGTGGGGCGCAGCATAGGGGAGGGAAACTGAACAGATGGCCCCATCTACGAGGTGTTGTTGCAGGTTTTCCCTTTCCTGGTATGAGTAATGCCACATTATGGTGAAGATTTGGCCACTGATCCCCCTTGATGTCTTCGGAGCCTCATTAGCGTAAACGACCATGTTCCCAGAGATAATTTCCTTTGAGGGCTCGCCGCGCTATTGTTGTTATCGGGGCCGAAATCCCGAAATGCTGGTAATCTGGCTTGGAAGGTGGCCTGGTAATTCCCAGCGGATGAGCCTGATCCAGATTAGACGCACATTTAAGTATCCCATTAGGGAATACCCGATAATAATTTAATATTTACAACAAAGGAAATAAAAGCGAAAACTAAATACTAAACACAGAAAAGATCTTACAATTATGTACAATATTAAACCTAATACTAAACAATGCTGGCAACCATGAAGCCAGACTGCACCTCCATTACCGTTTGAAGTTTAGTTTACTTAATCAATCAATTTAGGTATTTATTTGATTTATGGTAGAGAGATGCGAGTTGCGAACGTACCATAGCGCATCTACCATATTCCGAAGCACTTTGTTTTGAAAGGTCTGCATTTAATTTATGTTAATGCAGAAGCACTCCAACTATTAGATAATCAACACCACGTCCGAAGTCTGAAAATAACGAATCCATTCGATCTTGTTTAGTGTGTAGTGTATTGTGAGCAAAGCAGAGCATTGTGCGCGACTTCAACACTACACAATCCAAACAAACTAAAGGGCAGCGATGGATGAACTTTAGATAAGAATTAAGTTTAGGTTAAGATGTATCCGAGGTAAATTAATGGTTGCTCATATGTGATCAGTTTTAATAATTATGTAACATAATAATAATAAATGCTATTCATAAAAAAAATTACCAATAAAAAACTTTTTATTTTTGAACTAAATTTTATTTTACTTTTTTATTGAAACCTTTCGTTAGTTAATTTAAGTAATAATTATAATAATAAGCATTGACTTAAAAAACATATCTCATTGGACTTTTTTTCTTCTCTGCTCTTCCACTTAAACCACTAAGGGACCACCTAACGTTTCATTTTATACATGTCAAATACACTAAGTACCAAGTAAGTCATACTTATAAATTACATTGTACAGGAGAAATACATTAAGTCAATGTCACGTAAAATACATTATGTCAAGGTACGTTTAGCAGAAAAAGGGCAATTTGGGCATTTTGATGGTTTACTAAATTGTAACATATCTCAGGCTCAGTAGCGCTATAGTAAAGGGTCGTGTAGCCGAATTTCCAAATTCTTAACTCATTAAATGACTGAGCAGCAAAGGTAACAGCAGAGTAAAAAAAATAGAGTAATTGCAGTTTCTCACATTTTATAGTTTTTGACTTGAGTGATTTCACTTGTAAGCCGACGATATGTTACTCCTATATATTAATAATAGTACACATCACTAACAACTAATATTTTCAATACTTTATCAAATATACTGGCCTTTTAGCCATTGATATTATGCAGCTAATTAATTAAGTAGGTACCAATGAAGCTATTAGCCTGAAAGCAATATAGACGTCCAATATAAATCTTTGCACAACCTGTTTAGTTTCAGTATGGTGTCCAGTTTGTATATTTTCTGGCAAGTTTCAATGAGTTATGGCGAGCCGATTTGTTAACATTAATAAAGCATCGATCGCCGTCGGTGTGCACTTGTTAAGAACTTTCGGGATTATGGAAATCGCTTGTTTTGTTTTTCCCCGAGATGAAAGCGATATTTCGCTCAAAGAGATCGGAGCCAATCTACCGAGAGAATCTAGTAAATATATATATATACGGCCGAACTGAAAAAATACAACAATAAAACGGGGACGTCGCCATATTTCAAATATGTTTATGAAGGGAGGAATCCGCGGTTCGTGTCATCAGCGTTTTTTTTTTGTGTGTCTTACAGCCTAAGCGTCTCCTGGACGGTGCGTTAATGTAATTACTCGCTGAAGGTTGAAAGGGCGGAAGGGAGAAGAGTATTGTCTGCTGACACTGCGGAACTGGATGACCGCAGAACTGTTTCCCATTACGAGTGCATTCTGTGAAACAATGGCCCTATTTGCACGGTCGCCAGACGTATAAACTGCACGACAGCAGGTTACTTGTTCTACCCTTTACAACAACCACTCTCCGGCTGATAAACATGTTATTTATTGGAGCACGCTCCCGCTTCTTGTGTGTACTTGAAGATAATATAACGCCATGATTTGTTGACATGATTTACGTGGTGCAGCCTGTATCGGTGCAAATGTGTGCAAGTGCGGTCGACGTTTTTCGAGAATGTGCCCCATGCGCTACACAGAACACATACAAATTATTGGCCCATTCAGCGGCGCCAAACAATGCGCTCCTTATAAACTATTCAGGCACGCAGCAGCCGGCCCTCTCAAACTTTCCGAAATTAAACTTAAAGAATAGAGGCCGAGAGAGGGGGATGGAGCGCTGGAGGTCCAAAGTCACAACAAATAAGTGTGCCCAATTAAACAGCATATCATGATCGAGAGTTTCCGAACCTAATTCGTTCTACTAGATAGACAATGGAGGAAGATAGAATGGCGCGCTCAATCTTAATCTATCTAAATCTACCTATATATACCCGACTTATCGACGGAGTGCAGAGATTCCGGACAAAAGTACCTGCAACTTGCAGTATCAATTCACTGCAGGAAAATCCGACTGAAATTGTTCTTTCTGTTATAACCCCCCCTGAATATCCAACTGCAGTGGTCTATTACTGATATTAAATCTTTTGTCTCCTTTATCCCGGCCGCTACTTTTTCAATTTCACGTTTATTTATTTACACCGACCGAATTAAGTCGTCCCCCGGCATTTACTACGCACGCATCCTCCTCGCCTCCTCCTCAATGATCCGATTTTAATTAAACCACCCACCCCCCGATATCACGCACGACCTACAATTACGCCTGTGCGTACATTCTTCGACCCACGCATAACTCACGGCGAGGAGATTCCCTCCTTATATAATTAATGACGCGAAATGCGTGCGTACACGTGTGTGCGTAGTCTGTGCGTAGGTGCGTACATGCGTGTGCGGTACGGCGGTATTCCAGGGCCGAGCGACGCACTCACACTGGCGAATAAATAACGCCCGTCTTTGTGCCCCGGGCTAAATAGGAAATCGTTACCTGATTCCGGCCTGGAAGGGACGGCAGAAGGAGGAGGAGGAGGAGGAAGAGGAGAGCAAGAGGAAGGCTTCCAGACGCTCCGGGTCGGTTTTAAATTCGAGGGCCGTTAATAATTGCGAGCAGCGATTCGGCCGATCCTTTTCCTCTTCTGCTTGGCGTGGGTAGCACCGAGGGCCCGGCGCATCCACCAAATGTCAAATTACGCAAATGAATTATATAAGCTAGGAGTGGTCTGCATTTCCACATCTCCAATACTATTTCCATCACTAAGTCAGAGTAACAGCCTGCCTACGTTTTGAGTATATGCATCAAATAATGCTTATAATTTAATCTTCACACATACGATTCGAGTAAAATTAATAAATGCATTTCTTTGGAGTATTATCCCGAACTGGGCATGGACCAATGTTGTCCTTCAGCTGCATATAGTAATGACTAAAATGAGTTTATTAACACTTTCATGCATGATTTTATTTTATCATTATTATTTTTTTAATTGAACAAATATAATAAATACAAATTTAGTGAAATATTTTTTTATTGATTGGCAAAAATTACAAAAGTTACGCAAAAATATTTTTTTTACAAAAAAAGTGCAACAAATAGTAATAAAAATTTATTTAACGGGAACTTCTCTTTTTTTTTAAATATACAAAATACACAAATTTTACATGTAGGCATATACAAAACAACACGAAATTATAAATCGCTATAGAGTTAATCAAGAAGATCGATGAGGTTTATTTCATTAAGACGTTTGGTAAATGTCCTGTAGTTGAGGGCTTAACCTTACTGATTGAATTAAAAACATCAATAAAGTTTACAATACACAAGTAAGACGAATCAACAGTTTTAACATAAGTAAACTCAGAAATAGGAACATCACTTTCATAATAAATATCGGCCTATAAGTCTACAGTATCTTGCAAATTCTTGCTGACTCTATCATGCAAAAACATTTCCAGGGGAAAACCTCTCACATTTTTTGAATCATTATCGAAGTTCCAAAATGATTTACTATTTCAGCTAATACTATTTCCTACCTTATCTAGATAGTTTTTGTACAGGGTTGTAAGAACCTAATAATATTAAAATCCATAATTTTACGAGTCTGAACAAAACTGCGTAAATATCATAGCAGGCCGCGGCCTACGACGCGTTGGCCCAAGCGAGTACATTCATTTTGCTGACTTCGTAGTTTTGGGCAAATGTAAATAAGCACACGATCAAAATGATGACACAGAGAAATAGGTCGTGGGAATACGACGGGAACTCGAAACGGCGATTGCGTAATTCGGTGACACGTATGGGATTGCGTCAATTCGCAGCGGTACGCAGAATTATCATAGGACGGGGGAAGAAGAGTAAAAGGTGGGGGACCAGTATAAATAAAAGTGCGGAACTTAAACGGAGCCAGTTAGATGTACCGATCGAGACAGAACGTCACGCTGTCCGACGACGACTCATATACTTTAAACATTAATTCCTCAGGTGAATATATAACACAAGTTTATCAAATGTAATTCACACTAACAATTCTAAAGTAATTTATCCATAATAATGTAACCTATCTAGTGATATTACCGCGCCTTGCGGCTGGTAATGAACGAAGTTTAATAAGGGTATGAAATGTAGGGAGCCTCACGCCACTGCGGAGTTGAACCTAACTGCATTTTATACCTTGTCCTGACAATATTTTCGTACTGACAGGAGAATATTGTAACATGCCTTCCTTTCCGCTGTCGCAAAACATTTGATCAAACATCTTTTCACACTAACAATTCTAAAGTAATTTATCCATAATAATGTAACCTATCTAGTGATATTACCGCGCCTTGCCGCTGGTAATGAACGAAGTTTAATAAGGGTATGAAATGTAGGGAGCCTCACGCCACTGCGGAGTTGAACCTAACTGCATTTTATACCTTGTCCTGACAATATTTTCGTACTGACAGGAGAATATTGTAACATGCCTTCCTTTCCGCTGTCGCAAAACATTTGATCAAACATCTTTTCACACTAACAATTCTAAAGTAATTTATCCATAATAATGTAACCTATCTAGTGATATTACCGCGCCTTGCCGCTGGTAATGAACGAAGTTTAATAAGGGTATGAAATGTAGGGAGCCTCACGCCACTGCGGAGTTGAACCTAACTGCATTTTATACCTTGTCCTGACAATATTTTCGTACTGACAGGAGAATATTGTAACATGCCTTCCTTTCCGTGGTCACAAAACATTTGATCAAACATATTTTCACACTAACAATTCTAAAGTAATTTATCCATAATAATGTAACCTATCTAGTGATATTACCGCGCCTTACCGCTGGTAATGAACGAAGTTTAATAAGGGTATGAAATGTAGGGAGCCTCACGCCACTGCGGAGTTGAACCTAACTGCATTTTATACCTTGTCCTGACAATATTTTCGTACTGACAGGAGAATATTGTAATATGCCTTCCTTTCCTCGTCGCAAACATTTGATAAACAGTGTGGCCTCATTAATCAATCGGTAGTTTAACAAAAAGTTGCGTCAGGGGAACTTAACTTAATAATTTCGATATAAATAATTCAATGATATTTGTAATTATATCATATAATTAAACTTGCTCAGCGCTCCGATATTCAAGAAATCTCAAAATTATGAATGACTGAAACGAATGTTTGTATGTGCTTAAGTAGATAGAAAAGTAGAAGTAGAATAGAGCTTTATCATACTAATCTATAATCAATTTTGAATAACAATACCTATTAAAGTTTTTACGATCACATGGCTGATAATGTTGGTAGACGCGAGTACTAGCAATATCTCCGAATGAGGACACATTGGGTGTTTGAAGCACTGGAATCGCTTAAAGTACTTTAATGTGAAGTTATGTGATTCGTTCCTATCCACAAGGTGGTGAAATACATTGGTAGGCACAGTGCTAATGAATTTCTATGCAGTGATGACATGTATCAGATATCCTTCTCGGCACAATTTGAAGATTGTGGTGCATGAAGTCGCTAAGTAACACCTTGTAATTCCAACCGCAGTGTTAATAAGTTACTCTGTTTTCAAAATAAAATAAATCATTCAAATTCAAAGAATATAATAAATTTTCAATAATTATTAAACAAATCTATTCCAAAATTTAAATAAATATAACTAAATAAATAACGTCCAATTAGAGTAACAAAATTGTCTTTTATTTACCTGTCGCTTGCATAACCTTTTAAAATGAATAACTCATATGAAATCCATGTATCTGTATTTTACTTGCTAACAAAAATTACTAACAGACACATTACCCCTAAAACAAACCAAACTGAGTTGTCACGATTTTGATTTAAAAATCAAACATAACGTAGAGTACTACCACTAAATCACGAGCCAAATCAATATTACAAATTACGAGAATTTGTAAATCACGAGCCAAATCAATTACTTGAATTATAAGAATTCATGTAATATGCAGTTAAAGAAATTAAATGCATCCAATTGCATTTAAGGATGAATTGCAGTTAAATAAATGCAATGAATAATAAATATTACAAATTATGAGAATTTGTACAACACCTGGGTTCGAACCGTTACAGGGTATGATTCAATTCTTTACATTATGACCTCATGGCTTGAAATTATAAATAATTACTAAAATTGTTTGATTCCCTATACTTTCGATGCAAGTTTTTCTTTATTTTAATTAAGTTTATTAATTCTTTAGTAAACCATTTTGGATACTCATGATTATACAAGACCATCGCCGGTACAAACATAGTAATGGCATAAAACAGGATATCATAAAAAGCCGCAACTGCGCAATCTAAATTAAGATTGGACTAAAGGAGTCCAAGAGTGTACACCAATCAATGGATGCCATAAGCTGGTTGATTTCCACAAAGTTTGCTTTCTGAAAGTCGTAAAGCTCGATGTCACTAAGAATAGTATCACAATAGAACTCATTGTTGTACTCAATATTGTACGCGATATGGTGACCATAATTGTTAATTAAGAGGTCACTAGCCTCCGTAATGTCTGTGCTGTTTCCACTACTAAATATCAAGTTCAGATATACCCCATGGGGATTTGGAATTCTGTTTACCTGCGATAGATGTAGAAAACACATACATTCAGAGATAAGCTTGGCTTTGAAACTGAAGAGACTGGACACGTCCACACCAAGATCGACGTTATACCAGACATCAGAAGGTAGGTTGTGGTCTCCACATATCAGAAACAAATCCGGTTGAAGAGACTCTGCAATAGAGTTGATAGCCACGCAATGAGACTTATATTGTTCTTCGGGACTCGCAGGGGGCACCTAGCACAAGACTAAGGTGACCAGACGTCCCGATTTTGGCGGGACAGTCCCGATTTTTAGAAATTTGTCCCGCGTCCCGCGACGTTTCAAAAATGTCCCGACTTTTGAAAGATTGGGTTTTTTTTCGGGGTGATCTTTTATTCGCTATTTTGAAGTTATCAGCTTATATATTTCGCCAATATCTGTATTTGGTAGCAGCGCTACAGCGGCCAAAATACAAAACGGTACTTTAAAAACATGCCTCGTTGTTAAAAAAAATGTAATATAATATTATACAGGGTGTCTAAAAAACGCCGCTAGCGATAACTCCTTTATTTATTTATTATAATTCAATAAAAGGAAAACAAAACTAAATGGCTCCACATGTCTTCAAAGGGACCCTAATTTTTTTTTTGCAAAATCTAGCAACTATCGCTGAAATGAAAGTTGATTTTGCAAAACAAAACAAAAATTAGTGCCCCTTTGTAGAACATGTAGAGACATTTAATTGTGATTTTGTTTGATTGAATGATTGAAATCGGGCAATAAATAGTTCGGGAGCTATGGAGTTATTGGCCAACGGCGTTTTTTGGGAGACACCCTGTATATTTTGCGTTTTGCGTTCTTTGTTAATTAAATTTAAAAAAATTTGCCTATTTTATGGGTGTTGAATATTTACGTATTTACTTGTTTTGTAACTCCTTATTATTCCTCTTATCTCAGGGTCAATGGTAGGTTTAATCAGAACTAAATAGAGTCTTGTTCAAATGCTTTAATGAATTAATAATAACCAAAAACATTAAAAACGTCTAATATAAAGTGAACTAGTCAAACAAATCCAGAACAATAGAAAAAAAAATTATAAAAAAAAACTAATAAACTATGACCAACATTAACAAAATAAATCCTATATACACAAGCTAACTTATGTGAGAATATGATTCTTGTAATTTACGCAAACTCTATACTTGCAGTTATCATCTTGCTTTTGGTCCCTTGATTAAGTCGTCCTCTTGTCCCTGCGTTCGTCTTCTGATCCTTTGTTGATTCGCACAAAAGTAAACAGCTACTTTTGTGTGCGAAGTTTAGCGGCTTGAAGTCCTGATTTTCGAATATCTCCGTCACGGCTCCTATCTTGTTGAAGTCCTCTCCTTGTTGCCTTTTACCAGTCCTATGTCCAATCGTTGAACACGCGTTAATTTTATGTAATCTATTAGTATTAGGGCAACATCACGACCCTCGACCCACTGCCGTCTCCCCTGCTCGCCGTTCACCCTCTACCCTCGACTCGTCAATCTGTTTCTTGTTGATTATTTCCGATCTTCAATTCTTCAATCTCACATGCGTCTATGCACGAAGTCACCTGTCACCCGTGGTAACCGATCAACAACCTCCATCCGCGGATCCATAAACCTTACGATTTTCTGTGTGCATAAAATGTCTTACACATTTCTCTGTAGATTTGTGCATACTTGTTCACATTCACATTTACAATATTTACAATAATTTTAGTTAGCTTGTGCCCTTCGGATTATAATTCTATCTAATACCTATCTAATAATAATAATAAATCTATTCTAATTAATCTACTTTACTTATAATACAAATACCATCACAATATGTTAAGATTAAGTTCACTGTTTGAGATTTTAGATGAAAGCCACAATAAAAATGTCATAGTGACTAAACCAGACATTAGTTGAAAAGTACTTTAGTTTAGTGTTCATACTACCATGAGAGAGAAGCTGGTCACCTTCCCTAGAGTGCAGACGTGCCACGAGGTCACAGTTTTTCTTTGGTATATCACCAACCGGTTTCCGGGATTCAAAACGTGTCCTCATTTAACCACCCTAAGAGGGATTGACGGCACCAGGCACAAGGCAAGGGAGGGTACTGTACGACTCAACTCGAAACGCTCAAAACATCAGAGTAAGTGATTAAACCCGACATCTTTTTTTTCGTAAAGACACGTGTCCG
The DNA here is from genome assembly GCA_951805005.1 of Othius punctulatus. Taxonomy (NCBI): domain Eukaryota; kingdom Metazoa; phylum Arthropoda; class Insecta; order Coleoptera; family Staphylinidae; genus Othius; species Othius punctulatus. The sequence continues at coordinate 88,263,541 of OX638141.1, read as the reverse complement.
GCCATTGTTAATAAGGCCATGTGCTTTACAGGCGTTTTTTGGATAAGGGCTAAGTAACCCAGCCAGCCAGGTTCGTGGCTAGGGGCAGCGACCATCCCGCCAGAGTTGCTCTGAGGTCTGGAATTTAGTGACGGCGTTCCCGACGATTATCGGCCGCCGCACGTCCAGGAGCCGAGCCCAGAACCGCCAGCGAAGTCGCCGCGAGGAACGCAGGCCAGATCTATATATTTTTTTCTTGTTCTCACTTCTTATTTTAATTTCATTTAATATATCGTTTTTTTCTTTTGTGTAAAATATGCGTTGCGTGTTTCGTGTCGTACGTGTTTTGCGTTTTTGTAAGAGGGAGGTGGCTCCGACGGCCCTTCGCATCGCCCATTACGTATTCGCGGGATTCGGCCGAATCTAGTGGACGCGGCGCGATAAAGTTGCGGGCGGAGGAATTTCTTTCAGGCAGCGTACTCACGGTGTCCTGTCTTTTGTGTAAATAAACGCAGATATTTTCACCACAAAATTCACACCTGTTATTTTTTGTTCCCCCCACGTTTTCTCAATCGGGCATTCTTTTCAGTTTAACTTACTATTCTCATTGCGAGATTTAAATCTGGTGGTGTGGGCGCCAGATGGTCAGCCGTTGCGACAGTTCGTAATTTCTGAACTTCGCTGACTGTGCTGACTACCCCCTTTGCGACGAAGTAGTGGCGAGGTTAAAATTACGTGGAGCCTTTTTTACCCCCCGCCCCCCTCCCCAAATACATATGTTTATTTCTCTGTTCGTCCTAATTAGTTTCTCGCTTAGATATCTGAGTATAAAGATTTGGTCTTGCATACTTTTCCCTCTTCTGAATCCGCACTGGCTGTCCTCTATTGATGTTCCTAGTTTGTCTCTCATCCTTTTTTTTAAGTACCCGAGTCATTATCTTACTAGGTGTACTTGTTAGTGTGATTTCTCTTTAATTTTCGCATATTCTTGTATCCCCTTTCTTATGTGTTGGTAGAATTATTCCTTTATTCCATTCTCTTGGTGTTTTCCCGCTGCTTATTATGTTATCTATTAGTTCCATTATTTGTGTTATTCCTTTTTCTCCCATGTGTTTTATTAGCTACGGGGTTATATCATCTGTTCCTGGTTTTTTCCCCGTTTTTTTAAGTTTTTTTATTGCTTCTTGTACTTTTTTTTAAATTTATTCACGTTTTTCTCTTGCCATTCTTGCGACTTTTCCCCCTATTATTGTGTTAGGTTATCTTCTTCATCCTGTTCGGATAATTATTTGAAATATTGTCTCCATATTTCCATTATCTTGTCTTTATTCGTAATAATTGTCCCATTTTTATCATTTATGTTCATCATGTTGTGTTCTTTTTTTTGTTTTAGTTGCTTTAGTGCTCCGTAGAATAGTATTTGGTTCTGTCCAAAATTCTCATTCATTCTTTCACCAAATTTCGTCCTTGACTTTTGTTTGACTTCGTTTATTATTGAATTTGTTTTGTTTTACTTTTCTTTATATTTTTTCTAAGTTTCTTTTCGTTTTCTCTTTTTTATATTTTATCTCCTTTTTGACTTCCTCTGTCCACCAGTTTGTCTTTTTCATTTCCCTGTTTCCAATTTTTGTCCTTCTGCTGGTCTCCTTTGCCGCTTCTAGTATATTTCTTTTGAATGTTTCCCATTTTCCTTCTATGTTTAGCTTTATTTCGTTTTCTCTGAATTTATTTTGCAGTATATCTTTGTATTACTCTTTTGTTTGTTTTTTTTTTTTTAATCTGTAGGTTTTTATCTTTTCTTTACTTTTATTCTACATTTGACTGTTTTCTGTATTGTCTTCCAACTCATGTCCATTTTTAATAGGTGGTGGTGACTTCCTATTTCAGCTTGCCTTGTAACTCTCACAATCATTATTTTATTCCAGCTGTTTCTATTAATTAAGTAGTAGTATATTATCGACCTTTCGTTTCTGTTTGGCTGTTTCCTTGTGTACTTGTATATGTTTTTCTGTTTGAATCTTGTATTTGTTATCACAAGGTTATTTTCAATGCACAGTTCTATGATTCTTTCTCCATTGTTGGTTTTAATATCTTCTCCTACTTTTCCCATTATCTCTTCTATTCCACTATTTTGGCATCTACTCTTCCGTTTAGATCTCCCATTATTATTATGTGTTTTTTCCTTCATCTACTTCTCTTTGTATGTGTTCAAAGGATGTGTATTTCTCCTCTTTCTTTGCGCCTTCGTTTGGTCCGTATGCTACTATCAGTGTCAGTGCTAGTATCAGTGTACTCGACTAGTTTGATTTTTATGGTGGTTAATCTGTCGTTTATATGTTTATCTTTTATTACATCTTTTATCATTTCCGTTGTTATTATGATTTTTACTCCTCCTTTTGCTATTTCCTTTTCATTTACTCTTGTCAAACCAGTATTATCTATGTATATATTCGATTCCGTGTCGTTTCTTTTTTTGTTTTGGTAATTCCTAGTGTTTCTATTTTATATTTTCTCATCTCGTCCACCAGTTCTGCTTCTTTTTCCATATATCCTCTAATGATCCATGTCAATATTGTATTTTTTTTTCTTCTCTGTTATGTCTTTTTTCACTTCCTAGTTTCTTAAGCGTTTTATTTTGTTAATGCTACTTTGTTCTGGTTTAGTGTTCTTTTCTATATTATCTATTTTATCGTTGTTTTCCATATTCATGTCTTGGGTGTTGCCGCTGTTTGTCTTCTGTCTTGGTTTTTGGTTTAGTTTTTTGGACCCTTTTTTACACCTTCTACTACTTCCATTCCTTTTCTCCCTTTGTTCTACCTGTATTATGTTCCATTAATTAGTATTTTTCTGTATCCCATCCATACTTCATTTCCTTTGTCTTTTTCTTTCTTCGCTATGTTTCTAATTTCTCTTTGCACTTTTCTTTCTTCCAACGTTAAATCATTTTCTATGTATATTCTAGTATGCTTTATATTTTTCTTGGCTTTCATTATTTCTTTTTTCATCTCCCACGTTTCCGCTTCTGCTAGTACCATATCCTGATTCAGGTATTTGTTTAGTTTGTATGCGCTTTTTATTTGTATTTCTCCTTTTAGTTATTTTGCCAGAAACTCTTCTCTTCTTTTTTTTTATGTCTTCTTTTACATTTTCTCCTTTGTTGTTTAACCCTTTTATTACGGTATTATTTCTCTTCTTTTTCTTTTTCTGCGCTTTTCACTCGTTCCTCTAAGTCTTTTTTCCGTTACCTACTTAAATTGTCTATTTGTAGCTTACGTAGCTCGGAATTTTTCTACGGGAGACCCCATGTTGACCTATATTTTTTTGTATACAAATATTCAAGATGGTAAAATGTTTAATATACATAACTATATGTTATTTAGATAGTATTGTATATATGATAGTATATACAATACTATTTAGATAGTATTTAGATAGGACATTTAGTATTTAGATAGTACTATTTAGATAGGACATACTATTTAGATAGTATAGTATTGTCCTACAGTAAATATCTCTAAATTATTATTCTTGTATAAACTGAGCAATTTGGTTTATATTGAAACGTGTCTTTACTTTCCTGTGGAAGAATTGTATAGGAATTTTAGGTTGGCTTCTTGCCTGTTGTGCGCTGTCGTCCGATTGTTCCGTTTTGGGGTGCTAACTTAATAAAAATCTAATCATTAGAGCGGATATTGGTCTATTGTGTGGCGCGTCGTCGTCCTGCTTCCGTGACTGCCCCGTAATTTATTCTCGGACACGGATAAAAAATAAGTCGGATGAGATTATTATCCAGTCGGACTAATTTGTGAATTATCGAGGACATCGGAGATTGTGGGGCGGGCGATTATCGATCCGGGGCGGCTCGTCTTTTTCCACAACCGCTCCCGCCATCCACCGCCGGCGACGTTTGTTATTGTTCGGTAATTTATAGACGAAAACGCGTTTTTCCTGGCTAAACGCACGGAATCGAGTCGTAATTTTTCTAGGGGCGAAGGGGGCCGTTTGGGGCGGAGGCAGCCGACGGGTAATACGAACTCTGTACTTTTTACATCCTGAAAGGGATCAAATTTCTTGTTTGACAACACAAAGCTTCTTACTATGTAACTTCCTTCCGTCCCATTATCTTCCACTATATGACAAAAGAAATCACTTTGTGGTTTTCCTAAAATATGACGTCTATTTCTTTATATTATGTGCTCGATAATGCGAGTTACGTAACTGGAAAACGGCGCTCGGAATGGGCTGAAGGACCGCGTGAACACCGGTGGCGAAATTCGCCCCCACCCCCGACGTTCCTGCACAGCCTATGCATGTATATGTGTGTGGAAAAGTTTCGCCCCCGGTTTTCGCCATTAATTTTGATAGATGAGGGCTGCGTTTTTTCGACCTCCAGAGGGGCGGCTTGCGGGACGGGATAAATACGGCATCGATTCGGGGGCGGCAGTTACATAATTAAAAAAAATGCGACGGCATCTATCATCCCTGGGAGCGTTTTCAATTAAAGTTACTTCTCGACTCCGCGACTCCTTAGGGTCGGCGAGCGGAATGCAGAGTTAAAATGTGAAATATTAACGATGAGATCCCCACATTACGATAAGCAGTATTCTTGATCCAGTCCTGGCAAAGAATATGATAATTGCTGTTTTCTCAAGTTATAATTATAAACTAATGAGGTCCGGGTTGTAAATTCGAACGGCGTATCTTGTTCTTCGTAACATAAAACTACTTCGAGATTAAGAATGCACTTGATAAGTAAAGATTTATTAGTAAATATATCAGCTTACTTATGAATAAATGAATAATTTTCGCAATAAATAGCATATCTGAAATCAAATCAATAAGTTATCTTGATTTATTATATATGAAGCAGGGAATGAATTGATGTCCAAAATAATTTTTTGCTGCACCTTGAGAGGATATTGTTAATTTTCTCTTTACATGTATTATTTATTATAAAAATATCACTTGTTGGATATATCACGGACATTTTAAATTTAATAAATGTGATGCATAACACAGTCAAGTGGTGTAAAAATGAGACAATTTTAAAAACTTTTCATTATTCAGCATTTTAATTTACTTCATACTTCATTAAAAAATATGCATCATGTGCATATATGTGCTAGGAATAATACTCTATAAATAACTTTAGCATATTTAAATGTTTCTTCGAAAAAATAAATTTACTGTGTCTCATTTTTAACCTGCTTTTGGGGTAATAATGAAACATGCTTGGGCGAAAATTCGACATATGTTTTCAGGTGAACAAGTAAGCTCATTTCTTATTTATTATTACTTGGGTGAAATTGATAGACTTAAGTAAAAACATGAGACATTATTTACATAAATATTTTTATTATTCTAGCGAAAAAACTTGGAAAAAACTTGGAAATGAACAACAAAACATAAATTCTGAACAGAAAAGCATCTGAAAAAAAATATACAAATTAAAAATAACTCTTAAAATACTAATACAAATAATGTCACTTAGTTTACACTATATTTTTCGAAATTTATTCCAAATACCAACTGTTGGGAGACTCTAGAAGTCCCTCCATGAAGCTCTGGAGCAGATAATGTCATGACAACATCTTCCCTAGCTAATTTGAATTTTTCAGGCACTTCTGGAAAAATAAACTTATCGCCTTTTCGACGTAAATACGATACAGCAAGCTTGCTTCCGTCTACCGTTTCTACAAGTGCAACGTAATGTTGCAGCTTCTTCTTTGTTTGAAATTTGACCAAAATAAAGTTTATCTCACTTGAACAAATATCTTCATCCAAAAGATTATCTTCCTTTACTAGATCTTCTAATGTTACATTTTCAAGATCACTCTCATCATTATAAACAACATCTCCAGTTTCACTTTCTGATGAGAAATCGATAATTACTTTCACTTTTTCTCTTGGTGTTTTTTTCTCTATTTGTGGAGCTTCTTTTTCTTTAATTCGATTTCGATATTCTAAACTCGTCAGTACAATACAATTAGAATCTATATTACGTCTTCGCTTTATTTCAGACTTTGTTTTATTGATTTTGTTAAGTAAAATATTGTAACGGGCCGGTATGGCCGGTAGGCAACCGCTACGCACAGGTTTTTTTAAACATGACGTGTTTCCGATATGCGTGTGATTTTTAAATCGTCGGCGAGTCGCTGCCATGAGGTAGAAGCTAGTCAACTCCCCTGGAGTGCAGAAGTGTCACGAGGTCACAGTTTTCTTTGGGCTATCGAAAACCGGTTTCCGGGATTTAAAACGTGTCCTCCATTAATCGCCCTAAGAGGGATTGACGACACCGGCACAAGGCAAGGTAGGGTACTGTACTACTCAACTCTACACGCTCAAAACATCAGAGTAAGTGATTTAACCCGACATATTTTTTTCGTAAAGACACGTGTCCGGCCATTGTTAATAAAGCCATGTGCTTTACAGGCGTTTTTTGGGTAAGGGCTGAAGTAACCCAGCCAGCCAGGTTCTTGGCTAGGGGCAGCGACCATCCTGCCAGAGTTGTTCTGAGGACTGGAATTTAGCGACGGCGTCCCCAACGATTGCCGGCCGCCGCACGTCCTAAGAACCGAGCCCAGAATCGCCAGTGCAGTCGCCACGAGGAACACAGGCCTGATCTATATATTTTTTTGTTCTCATTTATTGTTTTAATTTCCTTTGATATATCGTTTTTTTTCTTTTGTGTAAAATTTGCGTTGCGTGTTCGTGCCGTACGTGTTTTGCGTTTTTGTAAGGAAAAGGTGGCTCCGACAGCCCTTCGCATTGCGCGTTACGTGTGCGCGGGATTCGGCCGAGTCTGGTGGATGCGGCGCGATAGTTTTGCGGGCGGAGGTATTTCTTTCGGGAAGCGTAGGCACGGTGTCCTGTCTTTTGTGTGAATAAACGCAGATATTTTACACCACAAAATTCACACCTGCTATTTTTTGTTCCCCCACGTTTTCTCAATCGGGCATTCTTTCAGTTTAACTTCCTATTCTCACTGCGAGATTTAAATCTGGTGGTGTGGGCGCCGATAGTCAGCCGTTGCGACAGTTCGTAATTTCTGAACTTCGCTGACTGTCTGCCGTCAACCCACGCAGATAGGGTGGAGCCCCCCTTTGTGACGAAGTAGTGGCGAGGTTAAAAGTACGTGGAGCTTTTTTTAACCCCCCCACTCTCCGACACCGAGAGCCTGGCCCTCGTCGCTGCTTCGAAGGGACCCTCCACTCGCTCCGCGGCCTAACGCGCTGATAGCCCTTCAGGCACGTCACAATATTTTCAAATTTAGTAGACGCACTGGCAATATTATGTTTTGATGTATTTTCACTTCTCTCATCTTCGTTAATATTATATTCAGTTTCCTCATTTATTAATTTTCTTCGTGATGAATCTCTTCTTCATTATTTTCCCCCTCCTCTTCGTGCTGATCTAACTCATCAAAAATATTAAGTGGATTGGTGTTTTTGTCTCCTGCATTGTATTTTTGTAATTTGACTTCATTTAATTTTCCCTTTGTATATTTTTCCCTATTACAAGGGAATATTCCAGTAGATTCAAATATGACTTTATTGTAGTTGCTTCTGTGATTCCTTCATTCCATAATGCACAAATCATATCTGCAAACTCACTTTTTGTGAGCTTTTTTCTGATTTAAACGCTGACATTTGATAAGCCTGTGGTTCCATTTCAGCTTGAGTAATCCAAAGCAACACTTGTCCAAAGGTTGCAAAATATCGGTGGTATGTGGTGGTAGTTTAAATAAGGTGATTTCATTTTTTTTTTGCATATTCAATAGTGCTTCTGTCTAGGTGTGGCACGTGACCATCCATTAAAATCAAGAGCACAATTACGTTGTGGAACTTTTTCACAAAATTTAATGAACCAACTACTGAAGACAGCAGTTGTCATCCAGCCTTTGTCTGACACAGCATAGCAAGTATCTTTTAAATCATTTGTACCTTTCTTTTGTACCACCCTTTTTTTTGGGTTGTAGTAATATCCCATTCGCCGAAATGCACGCCATGGTAGTTATATTTTCTTTTCCTGAACCCTCGATGGATCTGTGAACTTTTTGACCTACAGCAGCAACGCCCTTCACTCTCCCGGGTCGAAATGGAAACTTGTTTAATCCAAGTTAAATATATCTGATGGTTTGTCTTGCAAACTTAGCTGGCTAATTGTTTCTTCAAGTCGGTCTTAAAAACCATATATAATAAAGGGGTCGCTAGTAGCTATTCTTCTGCACTTTTCTAATTGCTCCATCTTTTTCTGGCTCAGTCGGTTCCTCTTGCAAAAGATCGTCGGAACCAATCGTCTCCGGGTTTGCCACCTTTAAATACTGTTGTTAAATTATTTTCGTTAACGTAGGTTAGAACAACCGACTTGATTTCTTCTTTGGAAAGAGCAAACCCCTACTTAGACATGACTGTATTTTTTTCTGTTAAATCGGTTTCTTGTTCCTTCGAAAAAGCTTGTTTTCGGCCGCGTTTAAAAACATTTCTATTGCTGAGAACTCGACTTATTTCGATTTATCTATTAGAAATCTTTTTGCAGCCATTCTTAATGACAGCCTACCCTGCTTTATTGAGGCAGGCGCATTTTGCAAATCGTCCTCGGTATAAGACTTCGCCTGTTTTACATAATTTCTAGGCATTTTGGTCTGCTCCACCCTGGTAAGAACAAACAATTAAGTTAATAACTATGTCTCATTTAAACCCACGTGTCGTCTTATATTTACCCCAAAAGCAGTCTCAAATTTGCCCCACAAAACCAACACGTGTTCACTACTTTGCATTCAACTGTACACTAACGCATGACATGGTAAAATGGTCGTTAGAAATACGCCAGCACAAAGCGATATTATCCGAACGCGCCCGATGATCCAATACCGCACAACAAAAGTTTGATGCTTCATTTTAAAAGTTTTTAAGATGTAAAATACAACATGATGAACTGAATTATTTATTGGATCCTAGTCATGATAGTAATTTACCAATACATATGGATATAGATTTTACAATATATACCTAGCAATTAGTAAATTTAGGGTACTAATAGTATTGGGTTTAATGAAAAATAACTGACAGTCTCATTTTTACCGAAAACTTAATATGTCTCAATTTTACACCACTTGACCCTATTACTTTTAAATATATGTTTATAGTTCTATTGAATATTCTGCCCACAGTTTGCAAGATGTCAACCAGAAGTTATAAAAGTGGAGCACAAAAGAAGCAAGTTCAACAAAATTAAAGAGTTTCTTAACAAAGATAGATAAGGGGCCTGATGAACCAAATGCCTCTACCACAGTGAGTCAGAATATCACAGGATATTCATCATATTCCTGATACAGAATCTGGTACATCTAGGTGCATAGAATCTTCTTCTTATTGTGCCTGTTGTGTCTCCTATCGGAGGTTGGCAATCATCATTGCAATTTTGACCCTCGACGCTGCAACTCTAAATAATTGGATCGATGTTTGTCCATACCATTCACGTAAGTTCTTCAGCCATAAAGTTCTGCAAGGTAAAATCCAAGGTAAAAGACTATGGATCTTTTACCTTGGATTTTACCTTGCATAATAAGTTGTAAAATCGAGTACCTCTCTTCACGTGTAATGTGTCCCATATACTCCAGTTTTCGTTTTTTAATCGTAAGGATCAGCTCATTTTCTTTATGCATGCTTCACAAGACTTCTTCATTGTTTACCAAGTCTGTCCAGGGTATCTTCAGTATGCGGCGATAAATAGACATCTCAAACGCCTTCAATTTTTTCTTGTTATTTTTCTTCATTTCCGTTACTATTTTGGCATTGAAGTCCCCAATAACAATAATCGCATCTGATTCCTTGTCTACTTTCATTATTTCTTCTAATTGGTTGTAAAATTCTTCTATTTCTTCCTCACTCTTATGCGCTGTGTGTTTGGGATTTGACTTGCACCATTATAATCCTGTTTGATAGGTTTATAACGTTCAGGGCTGTTTTCTTGATTTTTTGTGAGACTATTACGGTGACTCCGTACCTGTGATGTGTATCGGATCCTCCTGAGTAGGACATGTGGTAGTTGTTGATGGAACATTCTCCCTAATCTGGCCATTGAACGTCACTAACACCTAGGACTTCTATGTCCATCCTTTGCATTTCCGCTATTACATTATGTACTTTTCCTGCCTGGTATAAACTTCTAAAGACCATTGGTTAACATCTAACTTCCATGGTCCTATTCAATTGACGCCATTCAATACTCAACCCCAGAGAACCGACTGGGGGAATTGAGCCTCCGGATATTGATTTAGGACTGAATGAAGCCATGATGATTGTTTTCTGGGGATATCCATGTGGATATTTAATGTAGTGGTTTCCAGTTGCCTTCTACATCCTATGCCGTTGACCATATCACTGCCTACTAGCAGAACACATAAATTATAAACGGCAGTACTGGAAAATGTTCTTGAACAAGTTATGCAGTTATAATTACTACGGCAGAGCGTAGTTTACCTTTCATAGGTGATAAGGAAACATTTGGTTCTCCTCACAATGACAATTTACTTGGATTACTCGAACTTATAGCATTATAGCAAAAATTGATCCTTGTCTAGTATAAGGTGACCAGACGTCCCGATTTTGGCGGGACAGTCCCGATTTTTATAAATTTGTCCCGCGTCCCGCGACGTTTGAAAAAAGTCCCGACTTTTGAAAGATTGTGTTTTTTCTTCTTCTTATTTATACTTCTTTATTTATATATATATATATATATATATATATATATATATATATATATATATATATATATATATATATATATAATATATATATATTAATATTTAAACTTCTTTATTTATAGGCCGATTTCAATAAAATGAAAACAAAACTAAATGGTTCAACATGTCTACAAAGGGGCCATATTATTTGTTTTGCAAAATCTACAGACTATCGCTGAAATGAAAGTTGATTCTGCAAAAAAAAAAGAAAATTAGGGCCACTTTGTAGAACATGTGGAGACATTTAATTTTGTTTTTGTTTTATTGAAATCGGGCAATAAATAGTTAGGGAGTTATGGAGTTATTGGCCAGCGGCGTTTTTTAGGAGACACCCTGTATATTTTGCGTTCTTTGTCAATTAATTTAAAAATTAACCCCCCGACCCGTTGTCCCGCTTTTCTATCGTTAGGATCTGGTCACCTTATGTATACCTAATTGTGTCTTTTAACATCTTATACTCAGAATAAGCGAGATTACAAAATTTGGGGGTCGAAATGTAATAACCTCTGATCATTTTGTAAACAAAAAACACTTATGTATATATTTCACTTATTACGCATCCACCATAATGAAAATTTCAATCTGGCGCATCCACCATAATAAAAATTTGATGATTATACCTAATACAGTTTTACGCAACTAATTACATGCAATTGCTACATTATAATGAAAATTTGCTACCCGGCGCATCCACCATAATGAAAATTTGCTACCCGGCGCATCCACCATAATGAAAATATTCTACCCGGCGCATTCACCATAATGAAAATTTGCTACCCGGCGCATCCACCATAATGAAAATTTGCTACCCGGCGCATCCACCATAATGAAAATTTGCTACCCGGCGCATCCACCATAATGAAAATATTCTACCCGGCGCATCCACCATAATGAAAATATTGCTACCCGGCGCATCCACCATAATGAAAAATTTTGCTACCCGGCGCATGCACCATAATGAAAATATTCTACCCGGCGCATCCACCATAATGAAAATTTGCTACCCGGCGCACAGTGTAGTATTTTGCGAATCTAGCGGGTCAAAATACATAAAAACAGTATGCAATATATGCAATTATTATTCACTCAAAATAGAGGTGACACACTAAATAAGACATTTACAAAATATAATATCTGTAGGCGCCCACTCTTAGCGTCAATCTGCGGACAAAATAGGGTTTTGTCCTGCTCATTTCATAATCAGTTTCCTGTGGTTTCCTACGCATTAAGTTCTTAAGATCTTACTGCTATCGTATTTATTTGAGTTAACATTTTCATCATGGATAATATACGTGAAGGTATTTAGTTTATATTTAGTGTATAAAAAAGCTTCTTTAACCATGAATATTTAAAGAATTACCGTTGAAATGGATTGGAAAAATAGTCTAAAATTAACTAGAAGTAGTGAATTCTTTAGACAGCCAAACTTTTTGTACACATTTGTACATCATGATTTGTTCTTTTTTATAATTTTAGAAGTCATACCAATTGTATACAATAAAATTTAAATGCAACAACTTGCGTTTTTCCAAAATATCTGTATTTTTATAGGTATGCTAGAAAGCGTATCAAAAAATGAATTTTTCGAAGTGTTAAGAAATGAGGATGATAACAGCCGAACATCTTCTGTTAAGCCGGAACATTCACTTGTGAATTATCTGAAAATGAAATTCAACATACACCACTGTTCTCAACGACTGTTTGAAGAATTGAACCGGATTACCCATTCATTTATGATTGGGTTCAATAATAGATGGAGGACGTGCCATTGTAATAAGAATGTGTTCTTAAAAAAATATAATGATTGGTTGAATACCACGGTAACCATAAATGACCTCGATGCAACCAGTACATACAAGTGGTATACATAGTGTAAGAAAAGGTGGGTGGAGAAAATTAGATTTCAGCTCCAGTGGTTTGAAATCAAAAGCGAGAAAGGTGAAACGATTATTTACAGATCATACATTAAGCGAGTTAACTCTTGCTACAAATATGAAGCTGAGGCAATCTGGCAAAAGGGACGTTACTTATATGCTGACGTAATTGGTTTCTAGTTCCAAAAGAGCAACTAAGGTCAAAAAAGCGTTTCACGGAGCAGCGTAACAAACACCTAAGTACTGTATACTGGTAGCCGTTACTTTGTGGAACATGGTAAATGAATTATTTATTTAATTATTTTATATTTCATATTTCATATTTTCATTTTTATATTTCATATTTATTATTTCATTCAAACACCTAAGTATTCATCTGATGACGCGTTAGCTTTAATAACTGCAACAAAATTATCTTACCGGGAATATCCAGTTATAAGATAATCTGCAATTGGAAAAGGTCTGAAAGTATACCCATCATATGAGCAAATAAAAAGTGCCAAAATAAAGTGCTATCCACCTAACGATGATTGCTTAAATGATTCATTGGCAGAAATTAAGTTGCAATCAATAGTTGATTTGACTTTAAAACGACTTTGTATTGTGCAAGCCGAAGTTTTGAATAGTATTCTTGTTGAAAAAATGACAGTACCAATGAATTTGACAATGATATTCAAATGGGGATGCAAACTCAAACTCAAATGAATTCGAAAATTCAAATATTTTAGCAACGTCATTGGTACCTTTGCAGTTATATGTTCTTGGAGAAACAAACAAAAAAAACATATTATGGCAAAATCCACGGCCATCGTCAACTTCCTACTGTAGACCTGCAAGATTTAGATTTGCCAAATAGGCTGAACAATTAATTCTAGAGGAATTTATAAACGTGAGGAGGCAAATTTTAGAAATTTTGCCAACTTTGGTAGAATGCAATGGAATTATTCTTGAAGTCAAACATAAATTTGAAGAGACGATGGTTGATGGGAAAATATGCAACATTTTAGCGTCCAACAGAGCCACTCAAAAGTGCTATATTTGTCAAGCAACATCCAAAGACATGAATAATTTAATAATAATTCGACGATGTATAAGCGATCCACAGACATTTTCTTGGGACTTATCCACATTACATGCTCAAATAAGACTTATGGAATGTGTGTTACATATTGCGTATAGGTTAGATATACAAAAATGGCAATGCCGTACACCTGAAGACAAATTAAAGATAGCCAATAGAAAGAAACTCATTATAGAAAAATTTAGGTCGGAAACAGGACTATTGCTAGACACTCCGAAACAATGTGGAGGCAATACGAATGAAGGTAATAGTGCTAGAAGATTTTTTAAAAATGCTGCTTTGGCTGCTAATATAACAGGAATCGATCAGTCTCTAATTGACCGATTTAATGTAATATTACGCACATTGACCTGTGGATATAAGATATATATACCTGCATTTACAGAATTCTGCGACGAGACCGCCACTTTATACATATCACTGTATAATTTGTATCCAATGCCCGTTACATTACACAAGATTTTGTTGCAGGAGGCTCAGGAGTCTCGCCATATAGAAATTCGGAAATATCGACTTGAATATTCAAGAAAAGTGTCAAGGACGACCACCAATACGGACATACTGCACAATCTTTTGATTTCTTCAGCATAATGTAGCAGATATACATCCTTCTGTTCAAAAACTCCTTAGTCACCAAATATCCATGAGCAAGCTAAAGAGGAGGCACAAGGAAATTGCAGTAATGCTTCTACTAGTGAAGCCAGTGATTCTGAAGATTCTGGTAGTGGTAGTGGTAGTGGTGGAGATAATGTGTGAATTTATGATATTATGTATTTTTTTCTATATATAGGTTAGTTATTTCACAGTTGTAAATAAATTCATATAATAGATTGCTATTTTAGTGTCATATTTAATTTTGTCCCGCTAGATATGCAAAATACTACACTGTGCGGCGCATCCACCATAATGAAAATTTGCTACCCGGCGCATCCACCATAATGAAAAATTTGCTACCCGGCGCATCCACCATAATGAAAATATTCTACCCGGCGCATCCACCATAATGAAAATTTGCTACCCGGCGCATCCACCATAATGAAAATATTCTACCCGGCGCATCCACCATAATGAAAATTTGCTACCCGGCGCATCCACCATAATGAAAATTTGCTACCCGGCGCATCCACCATAATGAAAATTTGCTACCCGGCGCATCTAAAATTTCTAAACACTAAATCTGTCTTTTACTATCTTATCCTCAGAATAAGCGCGATTGAAAAACTAGGGGGTTGAAATCTATAAAATATGAAAAAAGTATATTTTTGTACATATTTCTCTTATTAGTTATTGAAATGATTTCAGAATCACACAGCATGTATACCTACATGTGTCTTTTAACATCTTATACTCAGAATAAGCGAGATTACAAAATTTGGGGGTCGAAATTTAATAACCTCTGATAATTTTGTAAACAAAGAACACTTATGTATATATTTCACTTATTACACGTTACAAAAATCCCTAAATCACACAACAAGTATAACTAAATGTGTATTTTAATATCTTATCCTCAGAATAAGCGAGATTGAAAAATTAGGGGGTTGAAATCTATAAATTATGAAAAAAGTATTTGTACACATTTCTCTTAATAGTTAATTTTCACTACAATAAATCTTGAAAAATTTGCTACCCGGCGCATTCACCATAATGAAAAATTTTCTACCCGGCGCATCCACCATAATGAAAAATTTGCTACCCGGCGCATTCACCATATTGAAAATATTCTACCCGGCGCATCCACCATAATGAAAATTTGCTACCCGGCGCATCCACCATAATGAAAATTTGCTACCCGGCGCATCCACCATAATGAAAAATTTGCTACCCGGCGCATCCACCATAATGAAAATATTCTACCCGGCGCATCCACCATAATGAAAATTTGCTACCCGGCGCATCCACCATAATGAAAATATTCTACCCGGCGCATCCACCATAATGAAAATTTGCAACCCGGCGCATCTGAAATTTCTAAACACTAAATGTGTCTTTTAATATCTTATCCTCAGAATAAGCGAGATTGAAAAATTAGGGGGTTGAAATCTATAAAATATGACAAAAGTAAATTTTTGTACATATTTCTCTTATTAGTTATTGAAATGATTTCAGAATGACACAGCATACACAGCTAACCTAACCTAACCTAAGGTGACCAGACGTCCCGAATTTGGCGGGACAGTCCCGATTTTTATAAATTTGTCCCGCGTCCCGCGACGTTTGAAAAAAGTCCCGACTTTTGAAAGATTGTGTTTTTTTTCTTCTTATTTATACTTCTTTATATACTTCTTTATTTATATATATATATATATATATATATATATATATATATATATATATATATATTTATATATTTATACTTCTTTATTTATAGGCCGATTTCAATAAAATGAAAACAAAACTAAATGGTTCAACATGTCTACAAAGGGGCCCTATTATTTGTTTTGCAAAATCTACAGACTATCGCTGAAATGAAAGTTGATTCTGCAAAAAAAAGAAAATTAGGGCCACTTTGTAGAACATGTGGAGACATTTAATTTTGTTTTTGTTTTATTGAAATCGGGCAATAAATAGTTAGGGAGTTATGGAGTCATTGGCCAGCGGCGTTTTTTAGGACACACCCTGTATATTTTGCGTTCTTTGTTAATTAATTTAAAAATTAACCCCCCGACCCGTTGTCCCGCTTTTCTATCGTTAGGATCTGGTCACCTTAGTCTAGTAAGCCATATGAAATAAATGGTAATAAAGGATCAGGTGTCGCATCTTATCTTTCTAAAACAATATGTGATGAATTTATCCAAATTATGGCACATAGATTAAGAGGCTCAATCTTGGATGATTTAAGAACTGCAGGGTACTTCAGTTTATCTATAGATTCCACTCCAGACCGGTCCCATATTGATCACCTCACTGTTATTGTGAGGTATGTTTCACCAAATAATGGGCTCCCTATTGAACGTTTTCTAACTTTCCTAGACATGGGTAGCCACACAGGGGAAAGTATGTCTCAGATAGTGTACAACTACCTACAAATTAGTGCAAAATAGATTTTAGTAAGAGTCGAGGCCATTCTTATAATAATGCTGCCAATATGTCTGACAAATACAAGGGTATGCAAGAAATAATATTGAAGATTGACAAGTATGCTAGGTATATTCCATGTGCTGGTCATTCCCTTGAATTTGCACAAATACACAACCTAGCAGTCATGAATACTTGGTTCAAAATGCCACCAAGGCGATTATACACTTGGACATCACCAAAACACACACCCCAGCAAATAGTACGCAACCAAATCGACTATATAATGATAAATAAGAGATTCAGAAATGCCGTCAAGAAAGTAAGAACATGCCCTGGTGCCGATATAGGATCCGATCATAACCCCGTAGTAGCAGATATCCAGATAAGGTTAAAGACCAATCAAAAGCCACCGCAGAAAAAGATCGATACCGATAAACTCAAGGACGAGGCAACAAAAGAAGAATTCAGGAGAAAACTAAACCAGAATATTGCTGACTCTAATATAATGGACCGCAATAACATAGAAGACAAATGGGCAAAACTACGTGATACCTTATTGAATACCAGCGTGCAACACTTAGGATACTATAAGAAAGTGGCGAAGAAACCGTGGATGACTCAGGAAATAATTGATCTGATGAACCAGCGTAGAATATATAAAGAACGAAGGAAAGCCGAATATAAACTAATAAACCGGAGAATAACAGCAAAAGTGAAAGAGGCTAAGGAAGCATGGATGACAGATTGCTGCGAAGAAATAGAACTGCTGCAAAGGAATCATGATGAATTTAACCTACACAAACAAATAAAGTTAAACCTTGGCAACGGCGCTAGGCACCTAACATCTATCCTAAAGAAAGCCGACGGAAATCTGGCGGTTGACATAAACGACAAAAAAAGAGTGTGGGAGGACTATGTGACCCAATTGTTTCAGGATGATAGGGCCAATGAATTGGAGAGGGACCTGGGTAGCTACGGCCCTGCAATCTTAAAATCTGAAGTCCAGAAGGCGATAAAATCAGCCAAAAACCGAAAAGCAGTCGGCCCGGATGGAATAAGCTCTGAGATCCTAAAGCTCATTAACGAGGATAATATAGATATCCTTACAAACCTACTCAACAACATTTACGATACTGGCACGATACCTCAAGACTGGTTAAGATCCACCTTCTTGCCAATACCAAAGAAGATGAATGCGAAACCTAGTGACCACCGACTAATAAGCTTAATCAGCCACGTGCTAAAGATACTCCTGCGAATCATTCATAGTAGGATATACAGAAAATGTGAAGAATTTGTAAGTGAAACACAATTTGGTTTCCGCGGCGGCTTTGGCACTCGGGAAGCTTTGCTATCCTTAAATGTGCTTGTGCAAAAATGTATAGACCAAGGGAAAGATGTCCACATATGTTTCATCGACTATGAGAAGGCATTTGACAGCGTGAAACACCAGAAACTAATAACACGCCTTACCGAGATTGGCCTAGATAGCAAAGATATACGTCTCATTAGAAACCTCTACTGGGGACAAACTGCGAATGTCAGAGCAGACGATGTTGTAACAAACGAAGTCCAAATCCTCAAAGGTGTCCGCCAGGGATGTATCTTATCCCCGCTGCTGTTCAATGTCTACTCAGAATGCGTGTTTCAGGAAGCACTTAATGAGGTGGAGAAAGGCATTAAAATAAACGGAACCTTTATAAATGTAATACGCTATGCAGATGACACAGCAATATTGGCAGATAACCAAGAAGATCTACAACACCTATTACAACTGGTCAATACAGCAGGGCTTGAATATGGTCTTAAGATCAATATAAAGAAAACTAAATATATGGTCATCAGTCGAGGTAACAACTATAACACACAACTAACCATAGGAGGACAAGCGGTGGACCAAGTGGCCACATTTAAGTACCTAGGCTGTCAACTCAACGAATCGTGGGACCCCGAAGGAGAAATTAAAATCCGAATTGAAATTGCAAGAAACAGCTTCTGCAATCTCCAGAAAATGCTCTGCAACAAACAACTGTCACTTCATCTACGAATAAGAATGATGAAGTGTTATGTGTGGTCAACGCTGTTATATGGTGTGGAGTCTTGGACCCTAAAAATCGTAAGCATGAACCGCTTGGAGGCATTCGAGATGTGGCTCTACCGCCGCATGCTTGGAATACACTACTCGGCCCACATTACTAATGAAGAGGTTCTCAGAAGAGCGGGAAGAGATCGAGAACTCCTCGCTATTATAAAGCAGCGCAAAACCGGATATCTCGGACACGTGTGCAGAGGACGCAGATACGAACTTCTCAGACTCATAATGCAGGGAAAGATAGAGGGGAAACGAGGCATCGGGCGGAAGAAGATGTCGTGGCTCCGCAACATTAGAGCATGGACGGGCATCCGAGACGCAGAATCCCTATTTAGAGCAGCCCAAAACCGAGAGCAGTTCAAATTATTGGTCGCCAACCTCTAACTAGAGATGGCAACATAAGAAGAAGAAGAAGAAGGTCATTCCCTACATAATGTTAGTAGAGCAGTAGTTGACTATCGTTTAGATTCAGTAAACATTTTTGGAATTATTTAAGAAATATATAATTTATTTTCTTCATCTACACATATATGGGCAGTACTGTTGTCATTTTTCAAAGATGATTCATAAGTTCCAAAGTCTTTGTCAAAAACTAGATGGGAGGTACATTCAATGGTCACAAGTGCAATACTTGATAGTTATGATAGAATAATTTCTTCATTGCATCAGCTACATATTGATACTACAGAGAAAAGCGAAACAAGAAATCAAGCCATAAACATTTTGAATAAAATTGAGGAGCTTGAATTTATGGTAATGTTATATGTGTGGAGTTACTTGTTCGACGAATTTCACAAGACTAGTCAATCACTGCAAAACCCCCAAATTAGTCTAGAATGTATGTATGAAATTGTATGCTTCACTTTCCGATTTTATTAAAGGTTCCATGGATTTGTTCCATCATTTTGAAGAAAATGCAAACAAAAAATTACCTTATGTTGATTACAAGAAAAGCAGATATAAATCCGGCCCTGCCTATCTTTTACACAAATGAAACTATAGGGTGTTTCAGTCCACCCGTCCAGGCCTTTTTCTCGGTAATTTTACGTCTTACAGGTTCAGGGAAAAAAATAGAATAACAGAAATCCATCTGAGGAATATACTAGAGGCAGTTTCGATTTCCGGAAGTTACCGGAAAAAGCGTAACTGCGCTGAACTTCAGAATTTTAAATAGTAATCTATGTCATGTGTAGCATCGTTGGAGAGGTATTTCAAAATTAATCAACTATTGTAAGAAAAGTTTTTTTTGTAAATGACATGCTTAACTAAATTAAAATTAATGTCTCACAAAAAAAACAAAAAATAAGATGATATAAGCCTACCTAAAAAAATTTATGGTGATACTTTCGAATCTTAGAAGTAACCTGAAGTAGGCATAACTGCAGTCAGCTTCCAAGTATATTTGTAAATACAATACTGTTTCTCCAATTACTCTCAAAGTGACTGTTTTTAGGCGTGCTTACTACCTTCGGTGTCAGAAAAATATGTGGTTAAGGCCCTAAAGAACATATCAGTACAAGTGACATTTACTGCCTACCAACAACGTATTGGACTGGAATTGTATATATTGCAACGTAAGCACGTCTTAAACAGTCACTTTGAGAGTAATTGGAGAAAAGGTATAGTATTTACAAAAATACTTGAAAGCTAAGCTAAATAGTAGCAAAAAGTACTGGAATTCTCAGGTATTCTACACAATATCTGTTATTGCAGTAATAATATTTTATTTTTAAGTACCATTTTCAAATTGAGCTCAATCATTAATAATAACTGTTACATATTTGACATTGACATCTACTAACGATCGGCAATCTAATTATTTTACTTTATCGATGTATTTATGTTCGTTACAAAAAATATAGTACAAACCTCTTGCGGGAATAATTTTCTCGCATTCACATATATCAAAATAGCGTTCATGCGGGATAACTGTGTTCCCGCATTTGGTTTGTAAAAAACTATTAACAAACACAAAAAACACAGGCACAGATAAAACACATCAAATTTAACAAACCTTGTAACAACCAAAACCAAAAAACAAAACAAAAATGTCGGTAATAATTTTAGGGTAGAACAATAATAAATATTGATTTCCTCGAAACCTGCATAATTAATAAAATTGCAATATCTGAATTATCACAATGCAATCGTGAGTTTAAACAAAACTTCCGGAAATTTGTAAAGATAGAGTATTTTCAAGTTTTATCATTTTCTGATAAAAAAAAGTGCGTATTAAATCATTTTATGACAATTTATAGGCTAAAATTGTGTATTTGTAAAAATATATGCAAAAACAATGTTGCACCCCATTATGGAATTAATTAGTGTGGCAACTTATAACCAATTTCAGTAAAAACTATAGATGGGCCGAATCATGTAAATATACCGCTAGGTCAGGCTCTGTAGCAATACTTTACATTTTTTAGCTGCACTCTGGGACGTAATTTATAATTTCGTAATTTGAATTGTTTTGTCATTTGAAGAAGTATATGAGTGTTACTATTATTATAATATTTATTTTATATTATAATTGATTGGATATCAAAAATGTCAATTGAACTTGAGGCTCAATTTTGCGGAATTGAGCTGATTGGGCATAGTACAATTATAATATGTCTCTACAAATCTTGTAGTGGTAAATTTACACGTAAGAGATTTTCAACCGATCTGTTCTGATGATTAGTACTAAGTATAAAAATGTGGGAAATGTGTTTAAAATTTACTCATAAAATAAGCGAGACCATTGGAATTGTAAAAAAAGAACTCTTTTCTAGTTTTTACCATACATTCAGATTCCTCGGCCCGGAAAACCTATGGCTTCTGATTTTCATGAGAGTGACGTCATTTTGACAATGACAGTCGGCTAATTAGAGTCGGCCATTTTGTTTTCGAGAATTTCGACCTCGAATTTGATTTCTTTGATCCCGAAAACCGATGACTACTGAGTTCAGCAAGAGTAACGTTATTTTTGACAAAATCGGTCGGCCATTATGAGTCGGCCATTTTGTTTTCGAAAATTTCGACCTAGAATTTAAATTCATTGTCCCCGAAAAACCATGACTACAGATTTTCGCGTGAGTGACATCAGTTTTGACAAAGTCGGTCGGCCATTTTGAGTCGGCCATTTTGTTTTCGAGAATTTTGACCTAGAATTTAAATTAATTGACCCTGAAAACCCTTGACTACTGATTTTCGCGAGAGGGATATCATTCTTAACAGTGTCGGTCGGCCATTTTATTTTCGAGAATTTCGACGTCGAATTCGAATTCATTGACCCGAAAATTTATAAATACTGATTTTCAAGAATATTTGCCCAAAATTCGAAATTTGTAGGTGCTTGTGAGCACTATGCAGTGTAAAGAGTTTACACGTTCTTTTCGTCATTCATACAACGATGGGAAATTTTAATGAAAAGTGTAGGTGTATCGGTCAAAATACTAGTAGGGACAAGATGGAGTGCTCATAACGACGCTGTTAAACCACTGAAGAATAATTTTGAGAAACTTGTATCAACACTCGAAGACATATGTGATCCCAGCAGAGATCACGTCGATACAAGAGAAGCAGCATCTGCACTCTTACCAGCTTTGTGTGACTTCAGTTTTTTATGCTACCATTATTTTTGGTGTGAAGTTTTAGAAGTTAACCAGACACAAAAGTATATACAAACATCTGGGCTATCGCTGGAAAAGTGTGTCATAAAAATTAAAGCCCTAAAAATTTGTCTTCAAGGCCAACGTATCCGAATAGTTGAAAGAGCTATTTTCTGTGCAACTGGAAAATGTAAATACTGGGATATTTCGATTGAAAGAAGATGAAGAGCAGATTCCGAAAACGAATGCCAGGAGAAATGGCCCAAGACGCTGGACTAACATTGCCAAAAGAGCTGCAGAGAGCTATGTTAGAATGTCTTGATAGATTTTACGGAGAACTAGACCATCGTTACAGGACAATGGATGATATTCTCATAACATTTGGTGTTGTTCAGCCTAAAACTCTGCTTACGTCAACAGAAGAAGAACTTCGTAGTATACTTCTAAATCTGACAAAAATCTATGATGATTTTTTTGCGGAAGACATTATTTTGGAGATTTTAAAACTGGGCGCCACTCGGAAGCCGCCAGAATTTTTTTCCAAGAAGCGGTCCAATGGACTACCTTGGAGCATCTGAAATTCATTGTAAACTGGGACTACTAATAATAATAATAATAATTTATTACCATAAAACAGCAAAGAGTGTAGTGGATGTGTCAAAACTAAAGTATAATTAAGTATTTCATATATAAAATGTATTAGTTGGTGTGTGTGCTTGCGAAGAACTCATATAGCTTGTAATAACATTTATCCAGCAGATGATCTTTAAGTGAGTTCCTTAGTTTTGGTTTGGACATTTGTTTCTATGCTTGTGGCAGATGATTGTATATTTTCAGCGGCTGTATTAGGACGGACTTTCACGCAAATGTGTGTCTCTGTGAAGGCAATCGAATGTGCGTTGTTCTTGTGTAATATTTATGATCAATTTTATTTGTGTTGGACAAACCAATATTGTTCTGTACAAATTGGGCTGATTCTAGTATATATAGTGATGGCGGTAAGTATTCTTTGTTGTTTAAAATAATACCGGCATGATTCATATGGGCGTACTGCGCTCAAAGTCTTGACAAGCCTTTTTTGTATAATAAGTAGTTGTCTCAGTAAGTTTTTTTGTTGTGGAACCCCAGAAAATAATACTATATGTCATACGTGACTCGCAGTATGCCATATATACACTTCGTGACGCTTCCTGATTTATGAGGGTTTGAGACGACTTCAGAAGGTATGTGTATCTGGTTAGATTGGGAAACAACGATGAGACGTGTTTTACCCATTTTAAGTCGCTTTGGATTGTTAGCCCCAAAAATTTTATTGATTCTGCTATGTTTATGTGTTCTCCTGCATATGTTAGTTCAACATCTCCCGACGGTGCTATAAAGTACATTGCATTTGTTTTTTGTTGTGTTTACACGTAGATTATTGCCTTTGAACCATCTACCGATTCAGTCAATGTGGCAATGCCTTCTTCGGTTGGAGAACTCATCGATGAACTCCTAGTGCAGATAGTTGTGTCGTCTGCAAACAATATGACTTTTTTGGGCGATAGTGTTGGAAGTTTTACAAAATCGTTGATGTATAGTAAGAACATTAGTGGGCCAAGAATGCTGCCTTGCGGTAGACCTATTTTGATATGCTGTCTGATACGTATGTTTGTTGATTAATCTTTATTTCACTGTATTGTTGCCTATTTGATAGGTAGGATCTTAGTAGTTTATTACACGTACCTCGAAGGCCTAATTTATCTGCTTTGTCTAGAATTATGTTGTGAGATATACAATCAAAAGCCTTTGTTAAGTCGAGATAACTAGCCAGTACTTTATTGTTCACATCCAGATTGCTTACGACGTAGTTTAGCATGTCGTAGATGGCATAGGTGGTTATTAAAGTCTTGCGGAATCCGTACTGATCTGTGAGAGTACTCATCTGTGAGACATATATTTACAATATTGGTTAATGGTTTTATCAGGTGTTTTCTCGTTTCTTTCATTACAAAAGTGTTAAGAGAGTCGCAGTCTGGGCAGTATTTCGTCTTTATGTTATTAATAATTTAGTCGATTTCTTCTTCAGTGTACGGATTCCTAAATATTGTTTGGGAGTATGTCAGGTTGCTTGCTGATTGAGTTCGGGTTGTCTTGTTGCAAGCTCTCACCAACATTGATAAAGAAACTATTTATTTCATTAACAATAATATTAGGGTCAGTGATCATCTGGTTTCCTTGTATCAAGCTTTCTAGTTCGATAGGTGATTTCGTTGTAGGGTTGTTTTTATTTATTAATTTCCATAGGGTTTTTGATTTTTTATCCGACCTAACAATTTGATCTGAGTGGTATTTTTGTTAGTTCTCCTTTGTTGTAGTTTTTGTTTGTAGTATTTTTTCAAGCTCGTACCTGCTCAGTGTTACGTGATTTGGATACCTTTTATTCATTTGATACCAATGTCTTTTTCATTTTTCATATTCTTCTGTTCTCTTGTAAGCCATGGAATTTTCCCATGTACTGTGTGAATTTTCCTACGAATAATTAGACAATGTATATTATATAGGTGAAGGTAAGTGTCATCAAATTGATCGAATAACTCATTTATGTTTGTATCTTCAGTTTTCCATTCGTGGAGGAATCCCCTTGAGGGCTTCGTTCAGCTGCCTTATATTTTCTACTGTGGTTTCTCTTCGGGTAATATATTCAGATTTCTTTCTTAGCGGGGTTTCATACAGTTTAAGCATCTGTGCATAATGATCAGATATATGCAAATTTTTAACTTCGGCTTCGTACGAGTCTATATTTGTAAAAATATTATCGATACATCTGTCATTTTTGTTGGTGTATCTAATTACAGTGTTTATTGTAATAGACATATTGTAAGAGCCTGGTAGGTTTGTTGGTTCCATTGTGATAATATTTTGGGAATCTAAATAATTGACATTGAAATCTCCCCAAAGTATGCACTAAGATGAAGTTAATGCGCTTAAGTCTAATAAATTTTCCAAAGTTTTAAAAAATATTTCTAAATTGCCTGTTGGTGGCCTGTAGATGCATATGCTAGAAATTTGAGTGTCTTTCATAGTCAATTTTATTGCTGAAACTTCAATATGATTTTCTTTTGACGTGATTGTTATTTGGTCGATTTTTTTAGCTGGATATCGTTGGTGTATGTGTATAGCCGATGCTTATTTGTTTCTCTCTTGTAGAGTGAAATAGGTTAAAAAAAATTCAATCATTGCTATGTTTAATACCTGCAATGATGTTTCTAATTGCTCCACTTTATTTTTAATGCATTGAATGTTCTGGTATAATATGTTGACGGAATAGTTGACTCCTGTTATTGGGATAAAAAATGGTGTTGGACTATTGGTTCACTCTAAAGCTAAAACGCTTAAAGCCGGACCAGCTGGCCAGAATTCAGATTGTAACGGTCCGGTATTGCCTCCGACGGAAACTGTCTTTTAATTATTAATTGCGCGCACGGACCTCCACCGTAGGCAACCGTACGCACACGTTTTTTAAACGTGACGTGTTTCCGTTATGCGTGTAATTTCTAAATTGCCGGCTACCATGAGGGAGAAGCTGGTCACCTTCCCTAGAGTGCAGACGTGCCACGAGGTCACAGTTTTCTTTGGTATATCACCAACCGGTTTCCGGGATTCAAAACGTGTCCTCATTTAACCACCCTAAGAGGGATTGACGGCACCAGGCACAAGGCAAGGGAGACTACTCAACTCGACACGCTCAAAACATCAGAGTAAGTGATTACACCCGACATCTTTTTTTCGTAAAGACACGTGTCCGGCCATTGTTAATAAGGCCATGTGCTTTACAGGCGTTTTTTTGGGTAAGGGCTAAGTAACCCAGCCAGCCAGGTTCGTGGCTAGGGGCAGCGACCATCCTGCCAGAGTTGCTCTGAGGTCTGGAATTTAGTGACGGCGTTCCCGACGATTACCGGCCGCCGCACGTACAGGAGCCGAGCCCAGAACCGCCAGCGAAGTCGCCGCGAGGAACGCAGACCAGATCTTTATATATATTTTTTTGTTCTCATTTGTTACTTCAATTTCTTTTGATATATCGTTTTTTCTTTTGTGTAAAATTTGCGTTGCGTGTTTCGTGCCGTACGTGTTTTGCGCTTTTCTAAGAAAAATGTGGCTCCGACGGCCCTTACGTATTCGCGGGATTCGGCCGAATCTGGTGGAGGTGGCGCGATAGAGTTGCGGGCGGAGGTATTTATTTCAGGAAGCGTAGGCACGGTGTCCTGTCTTTTGTGTGAATAAACGCAGATATTTTACACCACAAAATTCACACCTGTTATTTTTTGTTCCCCCCACGTTTTCTCAATCGGGCATTCTTTTCAGTTTAACTTCCTATTCTCACTGCGAGATTTAAATCTGGTGGTGTGGGCGCCAGATGGTCAGCCGTCGCGACAGTTCGTAATTTCGGAACTTTTCGGAATTTCTGAACCCTTTGCGACGACGTAGTGGCGAGGTTAAAATTACGTGGAGCTTTTTTTTAACCCCCCTACTCTCCGACACCGAGAGCCTGGCCCTCGTCGCTGCTTCGAAGGGACCCTCCACTTGCTCCGCGGCCTAACGCGCTGATAGCCCTTCAGGAACGTCACAAGATTTGTATACTTCATTTATCAAAGTTAAGGTGACCAGATCCTAACGATAGAAAAGCGGGACAGATGGACGGGGGGGGGGGGGGTGATAATTCATTAACCAAGAACGCACAACGCAAAATATACAGGGTGTCTCCTAATAAACGCCGCTGGCCAATAACTCCATAACTCCCTAACTATTTATTGCCCGATTTCAATAAAACAAAAAAAAAATTAAATGGCTCCACATGTTCTACAACGGGGCCCTAATTTTCATTTTTTGCAAAATCATCTTTCATTTCAGCGATAGTCTGCTAGATTTTGCAAAAAAAATTAGGGGCTCTTTGTAGACATGTAGAGCCATTTTGTTTTGTTTTCGTTTTATTAAAATCGCCCAATAAATAAAGTAGTTATCGCTAGCGGCGTTTTTTAGGAGACACCCTGTATAATATTATATTACATTTTTTTAACAACATGAAACATAATGTCAAATTTACAAATATAATAAATACGAGGCATGTTTCTAAAGTACCGTTTTGTATTTTGGCCGCTGCAGCGCTGCTACCAAATACAGATATTGGCGAAATATAGAAGCTGATAACTTCAAAATACCGAATAAAAGATCACCCCGTAAAAAAAACCCAATCTTTCAAAAGTCGGGACTTTTTTCAAACGTCGCGGGACGCGGGACAAATTTCTAAAAATCGGGACTGTCCCGCCAAAATCGGGACGTCTGGTCACCTTAATCAAAGTCATATTTGCTCCAACTCGGAAACATTTATTTTGCGTTTCTTGGGTTGGTAGTTCTAATACTTCGAATTCCGCGTTATCTATATTTTTATTTTGTAGAAATTTTAGCATTATATCGGCAGTAACAGATCTCTTTACCCTATAAATATATAGCCATACTTTTCGCTGGACACCACACAAGCTTTCTTCATTCGCGGTAGCAGTTTTTCCAATATTTTTTTGCTTAGGTTGTATAATCTTTCTTGGTTGTTGTAGCGGATTATTTGCTTGGGGTGGGTCAACTGTTTTATGAAGGGTGGTAGAAGAACCTTTGCGGCTTGATGTTGTGGAAGGTTGGCGCTCCAATCTGCCAGCATAATGTTCCATGTTTATCTGCGTTTGGTCTTGATTTGCCCTCTGTCGCGTAGTCGCTGTTTTAGTAGCATATGATTGGTTTGAGTTTGAATTGGCCTCTGGCGGGCAGTGGCCAAGTTTGTTGTGCTAAGTGAGTTTACAAATTCCTGTAGCAGTTGTTTTGGAATTTGTTTGGAATTTATGTGCCTTTGCTTAGATTCTAACCTAATGTTTAATTACCTTTGTTTAATTATGTGCTCTTTTTCTTCTTTTTCAAAGAGAAGTCGTTTTAAATAATGTACTTCAGTTTGGAGCGATTCTACCTGTATAAGTGCAGCTTCAAGACTGGCGAATCCCTCTTCTTCATCCTCCGCCGAGCAGACAGGTTCAGGTTCGGTTTCGATTTTCCCTTTTGTGATGCAGCTGGGATGATAACTTTCTTGCATATTTTGCAGTGCACTTTAAGTTTTATTATTTTCTTCTTGCAAGATTTATACCCGCATATATCCATATGAATACTGTGTCTGTTTGTTTGGTATGTTGACAACTTACTCGCTCACTCATTCACAATTGTAAAGTATTCTGAGCCTGTTCCGAGTCTGGCGCTATGTCTAAGGTTTTTTTCAACTGTTTGTGTTTCGGTGGCTTCTTGTGAAAGAAATTTCTCAAAATTAAAGTTGATAAAATATTACTTAAGATCAACAATGAGCCAAGGGCGACTTACCAATCTTTCCACATTGTCCACTGAAAAGGAGAGGAAAGTAAATTTTGATAATGTGATCGAATATTTTAGCAAAATAAAGTCATGTAAGTACGTTTAGTATTTGTTGTTTTTTTTTGAGGTGCTCAATAGGAAACCGCCCAGGGTGGCTATGAAACTCTATAGGATAGGTAAAGTCGATTATGATATTGTATGGGGTGATTCTATCATCTTTGTAAGTGTTTCGTAACCGTTTTGACACATCGTAAAATTGGAGCGTGAACCGGTGTTTTTTTTTTGTAGAAGCAAATTTTCACGGGTGTCGATGGCTATGAGATTTCCATACGTATGGCACACTCGCTTCGGAAGAGAATGCGAATTCCACGAAGAAAACAAAAACACAGAGAGGAACCGACGACCAGGTCCAGACCCATGAAAAGCGCGGCTTCAGCGTTCCGCGACGGGATGGCGGGGGGAGGCCGCCACCCCCGAAGCAAACCCGTGTATGTGAAGCAGGAACATCTCGGGCGGCGCAGTCTTTGCGGGGGCGGCGATGATAAAATACACGCGGCCCGATCGTCTCGGCCGACTGAATTTGCGGAAATCTCTCCCTGAGAAATCTCCGGAACAGTCTCTTTCAAGCGACATCAAGTCCCTTTCCATTCAGCCGCTCTCTCAATCGGGGAAAATTTACTCCACGGAACGTGATGGAAAGAAACATCTCCCTCAAAGAATAGATAATTCGAATTGGCTTTCAGCGATAATGAAATTGAAGCCGGTGGATCTCGGGGCCTAGTGGCCTGCCAGCAACACCCTCGCCTCTCCCAGCCGTGGTCCCTGGACGGCCCAACTCCACGATCAAGACAAAACAATATCCATGCAAATTTCAATTAGTAAGAGTTCGCGACGCGCACCCGACATTCCTTAATTATGCCGATATTGCGGTCTTCGAAATTACCCTATTCGATCTCGTTTGCCTGCCCCGACACCCCGATTTCAACTCCCACCGAATCGCGCATACTTCCTACTTTGACCGCATGCATTTGTAGTATCTATTTTAGCTTTTATCCGCAACCCATGTTCACCAGATGTTCCAGATATTTCACATTACCGCGGTGGATTAGCGAAAGCGCACACTAAATTATTTAGAGCAGAAGAACCATCAATTATTATACAAACAAGGCGAAACAAGCAAATATACCACCGTAAAATCATTAAACATAAATATTAACATTGGGATCACCACCAACATCTATGTATTCTATTATAATAATAATAATCTTTATTTATATTACCAATAGGTTTATACAAGTCATGAAAAAATAGGTATACCGTGTAACGTATAAATAATTGACTATCACAATATACAGAGTGGCCCACTTATCCTCGCTCGGACGATTGCTGCTAGAATAACGAAAATTTATAAAAACATCTGATTGGGAGTTATTGGACACTTGATGTGCTACCTTTTAAAATTATTTTCGAGTATACGAGTGTACCATAAATCTGGGACACCAAAATTTGGTCTCTTTTTTTAAATTGATCGCCCTGTATCTTATTTCATTTTTTGAATTTGCTTTATGTGGGCTTCACAAATCATTTTTATTTTTTGAGATCAGATCCTATGTTATTCCCATTTTAATCAAATTTAACGAAAAATCATGGACGTGGAAAAAAAATCAGCAAAACCTATTATAAGAGAACAATAAAAGAATCTGCGTATGCAAGTATCCAAGCAATGTGTCAAAACATACACAATATTTTGAGTCACATAGAGTACACAAGGTGTTTTGAAACAACGATACAATTTTGCTATTTTCAAATGGCTAAGACTCTTTTTTTACGGAACACCCTGTATATAGCATCATATTCTGAGTGCTCATCTAATAAGCTATTCAATGGTAGCATGTGGACTGTAAACTAATAATACTTTTTAATAGGTAAATAACGATCAATCTCAATAAGTTTTTGCCATTTGAAAAGAGCACAATTTGAGCGTTGTTTCAGAACACTCTGTGTATTCAACGTGACTCCAAATATTATGAATGTTTTGGCACATTGCTTGGGTACTTACATGCCCAGATTCTTTGATTGATCTCTTATAATAAGGTTTTGTTGAATTTTATTCCAGGTCCATGATTTTTCGCTAAATTTTATTACAATGTGAATAACTTTTCAACGTTACATCTGATCCCTAATAATAAAGCTGATTTGTGAAGCCCACATGAAGAAGATTTAAAAAATATGCCATAGAAGAGTGTACCATAAATCTGGGACACAACATTTGATCTTTAATATTTTAATATATATATATATCAATATATATATATATATATATATATATATATATATATATATATATATATATATATACACCCCAATTAGTGTAGGTGTTTTTCTTTAATTTTCTTCTTTCCATAAGTTTTCTATAAATTTGTTCAATTTCTTTCGGTCGTTTGTCATGTTCTTTGCCTGTATCGTTGTTAGTCCTCGTTTTGTTAACATCTCTTTAACCGTGTCGTCCCAGGTTTTCTTTGGTCTACCTCGTCCGGCCTTCTTGCATTTTGCTTCCCACACAAGTTTTGGTTGACTATCTTCTTTCATCCTGTGCATGTGACCCCACCATCATAACTGTCTCTTTTCAAT
Source organism: Othius punctulatus (assembly GCA_951805005.1). Lineage (NCBI taxonomy): Eukaryota > Metazoa > Arthropoda > Insecta > Coleoptera > Staphylinidae > Othius > Othius punctulatus. The sequence goes on along the minus strand of OX638141.1, from coordinate 88,232,139 downwards.
AAATCCAGGGTCGATTCTATTTCTAGTTCATTTCTTATTACTGAGCTTCTGATCCTGTCGAATTTTGTTACCCCTTGCGTTCTTCTCAGGTATTTTATTTCCACAGCTTTTATTCTTTCCTTCTCCCTCTTTTTCAGATTCCACGTCTCACATCCGATAGTTAATACTGGTCTTAGCAGTGTCTTGTATAACTTAGTTTTTGTTTTGGTCGATATTTCTGTTCTGCGTAGGATGATTTTGTTCAGTTCATGGTAAATTCGTGTAGCCTTCTTAATCCTCGTGTCAATCTCACTCACTTGTTCCCCGTTACTGTTGAATACTACCCCCAAGTATTTAATTTCCTCCACATGTTCAATTTTTATGTCTTTTAATTTGATGTTCATCGCTTCCATACCTCCCATTACCTTTACTTTAGTTTTATACGTATTTATTTACATTTTGTACTTTTTAAGTATCTCTTCCCATATCTCCAAATTCTTTTGTAGTTTTGTTTCTTCATTGGCCAGTTCTGCGTCGTCTGCGAACGCTCCTTCTTTCACACTGATGTTCCTCATTCTTCTGTATCCTATTTCCGTTTCTCTTGGTCCCGTTTGGCATTTTCGTATTATCTCGTCCATGTAGATGATAAATAGAATCGGACTTAGGCTTCCTCCTTGTCTCAGCCCATCTTTGGTCTTGAAGCACTTTGATTCGTTGTTGCTGTACACTATTATATTGTTGTTGTTTTCGTATATCATTTTTATAATGTTTATGATTTTCGCGCTCAAACCTCTTTCTTTCAATATTTTCCAAATTTTCATTCTGTTGACCGTACCAAATGCTAGTTTTATGTCTATGATGCCCATGTATACTTTTTTATTTTGTTTTTGTTTCTTCTCTATGATCTGTTTGATTGTGAAAATGTGGTCTGGTATACTCCTCCCTTTCCGAAAACCACTCTGTGCCTCGTGTAATGTTTCGTTCTACTGTTGTCCTTACTTTGTTTTCAATAATCTTCTCTAATATTTTCATTCCAGTACTTATTCGATTGATGCCTCTTGTAACGGTCCGGTATCGCCTTCGACGGAAACTGCCTTTTAGTTATTAATTCCGTGCACAGACCTCCACTGTACGCGACCATACTCACACTTTTTTTGGACGTGACGTCTCGACGACGTTTTAAAATTCATCGCGAGACGCCGCCATGAGGACAGAAACTAGTTGCCTTTCCTACAGTGCGGAAGTGCCAGAGGTCACCGTTTTCATTGGTATACCACCATCCGATTTCCGGGATATAAAACGGGAACTCATTTAACCACCCTTAAGGGAATTGAGGCACCAAGTACAAGGCAAGGTACTATACGATTCAACTCCATACGCTCACAACATCCGAGTAAGTAATTAAACCCGACATTTTTTTTTTCTTTTCGTAAAGCCACGTGTCCGGCCATTGTTACTAAGGCCATGTGCTTTGCAGGCGTTTTCGGGATAAGGGCTAAGTAACCCAGCCTGCCAGGTCTTGGCTAGGGGCAGCGACCATCCTGCCAGAGTTGCTCTGAGGTCTGGAATCTAGAGATCGGCGTTCCCGACGCTTATCGGCCGCCGCACGCCCAGGAGTCAAGTCCAGCCCGCCAGCAAGGTCGCAGACCAGGAACGCAGGCCAGATCTTTATATATATTTTTTTGTTGTTCTCATTTGCGCTTTAATTTCATTTTGATATACCGTTTTTTTCTTTTGTGTAAAATTTGCGTTACGTGTTTCGTGCCATACGTGTTTTGCGCTTTTGTAAGAAAAAGTCGCTCCGACGGCCCTTTGAATCGCGCGATTAAGAGTTCGCGATATTCGGCCGAATATGGGGAACCCTGCGTGATAAGGTCGCGGGCGGAGGTATTTATTTCAGGAAGCGTAGGCACGGTGTCCTGTCTTTTGTATGAATAAACGCAGATATTTTACACCACAAAATTCACACCTGTTTGAAATGAAATGAAACAAATTGGCATTCTTTCAGTTTAACTTCCTATTCTCACTGCGAGATTTAAATCTGGTGGCGTGGGCGCCAGATGGTCAGCCGTTGCGACAGTTCGTGATTTCTGAACTTCGCTGACTGTCTGCCGTCAACCCACGCAGGTAGGGTGGAGCCTCCCTTTGCGACAAAGTAGTGGCGAAGTTAAAATTACGTGGAGCCTTTTTTAACCCCCCCACTCTCTGACACCGAGAGCCTGGCCCTCGTCACTGCTTCGAAGGGACCCTCCACTCGCTCCACGGCCTAACGCGCTGATTGCCCTTCAGGCACGTCACAAAACACTAAGAGAACATATAACAAACATTAAAAAAATCATATAATAATAGGTGACACATACACAAACATAGCAAAAAAAAACGAAACAACAAAAAAACATAAAGCATCTCTAATAGAGAGAGGATACAACATCATATACAAAATAAGCAATAAACGTACTAGACACATAAACCCAAACGGAAAAAACAGCATCATACATCACGTCATAACCAATATAGAACGAAAAAATATACAAATAGATATTCTCCCCGTCAGAATATCATATCACAACCCAATATTAACAACAATAAATACACAGAAAACAAAACAACCCTACAAAATATTTAAACAAAGTCCTTGACTAAAAAACCATTCAACACGAAATCAAGGAAATGAAACAAAGTAAAATAGAGAACTTCAAAACCTGTCCACGTAAATACAAAAAATCATACAGAAATCTCAAGTAACACTCGAAACCAAAAGAAAACAAGAAAACCCTTGGGTAACAAAAGAGATAATAAAAAGCATCAGGACAATAAATGAACTATATAATAAATACCAGACAGCTATCGAAAATACCCGAATAAAAACAAAATATCACTCACAGAAAAAAACAACAACCAAACAAATCAATGAAACAAAAACGGAATATTACAAAAACAAAATGAAACAAATCAGCCAAGACCCTGCAAAGACATGGATAATTATAAACGAAATCACAAGCAGGAAAACAAACAAATGCACGGACATCCATAGCAAACATAATTAACCAATATTTTGCAGAAATCGGAAGAAACCTGGCTGCTAAATAACGCAACGAACCAACGCATCCAATCCACGCGCAAGATAATAGAGAAATCACACCAACCACCAAATATGAAGTAAAAAAAACAATCCAAAAACTGAAAAACAATAAAGCCCCTGGCTTTGACAAGGTAACAAGCACCATAATAAAACAAAACAGCACAACTCTGACACCAATATTAACGTGATTAAATAACAAAATACTGAAAGAGGGAAAATACCCAGAATACTTAAAACAAACTATAATTAAACCAATACACAAAAAAAGGAGACACTGAGGACGCCAGCAACTACAGACCAATAGCACTTACATCAGCACTAACAAAAGTTCTAGATAACATAATAAAAAACAGATTAGAACAGCATCTTGAAAGTAACAACATAATTAACGATCACCAACACGCATACCAGAAAGGCAAAGGAACCTTGACTGCAATAACTGAGTACCTAGTAGACCTCACACAACAACTGGACATAAACAAAACAGCAATAACAACTTATATAGACATGAAAAAAGCTTTTGACACAATAAGTAGAGATATACTAAAAAACAAACTTACATCCATAAATACACCAACAAAATTAACAAACATAATAAACTCATACCTTCCAGAGGATTGAAGAGGAAATAAATGAAATACTAAAGCCCGAATACGGCCTTCCCCAGGGAGGAAACTTACCACCTATGCTGTATATAATATACACAAATGATATAGTCAACCTTAACCTGAAAATAAACCTCTACATGTACGCAGATGACATCTGTATCACCCACTCACATAAAGACATAAGCGAATTAGAAAAAATAGCCAACAAAGATTAAAAAAAAATCACTACATGGTGCGAAAAGAACAAACTAACGATAAACGAACAAAAACCAGAATACATAATATTTAGAAGAAATAAAGAAAACATAAAAACAAAACTAAACATAAAAAGCGAACAATTAAAGGAAACAAAGAAAACAAAATACCTAGGCCTAACGATCACGAATAAATTGACATGGAACGACCACATAATTAACATTAAAAAAAAAGCTAAAATCATATACATGACCCGCAGAATTAATAAGATAATACCAACACATCTTAAAAAAATCATTTATCACTCCCTGTTCAGTGCAAACACAACCCACCTTATAAAAATATGGGGCAATACTACCAAAAAAAAAACATAAATAAACTAAACAGACAACAAAATAAACTGCTAAAGATCCTGTATAACATACCACATCGAACACCAATAGAAACAGTCATCGAGCAGATAAAACAAATAAATGTGCAACAACAAATAAAGATGCAGAATCTAATACAAATACACAAAATCAAACCAAACATATCCAAATGTGACATACATCTAACAAGGAACAAAGACATACATAAACACAACACAAGAAAACAGAACACAATGAAAATGAACAAACACAAACCGAAAAAACTAACACTACAAATAACCGAGCAAGCTATTCAACAATATAACAGACTGCCAGAATCGACAAGAGCGTTAAACATGAAATTATTCAAAAAGAAGATTAAAAACAACCCAAAAACAATAGAAAACTGACACCCAGAGAGACACCCCAATACCTATAGTCTTGAATTAGCAGCCGTGCAACACGCCATGACAAAGTAGAGGGTGATCCAAGACAGCAGGAGACAGCAGTCCCGAAGACGTATTTATTAGTAAATGTTTGACTTATATTATCTTATATTTGCAATAAATATATATCTCGAAAAAAAATATATTTATGCAAAACACTGTGAAAGGCAGTAGAAAAAATCATATGTATTACTCGGGAGCAAAGTGCCATTTCCTCCATTAGATTTTGATGCCCTCCGCTTTGTGTCGGGCATCAAATATCCGCGGGAGGAAATTATACACTTTGCTCCCTTGTAATACAAATAGCTATTGTTTCACACTATACAATTTTCTCCACTTGTATTATCCGACGATGGAAACTATATTGAGGCTTTCAGAAATGTAAGTCAAAAAACTGCCTTAGTGACTTTTACCCGTACACGCCATCGATATATGGCGTTTGAGTACCCATTTGAACATGAAGGGTAAAGTCTCTTTCGGAGACCTCTACGTTAACACCCTGCATCGATATGAACCCCGCCGGCTTCCATCGAATCATATAAATAACCATCAGTATCCGTTCCAAACTTCATTACGTGCGTTCGTCACCGCTGACGGAAGCTTTTTAAAATCCATATGAAGAAGACGGATGGAGAAACGATCTCCACAGATCAATTCCCAATCGAAATCGATACCTCTGAAAACGCACACGTACACGGTCATATCTGTGTGGAGTGGAGTCGGACCCACCGTCTGCCGATCCGTCCTGCATACATCACTAGCCCCCGATAAATAAATGCATTTTCCGACACGGGGGCAGCAGGGTTGAGAGGTCGTTAGGATATCCGTGGTGTGCGAAGTGGCCGTTGGCGGCGGATCGGGCCCCATAGCTCCGGGCGTAATTATTTTATATTTCAAATAAACTGCAATATCTGAGGGGGGCGCTATTATATGGGGTGCAATTCTAATAAATCGGGATCGGGATGGGCAATAACCGCGGCCGCAGCCATTCCGCGAATCTGCCGCTGCTGAAATATCGCGCGACCTTTACCGTGGCGTTATCGTAAAAGACGGCCGGGCATATAATTGAATAAAGTCCCACCCACACGGCCCCCAACCCAACCTTACCCTACCCAGTGCTCCACTCGTGACGGAATATATGAGACCTCCTAATCCCGTCTCGGGCGCAGGGGCGTAGCATCTATTAAACAAACCTAAGCAGTGCCTAGGGGCCCCCGCAGTTTGCGGGCCCCGCAGTTTGTAGGCCTCCTCAGTTTGGCTTCGCTGATCATTTGACTGGTGAAATAAATATATAGGTTTTTTTTCAGACAGAAATAATTTTTATTATTATTACATACAATTAATACTAGTTTTACACAGCTAACAATTAATTTGATTCTAACTTAATATACTAATGTCTAAAACTAAGGTATTTCCATTGTATCAAATCGAAAAACTTAGTGTTCTATCAGTCAGTAACCTCATGGGGTTTCTTCCTCTTGAGCCTTCTAGTGATGTTACCCACATTTAGAAGCCTGGACGCTTCACTATTTATGTGATTATGGAGTCTTATTTGGTGAGAATTAGCGAATTTTCTTATGATGTCAGGAACCATTTCGATCTCTAGGTCGTGATGCAGGTCACCAATGCGAATATACCAGGGAGCATTCGTAATACATTTTAACACTTTGTTTTGGAACCGTTGGATTATCCGGATGTTGGAGTCACTAGCGCAGCCCCATAGTTGTATACCGTAAGTCCATACTGGTCGTAGGACTTGCTTATACAATATAAGCTTGTTGTGTATTTACAGCTCAGAATTCCGCCCAAGCAGCCAATACAATTTTCTAAGTTTGATGTTTAGTTCATCTCGTTTTTTCTTAATATGCTCTTTGCACCGGAGTTTGGCATCAAAAGTTATACCAAGGTATTTTGCTGTACTGGCGTATGGTAATTGGGGGCCAATAATGAAGACTGGTCGTTGTATAATCTTTTTATTTGTAAAATGTGTCGATTTGGATTCGATTAATTTAATTCGCATTTTTTTTGTCCAGATAGCAATTTTATTTAAAGCAGATTGTAGTTTTCTGGTTGACTCGACAACTGTCTCTCCTACAGTCAAGACTGCCGTGTCACCTGCAAACGTCGCTGTTGTGCTGTACAAAGTAGTTGGAACATCATTAATATATAATAGATACAGAACTGGCCCCCAAGACGGTTCCTTGTGGAACACCAGCCTTAATCAATTTTAGTTCAGAGTATGAGTCTTCATGTTTGACATGGAAGTATCGATTTGTCAAGTATAATTTTAATACGTTGTAGTACTGTTCTGGAAGCATGGATCTCAATTTATTAAGTAGGCCTTCATGCCACACTCTATCGAATGCTTGTGAAACGTCTAAGTAGGCAGCAGAACATACACCTTTATTCTCAAGAGTTTTTTCAATGACATCAGTAATTCACGATGCACCTGGTCGATTGTCAAGTGGTTCTTTCTAAAGCCAAATTGATGTGTTGGTACCAATTGCCTTTCTTCTATAATTGATTTAAGACGTTTGAGTATAAGTTTCTCAAATAGCTTGGACATAATGAGCAGCAGTGATATTGGCCTGTATGATTCAACTTGGTGTGGATTTTTACCAGGCTTGGGCAACATGATTACTTGGGCAGTTTTCCATGTATGTGGTACGTAATTCAGTAGTATGCAGGCGTTGATTGTCACAGTCAGTTTAACAAGGTGTAATAAGGTCATACCTGGGTGCTTTTTTCGCATTAAGATTAGTTTTAATCTCTTCTGCTATTTCTTTGGGTGTTACCAAAGGTATTTTCTTTTGATAATTATTTGAACTGAGGTGCGGTAAAATATCAGGGCCTTCATTTGGGCAGAATCTTTGTTCTAGATGAAGAGCAAATACATTTGCTATTTCTGAATGATTACGGGCCCATTCTTCATTAGATTTTTTTATTGGCGGTACTTTTAAGTATTTTGTAGCTTTCCAGAGAGAGTACTCGGTGCTACTATCCGGGGTCAGTTCCGTAAGAAATTTGTTAATTGACGTTTGCAATCAATCAAACAAATATTACGGATTTGTTAATAGTATGTTACTACATTACTTAGTGCTGTATAAGGCCGTAATGCAGCGTTTTTATCACTCGCTAGTTTGTGTTGAGACCAGAGCGCATTCACACACGTTTGCACGCTCTGAGAGCTGGTCACAGACTTATAAATAAATAGTAAAAATAAAAATAATTTTATATTCTTAGAGTTATTACTAAAATATATAGACGTAACACTTAGTGCTTGTCAGTATTATTACTTGGCTAAAAGCACAGGCGCACTATTTCTGAGTTTGCGTAAATTGTACTAAAAATAGTGCGTCAGTAATAAGAATAGTACTTGCTTTTAATCCACCATAACATTGGCAAACACTATCTTTAATACTGCCGAGAGTAAAGCCAGTAAGTATACCGATTGGTCAGTACTTTACGGTCATCGAAATTCGCATAAATTCGACGTATTGTACAACCAAACTGAATTATCCGCTGACGCACTATCCAGATTTCATTTTCTTTTCTCCTTGGAGTATGCTGAGACTGCCTCTTTCACAACTTCTGCACGATCTTGTCTGGTCCAGGGGCGTTTAAATTTTTTAGTCGGCAGTCGACAAGAGGCCGCTTTAAGTTCCTTCTTCGTAAAGTCAGGTGTTTTATTGTGATCGGTGCGCTCCTGCCTCGATTTTTGTTTTGTGCTGTGCGTTTCCTTTCTTGGTGAGCAGTAAGTGCCCCTTCTACGCGCTCACCGGACAGTTCAGTTTGGTTGCACTATAGTTCATGGTATGCAGCACGCTTTGATTTTTTATAAAACTATGCACCATACAAAACACTAAAAATTAAAAGTTAACCCATAATTTCGGTAAGTTAGGTTTTAAAATTAAATATAAGTATAAATAAAAATAAAATATTACAAGACAAATTTTTTTTAGTAAAAATAACTTTAAAATAAGTACGATTTAAAAAAAATGAACTGATTTGAGTTATTTTAGGAATAGTCAAACCAAAGGACAGTTTAAAACTTTTAAACTTAAATCGACCTAGTAAAAGCAGTAATTTTTATTAGAAACGTTATTTTTTTAACCGAGTACCAAACACCTGCAATACAAGGTATACCTAATTTTGGGATAGCGATACTAAAAAATGGCGAAATAAAGTGGGGCACAAAGAGGGAAAGATAGAAAAGATAACGAAGAGCGGCGAAGGAAACTGCCAAAATTAGATCATTTTCTTATAAAAGGAATATCTAATACGTCGTCAAATAATCAGGAAAGAAATGTCAATTGCAGCGATGATGTTGATTCTGTAGTTATAAATGAAGTACAACCATTACAATCAGAAATTATTGCTATAGAAAATGAATTACATAGAACCTCCGATGTAGGTTACTATCTAACTAATCAAAAAAATATCACTGAAGATATTAAAATATTTGTTGTCAATTGTGACGAATATGAACATAAACCTCTAGGACCTTTCCCTAAGGATGAACAACAATAAAATAGACACTTTAGCGAATCTTACTATTCAACATTATCAAAGTATGGACCTGTGGAGCAACGATGGTTGTGCTATTCAAGATTATTAGATGCTGCATATTGCAAGCCGTGTTGGCTTTTAAAAAAAAAATAGTAATTGGCGTTCAGGGGTATGAGAATGGCAAAATTTGTCGGCCAAAATAAAAGTCACTGTTCTTTGACGTCCCACATAGGAGCAACTGCTGTATATGAAGCCTGACAAAAAATGTCACCATCGTCAAAAACCTCGAAGGTGAAATTAGATATCAGGCAAATTTTTGGAAGCTGGTTTTAGAACAACTATTTAATATTACGCTCATGTTATCGAAAAACTCATTGGCTTTCCGTGGTAAAGAAGAAAATATAAATTATCAAAATAATTACATTGGAAACTTGTTCTCTCAAGTTGAATTAAGTTGTAAATAATATACAGTTATGGGACAAGTTTTCGAAATGCCTTCAGGATGCACAAGATATTTGAGCCCTATATTTTAAAATGAATTAGATGAGTGTGCAGGAAATAATTTAGAAAGAATTTTAATAGACAAAATTCATGTTTCTCCATATTATGCCTTATTATTAGATACAACACAAGACATCTCGAAGAAGGATCAGTTTAGCATTGTTATAAGGCATTTGCACATTGTAAGAGGTAACATTCAAAAATCTATTAATTTCGAAATCCAAGAAACTTTCTAGGATTTTATACTGTACAAGATCAATCATCTGAAGGTATGAAAGAACTAAGGAATACTAAATTATTTATAAGAGAAAAATCTTTCTATTAGCAAATGTTATTGTCAAAGATATGACGGTGATAGTGTGATGAGTGGCTTGCAAACGAAAATAAAAAGTTTTTAAAAAATGCCGAATATGTACAGTCGTGCTCACATAAATCTAGTACAAGAATTTAGGTTACAATAGCAATTTTATGTAGCAATGTCAAATTGTTTGTACTGGATTTTTGTGAGCATGACTGTACATTGTTCCAGTCACAATTTAAATTTAGCGATAAATGATGCAATACATGGTTGCAAATAAATTCTATCATGTTTTGATGTAATATAAAATAAGTCTTAAGAGATGGGACTTTCAATTTAGTAGGGAATCTAAGATTTCTTTAAAAAAATTAAATCCAACTCGTTGATCGGGCAGCATCACATCACTGACTGCTGTAAAACTACGTTATGTTGATATACTTAAAGCATTGGTTGAAATTAATCTCAAAAGTAATAAAAAAAGATGAGAGAGAAGAGGCACAGCAATTAAAAAACAGTATGGATAATTTTGAAATTATTTTCATGTGTTTTCCTGCATAATATTTAGTTGATATTAATTATGCTTCAAAAAATTGGCAAAGAAAAGACATTTGCTTACATGAAGCAGAGGAAAATCTGAACAGAGCATTGTCATGTATGAAAACATACAGAATCAATTTTCAAGATATGTTAATAGAACCTCGGGAAATAGGAAGAAATTTTTTTTTTTTTTTTTTAATAACATTTATTATTATTATGTTACATAATTATTAAAACTGATCACATATGATCATCCATTAATTTACCTCGGATACATCTTAACCTAAACTTATTTCTTATCTAAAGTTCATCCATCGCTGCCCTTTAGTTTGTTTGGATTGTGTAGTGTTGAAGTCGCGCACAATGCTCTGCTCTGCTCACAATACACTACACACTAAACAAGATCGAATGGCTTCGTTCTTTTCAATCTTCGGACGTGGTGTTGATTGACTAATAGTTGGAGTGCTTCTGCATTAACATGGCGGTGCAGTCTGGCTTCATGGTTGCCAGCATACCTCTTGATTTCTTCTTTAACCATTGGGACAGCTAAGTCCCGATGTAGATCCTTGTTGCGAACGTACCATGGCGCATCTACCATATTCCGAAGCATTTTGTTTTGAAAGGTCTGTATTTGATTTATGTTGGAGTCCTTGGTGCATCCCCAAAGCTGGATTCCATAAAGCCATATCGGTTTTAAGACTTGGTTGTAGATAAGTAATTTGTTATGTAACTGTACTTTAGAATTTCTTCCAATAAGCCAGTAATATTGTTTGTATATGATGTCAAGTTCCATGCGTTTTTTTTAACGTGTTCAACCCACTTCAGTTTGGCATCCAGGTTCATACCCAAATACTTTGCTTTGTTTTCATGTGGCACCATCACACCGTTTATGCTGATTCTCAAGTTATTTGTTAATTTCTGGTTAGTAAAGTTTACGTGTATTGATTTACTCTCATTTAGTTTGATGTTCCATTTTGTTGTCCATTTGTGTATTTCGTTGCATGTATTCTGGAGCTTTGTGGAGGCGCTCTCCACATTTGTTCCGACTGAAAGTAGGGCTGTATCATCAGCAAATGTTGCTGTGGTTACTCCTTCTGTCTCAGGTATGTCCGAAGTGTATAGGAGGTACAGAATTGGTCCAAGGACGCTTCCCTGTGGCACCCCTGCACCTATTTCTTTCAATTCAGAGTGTTCATCTTCTTGTTTTATGCGAAATAATCTGCCTGTTAAGTATGATGACAGTATTTCAGCATATTGTTTAGGTAGCATTTTCCCCAGTTTGTGTATCAGTCCTTCGTGCCATACCTTGTCAAAGGCCTGTGCAATGTCTAAGAACACAGCTGCATAGACGGACTTTTCTTCCAGAGCATTTTCTATGATGTTAGTGATTCTATGCACCTGGTCGATGGTTGAGTGCTTTTGGCGAAAACCAAATTGGTGGAGGAAGAAAATGGGGAATTGTTCCAGAATTTTCTACTAAGCGGCAAAAGAAGGCAAAACGTCATTTTGACGAATTTTCAACGCAACATATATATAAATCTCGTGAAGAATATTTTAACATAAATATATTCTATTGCATATTGGATATGATAATTCAGCAACTCAACACTCGATTCACTGGTATGAAAAATATTAAGGATCGTTTTAATTTTATCGAACCAAGATACATACTTAATTCTCCAGAATCATAATTAATGGAAAAGTGGTACAGTTTATGGAATACTTATTCCGAAATATTTCCTCCACAATTACCTATTCAGTATATGAATGCTATACACTTATTAAAACCTGATCTTAAAGAAAATATGACTATTAAAGACCTCTGTAATCTATGATTGCAAGAATATGGTTCATTAGAAAGTGATTTTTTAGAGGCTTGTACAGCTCTTGTACTATTTTAAAGGGATCCGGTAACAGATGCTTTTGTGGAAAGCATATTTGTTAAACTAAAAATTGTAAAAGATTACAGAAGAAATACTATTGGACAGTCGCGATTAGAACATCTTGCATTACTTGCCATTGAACATAAAGAAGCGTCGAAATGGAGTTAAAATATTTAATAGAGTCCTTTGCTCAAGCGAAAGCTAGAAATGGAGTATTTTCATTTTATTTTTTTGTTTAGTACCTTATGTTGTTTTATATTATTTATTTTCAGAAAATGTAATAGTTATATGATTTGAAGTGAACTGTATTTATAAAAAAAACTTTTAATTTGTTTCATTTCTATGTTTATTTTCGTGTTTCGTGCAATAATTTTGTTTGCTGATTAATTTATAATAAATTAATAGTTATGAATTTACTTTGTTTTAATCGAATTTAAACATATGAAAATATGTTTGTCACACATTCTACTAGAAACTTCAAAACTTAATATACTACATATATACCTGTATGTAATGCAATAAATATTTGATAGTATGGGGGGGCCTTTTAAAATGTTGCTTAGGGGCCCAAAATTGCTAACTGCGCCACTGCTCGGGCGGTATACCAGACGCATCCCCATCCCTTCTCTTCTATACCGACCAACACTTCCTCAAATTTGTATATATATTTACCATCTTAATATATAGATATGATATGGGATGATGGGTGGCGGTGCTGGTGGCAACTTTTCATATTACGCCCGACACGCCAAATACCGGGTGGAGTTTTCGGGCGTTATCTATGGCGTTCCCTGGGCCAGGCCAGGGGCCTCCTGAACCAGGCACTAATACGGCGGGACTGCGGGGGTTTGAGGGGGTACGTCGCACGAGGAGAGAAGACGAACGACGACGCCGGAATCCGCAATTCGGCGCCCCCCTCGGTGTCGTCCGTAGGTGAATTATTCGACGCCTCGCACCTGAACTCTCGCGTCGCGCTCAAGGATTGTTTGTCGTTCGCTTCGGCCCCCTCAGTGTGTAAATATGACCGTGCTCCGCTTTCGCCCCCATCCCCGCCCAACGTGCGACGCCCGCGCCGCCCCCACGTCCGGCGCCGATGCCTGCTCATTTCCTCTTCCGATACCTGCTCCCGCAGGCGCCGACGACGCCAGAGCCGCTCCCCAGAAAAATATAATTGCTTCTCATTCTCTGCAGGCCGTACATAAATCTCAACGATCCCCGGCACTCAGTAAGCCCGGCGTCGTTTATGAAATTCTGATCGGTACTAATTCGGGAGCACAAGCTTTGCTGGAAGCGCCGCACATTGTGACGCTTGGCGAATATAGCTCAACTTGATTCAAAATTGTAAAGTTAAGAAAAATATAGAAAGTGACAAAAAACTAAATAAATACACTATAGAAAACAAAAATATGAGGCAAAGACAACTTAGTAGAGATAGTAATATAAGGAACAATAAACACACTACAGAAACGAAAAGCAGGCAGGAAAAGTAATAAACTGGAAAAATACAACAATGAAGAATCAAGCAATGGAAGTGGACTCAGAAAACGGAGAACAATATAAGAGGACAAAAGGGCACATACTGACAAAGATAAAAAGAAAGAAAAAACAAAAGCGGTACAGTCAAAAGAGAATAAAGCAGAGACTATATATATAGGAAATTTTAATATAAGAAGTCTGAAAGGAAAAGAAACAGAACTAATAGAAGAATTTGAAACAGCAGGAACAGATATACTAATAGTAACAGAAACAACGAAAAAAGGAAAGGGCATAATGAGAACAGAAAACGGACACATACTAATATACAGTGGAGTAGAACAAAATGAGAGAGCGAAAGCAGGAGTGGGATGTATAATAAGAAAGGAAATGGAACAAACAATCACGGAATGGAAGTATATAAATGAAAAGATACTGGCGGTCAAAATAGAAGAGAAGGATAAGTTTGAAGCAAATATTATGATAGTATATGGAGCAAATGAAGATGAAAGCAAAACCGACAAAGGCCAGTTCTGGGAAGAGGTACAACATGAATACGAAAAGCTTACATAGCCAACATACGTAATAGGAGACCTAAATGCCCGTGTAGGGAATAAAAACAAGGGACTGGAGAGCATAATGGAAACACGCGGAGAAACGAAGATCAACAACAATGGAAGAAGACTTATTGATCTTTGCATATTGGATGATCTAACAATATTGAACACCAAATTTGCACACAAGGAAATAGACACATACACAATAGAGGAAAGAAACAGAAACGAGAAGTCCATAATAGACAACTTTTTAACAAACAAAGCACAAGTGAAGGAAGTAATGGATATTAAAGTCAAAAGAGGTAGCGAAATTGACAGTGACAATTATCTTCTAACAGCACGAATGAAAACAACAAGAAGGGAACCGAAACAAACACAGAAACCAGTCGACAAGGAAGTAAGAATAAAGAAATTTAGAATATATAAGCTAAGTGACAAGCAAGTAAGGGAATACTACCAGGAATCAATACAAGAACTAATAAGAAGCACTCAAAAAAGCGGAAAAACAAAAGCAGAAATATTATGGTTCAATTTCAAACATAGTAAGAGAGGCAACAAAACACGCCTGTGAAAAAACTAAAAGTACACCAAACAAAAAACAAACACGCTGGTGGAACAAAGAAGTGAAGGAAGAAGTTGAGAAAAAGAAACAAAAATGGAAAAAATATCTAAGCACAAAAAACGAAGAAGACTACGAAATATACAAGCAGCAAAGAAATAGAGTAAAAGCAATAATAAGGAAGGAAAAAAACAGAAAATGGGAGGATTTCGGAACCAAATTAGAGGAACATTTTAAAGGAAATCAAAAACTATTCTACAGAACACTGAGAAGCTCAGAAAGGAAAGAGAAATAAACCTAAAGCTACTCAAAAATAAACATGGTGTACTAATGAAAGACGATAAAAAAATCATGAACAGATGGAAAGAGCATTTCCAAGAACTTCTGTCTAGAAAAAAAAAATTATGAAGGAAATGAAAACGAAGAGGAACAAGAAAAGATTAACGAAACAGAAGAAGAAGAGGTATCATAACAGAAGAAGAGTTAGGAAACGCACTAAAGTAGTTAAAAAACGGAAAAGCCCCAGGTTACGACAATATCAAATCTGAACAGCTGAAATACATAGGAAAGGATGGGAAACAACTACAACTACAGTTATCAAATAGAATATGGGAAACAGGAAAAATACCAGCAGCTGGCAAAAAGCAGTGATCTTTCCAATGCATAAAAAATGAGATAGTAGAAATTGCAATAACTTCAGAGGAATATCCCTGCTGCGTACAGCGGCAAAACTGTATGAATCAATACTAGAGAACAAACTAAGAAAGGAAATTGAAAAAACAATGGAAAAGTCACAAAGTGGATTCATGAAAGGACATTCAGCACAAGACCATATCTTCACAATTAAAAAGATGACAGAAAAAATATTAAGACAAAACAACAAACTATACATGATATTCGAAGACTTAGGCATTTGATAGCGTCCCAAGAGCCAAAGTGTGGGAAATACTTAAAGAAAAGAAGATAAAAGTGCATTTAATAAAAGCACACAAGACTAGGTATGAAACCACAGAAGGACAAATAATTCAACATCTGAGAATTTCACAACCACACAAGGCCTTCGACAAGAGGGCGCTTTAAGTCCTCTGCTCTTTATTATATTCTTAGACAACATACTGAAAACAATTAAGCATAACACCAAGAAGGTAGAAATAGGATACATAAAATGACAAGAATGGTGATAGCAGAATATGCTTTTGCTGATGACTTAGTCATGCTACCCAAAAGCGAAGAAGACCTGCAACACAATATAAGCATATGGGAAGAGGAACTTAAAAAACTCAACATGGTAATTAATATAAACAAAACAAAAGTAATGGTAGTAGCAAAAGAGGAAACAAAAGCAAAAATACTAATCAATTTGAAAAGGATTGAACAAGTTGAAACCTTCAAATATTTAGGTACATGGAAACCGAAATAAATAACAGAATCATGGCCGCAAATAAAACCTACTATGCAATGAACAAGTACATTCTAAACAATAGAAGAATCTCCAAAAACACGAAAATGACACTCTTCAGACAATTTATAGACCAAAACTCTTATATGGAAGCGAAACCTGGACAACAAATGAAAAGACAATGAACAAAATACAAGCAACCGAAATGAGATACTTAAGAAAAGTTGAAGGAGTCACGAGATTAGACAGATTAAGAAACGAACAGAACAGGGAAAACCTACAAATACAATGTGTCAAGAAATAATACAGAAACGACAACTAGGATGGTTCGGGCACCTGATAAGAATGCCAGAAGACAGACAAACAAAACTAGTATCAAAAGACGAAAAGAAAAAGAAAGAAAGAGGAAGACCAAGGAAAAGATGGGAAAACAACATAGAAGAGATCCTGAGAAGAAACGATCTCGATCAACAAGAAGCAAGAAAAAAGGCTACAAATAGAAAGGAATGGAAAAACTTCGTAGACAGCATAATTTAGTGGTGGCATCATGAATCTCGACACCCGAAAGGGTCTATGAGATGTAAATTGATTATATATATACACACACACACACACACGCACACACACACACATATATATATATATATATATATATATATATATATATATATATATATATATATATATATATAAATATATATATATACGTCTAAACGTTGGCTACACGAATTAGGTCAAAAACCTAAGGGTACCCATTTGAAATTTTAAAGTTGACTTTTACCTCTCAATTTTAAGGTCATTGAAGGACGAAAATATCAGCACTAAATACATTTTTTTAAGCCCTGTAACTTTTGTCTGAAACATTTTCCACGAAACCGTCTTTCGTCCGAGATTTTCTGGTATATTCATCTTTTTCCAATACCCAGAATATTAATGCTAGATTATAATGCTGGACAATAACCAAAACATTTTGGAAAGACCTAACACTCACCATGGAAAAGCAAAAGGAAAATTTTGCGTACCTACTGAAAAATTTCAACGGGATGGTGGGAATAAGAGATGACAAATACAAATTGGTAATAGGCAGAAAAGGGAATGCAAGAAGAAAATGGAAGAAGAAAACATATTTGAATTCTGCATGGAACACAATATGATAGTTGCAAACACCTTATATAAACACAAAATATACATAAATACACAAGAGAAGAACCAAGCAGGAAGGAAAAATCTAAAATCGACTTTGTATTAGTAGAGAAAGGAAATAGGCAATCGGTAGTAGATGTAAAGGTGAAAAGAGAAAACCAAATAGGCAGGGATTATTACCTAGTATTGGCTAAATTAAGAAATACATTTGGATAAACTATAAAAAAGAGCGGTAAAGAAGAACAAAAATTTAAAGCCATAAGAGCTTACACGCTAAAAGCATGTAAACTTAGAAAAGGACAGCAAAAGGAATCAAAAACTATTCTACAGAGTGCTTAAAAAAAATAAAAAACCAAAGAGAAAGAGAAAACGACAAAAATAAATCATGAAAACGGAGAAATAATAAAAGAAGAATACGAACAATCGACAAATGGTGAGATTACCACGAAAAACTTCTGGAAGCAGAAATTTCAGTAGATAATAAAATAATTAAAGAAGAACAAACAAATTGGGGAGGAAGAAGAGGAAACCAACCCGGATATAAACTTAAAAGAATTGAATGAGGCAATAAAAACGCTGAATAATGGGAAATCACCAGGAGAATAATTACAGAAATGATGAAGAATATAGATGAAAAGGGTCTAGAATTTTTACTAGAAATCATGAACAAAATGTGGACTGAAGAAAAGACACCAGAAGATCTGAAAATAGGGCTTATTGTACCAATCCACAAGAAATGGGACAAGAGGGATAATTACAGGGACATAACCCTTCAAACTACAGTAACAAAAATATACAAAGAAATTCTAGAAATAAGGCTAAGAAAGACAATAGAAACGGAGCAGAAAGAATCTCAGAGTGGCTACAGAAAGGGAGCAAGTACACAAGATCATATATTCACAATTAAGAAAATTACGAGTTACAGATTGAAAATAGGGGGTGTATACTGCGCGTTCATGGATATGGAAAGACATTGGACAGAGTACCATGGGAAGTTCATACCGCTAGTCACTAGAAAGAAGAAAAATATATAATTTTTAATAGAAAGGAAATTCACTAAAGTGTAAGTGTAATTAAATCGATTAAGTCTTCACAAAATGTATTGTTGTCACATAATATAACCTTTTTAAAAAGTATGCACCCAAAGTCACCGGTACTTTATGTGTTACCTAAATTACATAAGGATAGTATTTCTATTAGACCAGTAGTATCATATTTAAACGCACTCACTTACAAACTTTGCCAGTTATTGAACAACATACTTTCTAACTTGATAAAATTTGAATCGAAATATGGGGTAAAAATTCAGGGCATTTTGTAAATAAGCTTTTCGATTGAGCGGTGCTGGAGACAATCCACTGTCGATGGAGACTTGCTGGAGATAATCCACTTTCGATGGAGACGTGCTGGAGACCATCCATTTTCGATAGAGACGTACTGTAGACAATCCACTTTCGATGGAGACGTACTGGAGATAATCCACTTTCGATGGATACGTACTGGAGACAATCCACTTTCGATGGAGACGTACTAAAGACAATCCACTTTCGATTGAGACGTGCTGGAGACAATCCACTTCCGATGGAGACGTACTGAAGACGTACTGGTGACAATCCATTTTCGATGGAGACGTACTGGAGACAATCCACTTTGGATGGAGACGTACTGGAGACAATCCTCTTTAGATGGAGACGTGCTGGAGACGTACTGGAGATAATCCGCTTTCAATGGAGACGTACTGGAGACAATCCACTTTCAATGGAGACGTACTGGAGATAATCCACTTTCGATGGAGACGTGCTGGAGACAATTCACTTTTAATAGAGACGTACTGGAGACAATCTACTTGGGATGGAGACGTAATGGCGACAATCCACTTTTGATGGAGATGTACTGGAGACAATCCACTTTCGATGGAGAGGTACTGGAGACAATCCACTTTGGATAGAGACGTACTGGAGACGTACTGGAGACAATCCACTTTCGATGGAGACGTACTGGAGACAATCCACTGTCGATGGAGACGTACTGGAGACTATCCACTTTCGATGGAGACGTACTGGAGACAATCCACTTTCGATGGAAACGTACTGGAGACAATCCACTGTCGATGGAGACGTACTGGAGACTATCCACTTTCGATGGAGACGTACTGGAGACAATCCACTTTCGATGGAGACGTACTGGAGATATTCCACTTTCGATGGAGACGTACTGGAGACAATCCACTTTCGATGAAGACGTACTGGAGACGTTCTGGAAACAATCCAATTTCGATGGAGACGTACTGGAGACAATCCACTTTCGATGGAGACCTACTGGAGACAATCCACTTTCGATGGAGACGTATTGGAGACAATCCACTTTGGATGGCGACGTACTGGAGACAATCCACTTTGGATGGAGACGTACTGGAGATAATCCACTTTCGATGGAGACCTACTGGAGACGATCCACTTTCGATGGAGACGTACTGGACCTAATCCACTTTCGATGGAGACGTACTGGAGACAATCCACTTTTGATGGAGACGTACTGGAGACAATCCACTTAGGATAGAGACGTACTGGAGACGTACTGGAGACAATCCACTATCGATGGAGACGTACTGGAGATAATCCACTTTCGTAATTACGTAATTGAGCGTAATTAATTTTTCCCAAACATTTTTTCGGGAAAATGCAAAACATTGTGCTAGGGATCGTTATTTCGGTCTTTAAAAATTTAAAATTTTAGTGAGTGTAATTATTATTTCGCAAGTTTTTGTTTGATGATTATGATATATCATAATCGAAAAGATATTTCCCAAGATTGAATAACCGTCTCCACCGAATCAGAGGACGAATTTTAATACATCAAATCATTGGGTTGTAGGCTGAATAAACCTGAGAGTGCTACAACCCATACATTCGATAACTACATACACTGTGTGTAGTGTAAAATGTGGAGGGTGCTTGTCGTGCTCCTCGTCGAAAACCATTTCGAAGAAGTAATAAGTTAATCTGCAATTTCTTGTCTAATTCACAAATAATTTAGCGGATTATATAAATTTCTTCGGTTAAAACAAGTTTGGTTCAATTCAAATTATTAGTTGATATTTTTAACTTCTATGTTTCTTCCTATATGAATCGATCAGGTGTTTGTCAATATCTGGCAGCTTTGAACAAAATGCGTCATTGCTCAGCTTGCTTAATCATGCCTTGATTATGGTAAATGTTGATGTCGGCAATGTGTTATAAATATTTTTAAAATTTCTATATAGTAGGGGAATACGGATGTTCGTGATAAAAATCGTGAGTTAGTATATAATCCACATGATGTGTACATCCATTATAACCGTCCCTCTGGAGGGAACTCGATTACAGATACAAACACCCATTCAAAACGACAAACCGTTCAACACCTAAACGTAAATATAGTGAATCCATTATAAAATCCCGTAATCCGGTTTAAGCGGGCGATTCACTTAGAGATAACCGGCGACGTTTCGACACATCTCGTCTCACCCTCAAGGCGGATCGTTGGACTGTTAATTATGGCCATGATCCGTGTCGGAGACTCACGTGCCACGGCGCACTTATAATCTCGAATAATTCACCCGTTCACAGGAAAACAATGTGCGTGTGTAGGATGCAATGGAAAATCGCACAAACACATACACACACACAAACAGCCAAACGCACAAGCAGCTTTCCTTAATTCCAGCAACATTAGCGACTAGCGAGAGTCGAAGAGAAGAGGCGAGCACGGAACACGGAACACAGCCGCCAGGATAATGCCCGGCCGGTGAACAAAAGGTGGAAGAACACACGTACCGAGATGGGAAGGAAAATAGTGAAAAGCTCTGCGAAATTACCATTCCGGAAAATGCGACGCTGGCGCCACTTTCGATAATTATAACGTCTAGAGGTGAAAAGAGCTCGGTGGCTCCTGAAAGGGGCGCCATTTTCAATAATTAATAGACCTGAAATGAATCAAATTTTAGTAATCAGTTGATTATTACTTCAATCGGGAGCATTAAGTGTGGAATATGCCGCCACGTGAGAGCCAACGGCACGTGGCAAAATATCGCAAGTTTACACAAGTGATGAGTGCGTATTCATGTGAACTCATATATATGTCTTTTTTTTAATTTTATATTTTCATTTTTGTGTATTTATTGACTGACTTGTGCGAGGCTTCTTGTTTGTAATCTGGAGCATGAATAAAATGAATTATTATAGAATTATTATTATAGAACAGATATATTGTACAATTTAAGGTTGTTATATTGTACAATTTGTTATTTTAAATGTACAAAATATCAGTATACTGCAGGCATCAATTTAAATAATCCAAATGCAGTGCAGAATATTGGATGGTTTGTTAAGGACGTATTTAACTAAAGTTTGTACTTCAACTTTACAAAATACGCTATACGTATGGCCATTGTCAGAGAGGATAGAAGAAAACCACTAAAGTCTACTACAAAATAATATAGATGGGAATAAAATCTCTAATGTAAATTATGTGTTTTACTACAAAATACATAGAAGAAAAGGAAAAATATAATATACAGGCTATTAAGGTTTTTTTTTAAATAATTTTAATAAATTAAGACGGGAGGCCATGATTTCATGAAACAAAACGTTGGTAAATGTCAAACTAATATTGCAATAATTTGTTCAAAGTTTGTCGTGTTCCTGATTTCCTACGTATTTAGTTCACTTATTTGTCGTTTTTAATAGTTGCTTTCAAAAATGGTTATATTTTTGCAGAATACAGGGACATGATTATGTGTTACGGCGAACCTTCTTCAAATAGTTCCAAAGCTCAGCGTATCTATCGAGAGAGATATCCTTTAAGACAAGTTCCTAATGTTAGAACATTTATTGACGTGCATAGGCGTTTGAGAGAAGATGGCTGGTTTAAAAAAAGCAAAAGTTGATACTGGGACCCACAGAAGTCGTCGTACTGTTGTAAAGGAAGAAGCTATATTGCAAATAGTAGAAAACTAGTACTATGGTAGTTTTATGAAATAATGGGTACAATAGAGGTAGGCGTAGGTCATATAAACGGTACATTGTTTTAAAATAAAATGTGTTGAAATATTTTGAAAATCTGATGATGTGAAAGGTCGAAATGTGCGCAGTTGGATCCCCATCCATAAGAAAAAAAAAGGTTTGGTGCACAATATTGTATATCTATCTTTTTATGCTCAGATTATTGGTTTCGGAGATATACATTACTTTCTGTAACGAAATTTGTTGTTTTTGGTCGATTTATTTTAAATTGAAAAAATAATTCCGTAAAAAAATTAATATCTTCAAAATTTAAGGACGTAGAGTGACGAAACTTCATTGTACGTGTCTAATGGAGTTTTGCAAATTTGCATAATTGTGAATTTTCGCTCAGATCGGTTGTTCAGGAGTTATTAATTATTTTATGAAAATCAATTTGTTATTTTAGTGTTATCCGCCATTTTGGCGGAAAAAAACGACGTGATAAATTTACTTCGTCACATAAAGTGATATGAAATTTTTGTTTGAAGAGCTACCGACTTAATATCATTAGACGATCTGGGGAAGACATCTGAGAAGGCCCATAGTAAATTTCATTGACCCCCGACTTTACTAACCGTACAAAAAAAAATATTAATGACTGCACCAAAAAACATAGAAAATTCGAGTTTTCTCAAAAATACCAAAATATATTTAAACAAACCAAAGGGCAAACGGTGGTCCGCATGAAGCACTAGAATTTTGATGCAAATAGTTTTTGTCTCTGACGCGTGGTTTTTGAAATATTAGATATTTGGTATGTTTGGAAATATTTTCGAAAAATCTCGATAACTCGGATTCTGCCAAAAATAACCTCACAGGTCCATTTTTGCGTGGAGGTTTCGAATTTCGCATCGGTTCTTTGAAAAAAAAAACATTCCCTCCTATGCAGGGCCGTCCGAAGTGTTAAGAAACGAAAAAATCTTGGTTTTTAATTATTTTTTTTCTGCAGACCAGAAATTCCTTAATGTAGTATTCTCATAGACAAAGTTAAGGTTCTTTATGTGGTACCACCGGAGCGGCAGTAGGACGACTCAAAGTGACCGAAAAAAAACCTGAAATGTACATTTTTTTTTCTTTTTTGCGCGTTATACTCGTCCTTTTCAAAAACCTGAGGATGCACAGTGCCGGAAAAATTTTTTTAGGGACACTAGAAATACCAATAAAATAAGTTGTTTTTCGCTCGGAGAATCCATTGCTCCCTCTGACGGTGATAAATTATTTTTTGCCCGCGGACCGCCGCACAGTGTAGTATT
The DNA here is from genome assembly GCA_951805005.1 of Othius punctulatus. Lineage (NCBI taxonomy): Eukaryota > Metazoa > Arthropoda > Insecta > Coleoptera > Staphylinidae > Othius > Othius punctulatus. The sequence continues at coordinate 88,208,325 of OX638141.1, read as the reverse complement.
TTGCATATCTAGCGGGACAAAATTAAATATGACACTAAAATAGCAATCTATTATATGAATTTATTTACATCTGTGAAATAACTAACCTATATATAGAAAAAAATACATAATATCATAAATTCACACATTATCTCCACCACTACCACTACCACTACCAGAATCTTCAGAATCACTGGCTTCACTAGTAGAAGCATTACTGCAATTTCCTTGTGCCTCCTCTTTAGCTTGCTCATGGATATTTGGTGACTAAGGAGTTTTTGAACAGAAGGATGTATATCTGCTACATTATGCTGAAGAAATCAAAAGATTGTGCAGTATGTCCGTATTGGTGGTCGTCCTTGACACTTTTCTTGAATATTCAAGTCGATATTTCCGAATTTCTATATGGCGAGACTCCTGAGCCTCCTCGGACATTTGTTCGATAGGAAGTATGAAGTGCTGAATTACTTCTGGCCCATGCAACAAAATCTTGTGTAATGTAACGGGCATTGGATACCAATTATACAGTGATATGTATAAAGTGGCGGTCTCGTCGCAGTATTCTGTAAATGCAGGTATATATATCTTATATCCACAGGTCAATGTGCGTAATATTACATTAAATCGGTCAATTACAGACTGATCGACTCCTGTTATATTAGCAGCCAAAGCAGCATTTTAAAAAAATCTTCTAGCACTATTACCTTCATTCGTATTGCCTTCACATTGTCATTGTTTCGGAGTGTCTAGCAATAGTCCTGTTTCCGACCTATTTTTTTCTATAATGAGTTTATTTCTATTGGCTATCTTTAATTTGTCTTCAGGTGTACGGCATTGCCATTTTTGTATATCTAACCTATACGCAATATGTAACACACATTCCATAAGTCTTATTTGAGCATGTAATGTGGATAAGTCCCAAGAAAATGTCTGTGGATCGCTTATACATCGTCGAATTATTATTAAATTATTCATGTCTTTGGATGTTGCTTGACAAATATAGCACTTTTGAGTGGCTCTGTTGGACGCTAAAATGTTGCATATTTTCCCATCAACCATCGTCTCTTCAAATTTATGTTTGACTTCAAGAATAATTCCATTGCATTCTACCAAAGTTGGCAAAATTTCTAAAATTTGCCTCCTCACGTTTATACATTCCTCTAGAATTAATTGTTCAGCCTATTTGGCAAATCTAAATCTTGCAGGTCTACAGTAGGAAGTTGACGATGGCCGTGGATTTTGCCATAATATGTTTTTTTTTGTTTGTTTCTCCAAGAACATATAACTGCAAAGGTACCAATGACGTTGCTAAAATATTTGAATCTTCGAATTCATTTGAGTTTGAGTTTGCATCCCCATTTGAATATCATTGTCAAATTCATTGGTACTGTCATTTTTTCAACAAGAATACTATTCAAAACTTCGGCTTGCACAATACAAAGTCGTTTTAAAGTCAAATCAACTATTGATTGCAACTTAATTTCTGGCAATGAATCATTTAAGCAATCATCGTTAGGTGGATAGCACTTTATTTTGGCACTTTTTATTTGTTCATATGATGGGTATAATTTCAGACCTTTTCCAATTGCAGATTATCTTATAACTGGATATTCCCGGTAAGATAATTTTGTTGCAGTTATTAAAGCTAACGCGTCATCAGATGAATACTTAGGTGTTTGAATGAAATAATAAATATGAAATATAAAAATGAAAATATGAAATATGAAATATAAAATAATTAAATAAATAATTCATTTACCATGTTCCACAAAGTAACGGCTACCAGTATACAGTACTTAGGTGTTTGTTACGCTGCTCCGTGAAACGCTTGTTTGACCTTAGTTGCTCTTTTGGAACTAGAAACCAATTACGTCAGCATATAAGCAACGTCCCTTTTGCCAGATTGCCTCAGCTTCATATTTGTAGCAAGAGTTAACTCGCTTAATGTATGATCTGTAAATAATCGTTTCACCTTTCTCGCTTTTGATTTCAAACCACTGGAGCTGAAATCTAATTTTCTCCGCCCACCTTTTCTTACACTATGTATACCACTTGTATGTACTGGTTGCATCGAGGTCATTTATGGTTACAGTGGTATTCAACCAATCATTATATTTTTTTAAGAACACATTCTTATTACAATGGCACGTCCTCCATCTTTTATTGAACCCAATCATAAATGAATGGGTAATCCGGTTCAATTCTTCAAACAGTCGTTGAGAACAGTGGTGTATGTTGAATTTCATTTTCAGATAATTCACAAGTGTATGTTCCGGCTTAACAGAAGATGTTCGGCTGTTATCATCCTCATTTCTTAACACTTCGAAAAATTCATTTTTTGATACGCTTTCTAGCATACCTATAAAAATGCAGATATTTTGGAAAAACGCAAGTTGTTGCATTCAAATTTTATTGTATACAATTGGTATGACTTCTAAAATTATAAAAAAGAACAAATCATGATGTACAAATGTGTACAAAAAGTTTGGCTGTCTAAAGAATTCACTACTTCTAGTTAATTTTTGACTATTTTTCCAATCCATTTCAACGGTAATTCTTTAAATATTCATGGTTAAAGAAGCTTTTTTATACACTAAATATAAACTAACGTAACCTTCACGTATATTATCCATGATGAAAATGTTAACTCAAATAAATACGATAGCAGTAAGATCTTAAGAACTTAATGCGTAGGAAACCACAGGAAACTGATTATGAAATAAGCAGGACAAAACCCTATTTTGTCCGCAGATTGACGCTAAGAGTGGGCGCCTACAGATATATATATATATTTTGTAAATGTCTTATTTAGTGTGTCACCTCTATTTAGAGTGAATAATAATTGCATATATTGCATACTGTTTTTATGTATTTTGACCCGCTAGATTCGCAAAATACTACACTGTGCGCCGTTTCGACCAAATTTTCCGGAAAATTGTTTAACCGTATCGCGTTAGATTTTGTTTTCTCTTAACAAGACTTGTTTCATTGTACGCCTCAAATATAGATCAATATTTTTGCATACTTAGATGTCGCTCAGATTGAGGGTGTGGGAGTTTTAAAATTGGGGTTCGCAATTTTAACCCCCGTTTCTCCTGCAGACCGGTTTCAACGGGACTTTTTGCGACGGCCCTGCAAAATTCAAAATTTCGCAAAGACCAGGCACGCCAAATTTATCTGGCTATCTCCAGAAAAAAACTGGACTCGATTCGATGAAAAGAAACCCCCTTCTGGCTCTGCACGGTTTTTGCAGTTTTTTAAGAAATGGTCGAAAAAAAGGTCCAAAACCGCAATTTTTGATCGTCCGGCACTAACCTAAACATGATTTCGACCGGATTCGGATTCCACTCGGGGCGCCGAATTTTTTTCATATTTTTCCACAATACATTTTTAATATTGTGAGGGGTTAGGGTCGATTTGAAAGTTAAAGTTAAAGTTAAATAATCCGAGAACTTGACCCAGAAGAATAAGTGCAGCTGTCCCGAATGTTAACCGTGAGTCTGTTAGGCAAGTCCTCAAAGAACAACTTCTTCACCCATTTCATTTCCAAAAAAAGTCATCACCTATTGGCACAGGATTTTTTACCGCGTGTACAACTTTGCGAGTGGTTGAAAAATAAAGGGAAACATCTACAATTAATTTTGTTTACCAATGAAGCTAGTTTTAGTCGCAATGGTGTTTTGAACATACATAATATGCATTATTGGAGCGATGAAAACCCTCATCATACCGTAATACGGAATCACCAGTATGGGTTTTCTATTTATGTGTGGCCAGGTATAATCGATAATCATCTAATTGGTCCATTTCGATTGCCCGGACGATTGACAGGCGAACTCTATCGATTTTTTTATTTTTTTATGAACTGCGCACTTTATAAGAAGATGTCCCATTGGATATTATAAGAAGAATGTACTACATGCATGACGGCGCGCCAGCTCACAATTCTCGAAGAGCAAAGGAATTTCTTCAAAGAAGATTTGGAAATAGGTAGCAATCCACCTAAAAATAGGAAATAGGTGGATTGCTCGTAGGGGACCTATACCATGGCCAGCTCGTTGTCCCGATCTTAATCCCCTCAATTTTTTATTTTGGGGGTTTATGAAAAATGAAGTGTATGCCGTAGAAATAAACACTGAAGAGCAATTATAGAACAGAATTGTAGAATTTGCTGAGACATTTCGTAATAATCCATATATTTTTCAAATATGCCGTCAATCATTAATACGAAGATTGGAAATGTGCATATAAGAACAAGGTCACCAATCTGGACACCTTCTGTAGAGCTAAATACTTTACTTTTTTGTTAATGTTATTGTATTTAATAAAAGCCTTCTTAATTTATTAAAATTAATTTAAAAAAAAACAACCTGTAACTTGAAAACAAAAGCGATCGGACATTAGTGTATAAGATTTTTTTAATTATTTGTTGGTCCTCTATCGCGTGGTGCTATGCATTGCAGTTTGTTCTATGTCACTCTGTATATATTGCTAGTTATTCTATTGGTTTAGCTTCATGTTCAGGCTCCAAAAAGGCTATGTTATATATTATCAATAATTATTATTGTTTGCCCACGTTGTAGGTTCCAACATATGATGTTTTACTATTTAACCCCACTTTATGTTGTCAAACTGCTCTGTTATATTGGGTTCGCTCTTTATTGCTTAACAAAACAAGGAAAAAAGACCACACTCATATAAATCCACGTGGCGAAAACTCCATCATTGACCACGTTTTCACGAATATAAACACACACAAAACTACAATAAAGATACTACTCACTAACATCTCTGATCACTACCCGATCCTAAAAACTTCCCACACAGACACCCCTAATGAAACTTACCTCACATGTAAACAAAAGCACTCAAATAACATAGAAATACAATTTCTACAATTCAAACAATAATCTATCAATGACAAAAGGAAACCGAAATCAAGAGAAGAGAAAATAAACTATTGATAACTAAAGAAATACCAAACCTCAAAGTAAGAGGCAAACTACATAACGCACACCGAAAAAAGCAAAACGATGCACAAACAGAAAATAATTTCGAAAACAGAAGAAAAAGGTAAACGAACTTCTGAAAATAAAACAAACAAAAACGATACTATTCAATCAAACTAAAAGAACTTAAAACTAAGCAAGAAAAAAACATGGAGAACCATAAACTCACTTACCAACAGAAAAAAATACAACATTCGGAAATATCGTATGTATGTTTAAGTTTTTTGGTAATTTTTCAACATTTGAGGCTAACTTGTCCTCCTACGAAATTTTCTCATATAAAATAGTTTGTTCGCAATGAAATTTCCTAATACTTTTGTATTTTGTTTTTAATGATTAGATGTCAAATAAAAATGTTATTGGGGGGTGAGAGCCCCTCATGAACTTTGAACTCCGCAATAAAATAGTCAATGTATGTAATATGCGTGATATGACAATAAATTATATCATAGTTTATTATTGTTATAATTAATGTTCTTATGTATTTTATCTATGTTGTATCGAAATTAAGTAGTAATAACATTATTATATCTACATCACTTTATTGAACCCCTTCCATGAAAGCATTATAAACCCCCTCCTATGCAAGCATCCTGGCTACGCCACTGATGATAAAGTATAATTATGATACGTTGTTAAAATAAAATTTAAATTTTGAAAACCTAAATAACAACAAAGCGCCAGGCTTTGACCTAATAACAAATAATGTTTTAAAACAAAATGATGAAATAATTGTACCTATAATAAGTAAGCTCGTCTCAATATGTTCCAAGAAGCGATTTATCTTGTATAAATCGCAGAAGAAAACAATTATTAGATCAATACCCAAGAAAGGTAACCGACTAAAACGGAAAATTACAGACCCATTGACCTAACTTCTGCAATAACAAAAATAATTGAAAATGTCATAAAAACCAGGCTGGAGGCACATCTCAATGAGCAAATGGCAAAAGATATTACACAAACAGCAATGTGCCTATCAGAACAAAACTGAAACAACAGCAGCAACAACCGACTTTCTCCTGGAACTTACCAATAGACCAAAAACAAACAATAATGTCATAGTAGCATTTATTGACATGAAAAAGGCATTCAATTAGGCTCTCATGAAATTAAGCGGAGAATAGAGAGCAGCCGCAGAGTTTTGGGATGTCTAAACTCTGTGTTCTGGGACCAGCACATCTCAAGAAAGACCAAGAAACATATTGGAAAGTCTATGGTGGAGTCCGTGCTCTGCTACGGTAGTGAGGTATGGGTAATGAATGCGGAAATGGAACGTCGGGTGAATGCAGTAGAGATGGACTACTTGCGGCGAAGTGCTAGAGTGTCCAGACTCCAGAGAATGCGAAACGATCAGATAAGAGATTGCATGGGGGCAGAGGAAACTATCAACCAACGAATTCAAAAGCGAGGTCTGAAATGGTTTGGACACCTCATGCGCATGGAAGAAGAACGATGGCCCAAGCGAATATTCCAGTGGGTTCCCCCCGGAAAACGTAAGAGGGGACGTCCGAGAAGATCTTGGAATGAAGGCATGAGGAAGGCCATGACAGCCCGAGGATTAGACGAAGAAGACGCTAGGGATAGAAGAGGATGGAGATTAGGAGTGGGAAGGCAGCCTGCGGCTGTATAACAACCCTTAAATAAAAAAGGCATTCAATACGGTTGACAGAAAAGCATTAATAACAAAACTAAATAACTTAAACGTAGAAGATATCCTAATATACATAATAGAATCCTACCTACAATATAGACCTCAAGTAACTCAAATCGACGGTACAACAAGCGACATACAACTAAGAGAATATGGTTTACCACAGGGAGGTACACTCCCTCCCATATATATATATATTATATACACAAACGACCTGCTAAATGAGAGTATTAAAGGATATGTGTCTATGTATGCAGATGACATATGCCTGATACATGCACATAAAGAATTTACGGAACTACAAAAGACAGTAAACGAAGATCTACAAATAATAAGCAACTGATGCACTAAATACACACTTACAATAAATGAGACCAAACCAAATTACATGGTATGCAGCCATGATAGACAAAGTATCCGATGAAATATAACACTAAACAAGACCAAGCTAACAGAAACAACACAAACAACTGTCTTGCCGTCAACAACAAATTGACTTGGAACGAGCATATTGACAAGCTAACAGCAAAAAACGCGACAACTATGCTAATAAAATCAAAACCTACATACCAACAACACCTAAAGAAAACAATATACCACCTACTATTCAGCGCAATCACGAACTACATAATAAATATATGGAGCAATACCACGCAGAAAAACCTTAATAAAATGCAAAGACAACAAAATAAAATACTTAAAAACCTCCATAATTTGACACATTTAACACCTACCACAATGGTCTAAAACACGCAAAAGAAACGAGCATAAAGCAAAACATAAAGCTGCATAACCTGATACTATTAGACAAAAACAAAAATGGACTAATCAGGAGCAATATTAAACTTACAACAAATAAAATAATCACAAGTACAACACAAGAAACAGAAACAATATAAGAACACACAGAAACCCCAGAAGAAATATCAGTTGGACCTAACAGGAAATGTAATCAACGCATACAACAAATTTAACGAAAATATAAAATCAAGTAGCGTAAACAAAATTAAGTAAGAAGTAACAGCATTACTGCTGTCAAATGCTTCAGAATGATACAATAATATAGATTATTGGCAACGGTAGGCACCAGTATATTTATGGAAAAATTACAGATTAAAAGCATATTTATTTTCGTAAAACAACACAGCACGGCACTGAATATAAAATATGAACACCACAGAGCCGCCACCAATCTTGTGCGTTTTAATCAACAACCTTGGCGAGAAAGTAATTAAAATAATATCGAGGAGCTCACCAGGTGCTCAGGTGGCGTTCCGTCGGGGGTGGTGAACTTCTTTAATTTGCCAGGATCCGCGTAAACTCCAAAATTAAGTTCCAAAGTCCTGGATAGTTGTGCGGTAATGCCCGCCTTCTCGCCACCCCCCTTAAAACCAAGCCCCGGTATTATGGCCGCCCCCGCGTTTTTACGCCTCCAACTTATCCGCGGGATTAAGGCGTGATTCGCAGACGATTACCGCAAAATAGCAAATTTTAAAGTGCAAATTAAGACTGAAAGATTACGCAGTGAGCGGGGAATAGCGCGGGTCGGCGCTTCGCATTGCTACAGGATTCAAATTAAAAGATGCTTGTAAGGGTTGGTAATCATATTAGTCAAGCAAGAATGGAAAATTTCATTCTTCAATAATAAAATTACGCGAAACTGTTTTATTGCTTGTGATTGAAAATTGTAAGAAGAGTATACTACTTCTTCTTCTGCAAGTGCCTATCCGTTCCGGATGTTGGCTATCATATTGGCTATCTTAACTTTGTTCACAGCTGCCCGGAAGAGGCCTCTGGTTGTCGTGGAGAACCAACTTCTCAAGTTTTTAAGCCACGAGATTTGTCTTCTCCCTATGTTTCTTTTTCCTTCAACTTTGCCTTGTAGTATGTACTGAAGAAGTCCGTATCTACTAGAGTTGCGCATGATGTGTCCCAGGTATTGTAGTTTCCTGGTTTTAATCGTGGTCAGGATTTCTGACGTTTTTTCCATTCTTCTTAGTATTTCGGCATTGGTAATACGGTCTTTCCATGATGTCCTTAATATCCTTCTGTAGAGCCACATTTCATATGCTTCTGGTTTTTTTGTGTTAGCAACCGTCAGCGTCCAAGCTTCCATTCCATAAAATAACACAGAGAATACGTAGCAGCGTAAGAGTCTCATTTTGGTGTCTATAGTTAGATCACGACTTTTAAAGGCTGTGGCCATTTTAATGAATATATTTCTGCTGTTTTCAATCCTGCTTTTTATTTCCTGTGACTGGTCCCATTGCTCATTAATAACGGTGCCTAGATATACATATTTTTTAACTCTTTCGATGTTGCCCTGCTCCAGCTCCAGTTGCTGATGGTGGTGTTGTGAGTTGTTCTTACTTATAATCATAAATTTGGTCTTGTCCATGTTGATATCTAGTCCATATCTGTGACTAGTGCTTATAAAGCTATTCATTATTAGTTGTAAGTCTTCTATGTTGTCGGCCATGATCATGGTATCATCTGCGTATCTGATGTTGTTTATACGTTTCCCGTTTAAAGAAATTCCTTCTTGTATATTTACTAGGGCTTCCCGAAATATGACTTCAGAATAGATGTTAAATAGCAGAGGAGACAGTACACATCCCTGCCTCACACCGCGTAGAATTTTTATTCTTTCTGTGCTATCGTCTCCGATTCTTACGCTTGCCGTTTGGTTCCAGTATAGGTTTGTAATTATTCTGAGGTCTTTGTCGCCTATTCCTGTGTTTTCCAGAATTTGTATCAGTTTTTGGTATTGGACTCTGTCAAAGGCCTTTTTGTAATCAACGAAACACGCGTATACATCACAATTCATGTCTCTGCATCTCTTTTCCAATACTTACACACTAAAGAGAGCTTCCCTTGTCCCGACTGCGTCTCTAAATCCAAATTGTGTGGGTCCCAGTTGTCATTCCACTTTATTGTATATTCTTTTATGTATTATTTTTAGAAACACATTCAATAGGTGGCTCATTAGGCTTATTGTTCTATATTCATCGCATCTTTTTGCCGATGCCTTTTTTGGGAGTGTTACGAATTCTGATTCCAACCACTGTTATGGTATTACACCTGTGTTGTAGATATTATTAAGGATGTCGGTTAGCCATTTAATTCCTTCGTCGTCTAGTAGTTTCAAAAATTCAGAGTGGAATCCGTCTGGTCCTGGACTTTTACCGTCTTTAACTTGTTTTATGGCATTTCGTACTTCGTCTTTCAGAATGCTTAGGCCTGTTTCTGGCTGTATATGATTAATTTCTAATCTTTCGTCTTGGAATAGTTGTTCGATATATGTTTTCCATGTGTTTTTTATTGCGTTTATGTCTATTAGTATGTTGCCATCGTTGTCAACGAGTTTGCTCACTTCTTTTCTTTTATATGTTCTAGTAACTTTCTTCACCTTTCTTTGTACGTTAAAAATATCGTGTTTAATCTGCAGCGCTTCTATCTCTGCACACTTCTGTTTCTGTTTCGTTTCCTCTTCTTTTGCTTCTCTTATCTTTTGTCTAATTATTTTGTGTGTTCTATTATACTGTATGTTATCTGTGTTCTTGAAACCTCTTCTCCTTTCCATTAATTGCAGAATCTCATCTGTCATCCAGGATTTTCGTTTGATGCCTTTTTCTGGTTTTAGGAGCTTTCTCTTAATTTTTTCTACTTCTGCATTTACTCTTTTTATCTCATCTTCTGTGCATGTGGTATAGTTTGTTGCTACAAATATGTCTGTTAGTTCTTTCTTTACTTGAGCTTTTGTGGTTGTCTCCTTTAGCTTATGAATGTCGAATCTTGTGTTGGTAGTTATTTTCTTTTCTATTTTTTTTTCATTCGGAGTCTCAATCGTCCCACGACTGGGTTGTGGTCGGAATTTATGTCTGCTCCTGGGTATGTTTTTACAGAGGTAAAGCTCTTGCTGTATCTTTGCCCTACATGAATGTAATCGATTTGATTTCTAACTATCGTTTCAGAAGTGTGCGCAGGTGATGTCCAGGTGTACAGTTGCCTGGGTGGAAGTTCGAAGAAGGTATTTAGTACAGTTAGCTTGTGTTCGGATGCAAATATGCTCAATAGTTCTCCTCTTTCATTTCGTTCGCCTAATTCATGTGGTCCTATATGTTCTCCAGATTTACCTTTACCCACTTTTTTAAAATCTCCCATTGTTATTGTGATGTCATGTTTAGGAAGTTTCCTAAGTATCTCTTCTAGTTCTGAGTAAAACAGCTCTATTTCTTCATTATTGTTGTCGGATGTGGGAGCATAAACTTGGATTATATTTAGGGGGACTGGGCTACTCGATACTTGTAGTAGTATTACTCTTTCCGATATCGGTATATAGTTGGTTACATGTCTCGCTACCGAGTCTTCTACAATTATCCCTACTCCGTTCTTATGTTTTCCATCTGGTGGTCCTGAGTAATATATTCTGTAGCTCTTGATGTTGACATAGCTTATTCCAGGCCATCTTATCTCACTGATTACCAAGATCTTGATGTTCATTCTTTCTATCTCCTTTATGGCATTTTGAGCCTTTCCTGCTTGGGCCATCGATCTTACGTTCCACGTTCCTATCTTAACAAAGGTTTTGACCCTGTGCATTAGTTTATATTTCGTTGCTGTTTTCAGTGCCTTCCCCCCACCCCCCGGAGATCCGATCGGGGGAATTATGTACTGAAGTCAGCCATTATGACTTTTCTGGGGATATCCAAGTGGATCTTTATACTACCCCATGCTGATTTTGATTATAACATGATTTCTACAATGTTGTTCGGCTGTAGGAGCTCCCCTACATCATCTTCTGCCGTTCTTCGCTCAGCATGCCATCTTGGGCAGTAGAAAATGTATGTTTAACATCGTCTTCTGTACTGCTACAGTAACAACAGGCCGACGAATCTCTTATTTTAAATTTGTAACAGTACGACATAAAACATCCATGTCCAGTGAGCAGCTGTGTAAGGTAGAGTTTAAACTCCCGTGCTTCCTTTTCACCCAAAGATGGATATCCGGGATTAGAGTTCTGGTCCAGGAACCTTTATTTGTTTGAGACCATATTCGTTGAAAGTCGTTGCACGAATTTTCTTTTTCTTCAAGTTTGGATGCTCTGTCGTTTCCATATCCTCTATTTCTCTCTCGTGCTTGCAAGTCTATGGGTATCATGTTTGAAAGAACGAGCCGAGCCTCGGTGGATGCAGAGCAGAACGCACTGCATATCCGTATAGCCAACTTTCTTTGGATCTTCAAGCATGGCTTTGTATTTTTTAAATCTAAGGACCTCGTGCCAAGCTGGAACTGCATATAACATTATTGAATGTGTTACTGCACTTAGAAGTTTTCGTCTCAGTGATGATGGTCCGTTTAATGTTGGCAATAGGCGACTTAATGCCATTGCGGACCACTCGGATTTTTTAGAGGAATTTATCACAAGTCCTTTCATAGTGGCGCCTTGGTCCATGAATACTCCTAGGTATTTAATCTCCTTCTTTGTAGCAATGTCTGCTTCAAGTACATTAACGGAAACTTGTCTCACTATTCTCTTATTTGCCAACAGTACAGCCTCAGTCTTTTCGGGTGCAAGTTGGAGCCCCAGTTTCCTCATGCATTCTGCAATCCTGTAGATGGCAATGTTTGCCGCAGTTACAATTATCGCCTCACTTTTGCCAGTCACCACTACCGCTAGATCATCCGCATATCCGACAAGTATTACTTCACGCGGCATTTCTAATTTTAATACTTCGTCATAATACATATTCCACAAGAGTGGGCCAAGGACTGATCCCTGTGGCACTCCGCAAGTGACTTCCATTTTAATATGATCGCGTAATAGTAGTTCCCGATCGGTGAAATAGCTGGTTATCATTCGAATCAGATAGGGCGCTATCTTTCTTCTTTTTAGGGCATTAATAATTCCATGCCAGGGCGCCGAGTTGAAGGCATTTTTTTCGTCTAATGTAACAAGCAGACACAATTTTCTGTTTTGCGGTGCAAGATTCTTTGCTTTTTTTACCTGTAGCATTACCTGTTTTATGGCATCAACAGTCGAGTTTCCTTTTGTGAATCCATACTGGGTTTCAGCAATGCCTCCACATCTCTCTATTTCAGCATTAAGTCTGGTTCTTAAAAGGTGCCCAAAAAGTTTTCCCATGCAGTCAAGCAGGGAGATTGGTCTGTAGTCACATTGGTGTTGGTCTTCTTTGCGTGGCTTTTCTAGAAGTACTAATTTAGCCTTCTTTCATACTTGAGGAAACATGCACATTTTTAGCTGTTGGTTCAAAATACTGAGACTCACATCTGGAAGTTTTCTTACCGTTTATTGTATAACTTCTGGTGGTATATGATCAGGTCCTGGTGCTTTTTTTAATTTGATCCTGCTCGTTGCACTGTTCAATTCTTCTTCGCTGAATAGTGGTAAATCTTGCTCATTTACTGAAATAGGCTCCCACTTTATTTTCTCTTGTTTAGGGAATAATTTCTCTGCTTCTTTCAGTATCATTTCATCAGGCAATTGGGTACGTGTTCTTAGGTGTAATGATCTTGCTACTATTTTATATCCAGTTCCCCAGACGTCATTTTCCATCATTTCAAGCACTCGTCTCCATGCGTCTATTTGTGCTTCTTGTATGGCTTTCTTGAGACATATTCGTTTCTCCTTATACTGTGTCCTAGCCTCAAAAATTTCATCCGCTGTTGCGCTTGGTTGTTTATTTTTTCGGGTCACGTTCCTTTTTTTCATATGACACTCCTTTCTGATGTCGGCTATTTTGGATGACCACCAGTATACTGGCTTCTTTCGCTCACCTCGTCCTCTCTTAATTTTAAAGGTCTCATCGCAAGTAGATCTAATTAGTTTCATAAAATCTTTAGGTGTTAAGATTTTACTTGCCCTTTCTCTTACTTTTTGTGTAAGTCTCTCTGCATTTACTTCCAGTTTTGCCTCCTGAACTTTCCAGCCCATATGCTTGTTTATTATCTGGGCAGTGTTGATGTTTTTCTTCTTATTTTCGAACTCGAAGAAAATATAATTGTGATGGGATAGGTTTTCTTTGTCAGATACTTTCCAGTTAATATTTGATGTTGCCAATCTACTGGTCGCAAACGTAACATCAATGAAGGATTTGCTCCCCACTCTCCTGAAAGTAGGAACCATTCCATTATTGAAAGCTACTAGATTTAGCTCTGAAGCCCACTCTGACAGTATTTCTCCTCTGTTGTCGTTTATTGCAGAGCCCCACATCATGGATTTGTAATGCTCAAATATAATTATTTTATTATTCGTCGTTTTTATCGTGAAATTGTTATATAATTTCTTGATTATTTTGGCTCGTGATTTATTATATAATATTATTATTATTTTTGGCTCGTGATTTGTGATCGTATTTAGTACTTACTCGTCGTGACGTTTAATTTAACTCTCAAGGTACTTTGCTATGGATAATGTGTTAATTAACGTACACTAATAATGGATTAATACAAGAAAGCACCAATTTAAGGATTTGTTGTGTTGTCTTAATAATAGACACGCTGAAATTGTAAGACACAGGGAAATAAAACACAGGTTGACGATGATGTAAATTAATTTATATAATTGTAACATACAGGAAAATTAAACACAGGTTGACGATTATGACAAGAGTTGATTTATTTTCTAGATTTCGTTGACCTTTTAATGAATTTGTAAATTCTTTTATTTATTCAATAGATCGTTTGAAAATGATTATGACTACGAAGTTTATTTACGAGAGTTTGTTATACATGCACGTGCTTCTCTAGTTTCTTAGACCATTTATTAACATGCCCTTTCACTCCATTTAACTACGGAAAAGTGATATGATCTAAAATAGAACTATTTAAAGATGTTGAAATATCCCCAATAATTCATGAATGATTACTAAAGGTATCTCGCGATCTTCCCGAATGTCATGGTTGTGTCGGTGTCCACACAATAATGTAATTATTGGAGCCCCATTGTTTACGTTGATTGAGGTAAATTAGTAATTCTACCCACGACCACAGCCAGCACCAATGTCACAAGTAGTCATCACCGTCAGACATGTTACAAGTTGTGTCAAATAACAGTTCTGCTACCTCAATCGGAGATGTTTATGTAATGTTATAATATATTATTATTAGGAACATTGGAGGTTCTTAATAACTTCTCTTGTGATTATACCAAGCTTCATTCTCTCGTTTATCATTCTCTCTGTTTATACGGGGTTTTAATAATACCACGTATTTCTTGTTTACGATATTTAACCACAAATTGTCATTATCTCTTCAAATTATTGAGATTTAACCCAGCCTATTTTATTTGTACGATTCTAAATTACTCTGCCCAATAATAGGTACATTATGTGCTTGTTTTATGATTTGAAATCAAGAAACCATTATTTGTATACATTATGTTTTTAAATTATTAAGATTTTTAATCCAACTTATTTATTTATACAATTATAAATCACTATGCCCAATAATATGCACGTTATGTGCTCATTTATGATTTGAAATAAAGGAACAAGTTTTTTATACATTATGTTTTTAAATTATTAAGATTTAATCCAACTTATTTATTTATACAATTATAAATCACTCTGCCGAATAATATGCACGTTATGTGCTCATTTATGATTTAAAATGAAGAAGCCATCATTTTTATGATTTATTTTGATTTGAATATGATGATGTATGTCGGAGGGTAACACTGAATGCCTTGATTAGTTGTTATAGTTATGGTGAATACAGCCACGTTAATTTTCGATCGCGGGCGTGATGTATAATGAGTTTATATGTTTAAATGTTATGATGCTGACAACGATTTGATTCTAGTGGAGGAGGTGATTCCACAATTACAGGTGTGTGAACGAAGTGCGCAGGCGGGTGTCAATTACACCTGTTATTGCTTCCTCTAGTGATTCGTAAACACGAATAGCGTTCGGGCCGCCTTTGTTTATTGATAGGAATAGGTAATCGGTGTTTGGCTTTTCTAGGTAACTTGTGGTTGGTTAAATACACTATCTTCTGTCAATTTTAATCTAGTGCGGGAGTTTGATTTCACAATAACAGGTGTGTGAACGAAGTGCGCGGGTGGGCGTCAATTACACCTGTTATTGCTTCCTCTAGTGATTCGTAAACACGAATAGCGTTCGAGCCGCCTTTGTTTACTGATAGGAATAGGTAATCGGTATTTGGTATTTATAGGTAACTTAGGGTTGATTGAAAGGAATAAGCACTCCCGTGAATTTATAATGAGACTGGTTTAACAACTTTATATTATCGTTAATAATAAAAAATTAAATTACACTGTACCTAGAATTGTACGTTTTTCGATTTATTCAAATTTTTATTCTACTTTGCGTTTTTTACAACGTTATCGTTAATTTAATTATAAACCGACGTGAATTTAAATACTCAAAACCGCGAATGTCGTGTGCGTTGCCCGTGGCTGACGCAACTTTCTTACTTACTGCCTCGCTCGTGTGTCGCTTGAGCTTAAATAGATTTTTTCAGCTTCAAATCTTCACTCCCCTCACATATCTACTGCTAAATATTCGCTCCCATCCCTTAGTTATCATGGTGATTATTAATCTTGAGTGTGCGTGTGGTATTAATGCGTTTTTAGCGCAGAGTTTTACACTTAACTTTAAGAGTTGCCATTCGAGGTGATTTTTACGTGCCTGGCGCTTGTTCATTTCTAAGGGGTGCTTATACCCAAATTGTTTATGTGACACCACGACATGGAATCTTCCAGATCCGTGCATATGCAGGCTTCGACTCTTGAGATATTTGGCGACACTCTGTCGCGACTTGCGATGGCTATTTCTCACATTTCACCCTGAGATTATTTGTAAATGAATTAATTTAATAATTTTGTTGTATTCATGATTTTTAAAATATGAGTCACTTTATTGCGTAAATGCGTATTATACTGGGCGTATATTTGGGCCTATTACAGATTTAACATTAAAATCACCCGCTACTAAACATTGAAACATCTTTTGGGACTGTATGCTCTGTTTAAGGTCATGTAGAAATTATTTGAAAGTTTCTTCACCCACGTTTGGAGATATGTAACAGCTATATACAATCATGTCTTAGTACTTTATCCACACATAACCATTTCCACGCCCGCTGTCTTCTGCAATTCCTACAGTACTCATCACTCCTATTGCGACATCGATATTTTCGTCTGTGTACCAATTAGTTTTTTTAACAGTGCTTCTGTTGGGTTCACTTATTATAATTACGTCGATTTTCTTGGCAGTGACAGCTTGAAGGAGCAAGTCATGTGGTATAACGGGCATTTCATTGTTAGTGGTTTGTGGCCGTCTTTGTTGCATACCAGGCAATATGGGTTATTTGTACAGTCTTTTTGCTGATGATTTTTAGCTCCACAGCTACTGCACGATTGGGACTTATCTGGCCCGGAGCAGTCTTGGGCCAAGTGTCCAATACCCCAACATTTAAAACAGCTTTGTAGTTGAATTCTATCATGAACTCTGCAGTTTGTCAGGCCGATCCTGATTTTCTTTCCCATTCGGGGTGAGTCTATCTGCTACTTCTCTTGTCACGAATACAGTAGCGGTTTGGGTTTCGCCATAAGATGGTCTCAGAGAGCTAACCCGCAAATCTCCTGTTAGCTTTCCCCTCTCCATATATTCCCTAATTGCATTTTCCGTTTCTTCTTTAGTGATGATGGCATCTAAGTTTTTGATATGTATTACAGTGTTTGGTCTCTGTCTTGTTGTTGATTTTTCTGCCTTCACACTACCTCATGCCACCAGAGGTGTCTTTTCGAAGATTCCCCCCCCCCCCCGAAAAAAAAAGAAAAAATAATATATATGATATATATTATATATGTTTTTCCCCCATAACAACAGGTTTATTTAGCGTTTGTACGCAGATGAACGGAAACAAGTTAAGTAGCCTAGTGTGACTACAGGCAGGTGAAATTCGCCTTTTGGCGGAGATGCGTGGTAACAATAACTTAATCCCATAATATACCTCCATTGTGGTGCTGATGAAAGACTGCCCTTAATTGCAACGACTGTTTTGCATCTCCTTTTCGATCTTGATAGAGTTCCAATTGTCCTGTGAGCACAAGAAAAAAAATCAAATCAGAAATGAAAGGATTAATAATTAAGTCATTGGGGAGGCCCCAGATCTAAGGAGACCCCCGCAAAGCAAACACCACCCCCGCCTGCCCGATAAAAAAGGTTTCGCTTTATCGGGTAAATAATAGATGGGCGATAAGTGTTCGGACGGATAAAAAAATATTCGCAGCCGACAGGAGCTCCAGCCACTGGTGTCGCCATCTGCCGGCAGCGGCGGTGTCCCGCACACAATGGACCCACCCCGCCGCCCCTGGGCGGCCGCCCCCCGCGCGTACTTTTCGAAACTTTATTTAAGTGCTAATTCGTGTAACGAATTTAAATTGATGAAATTATTTATGAGCAATTCAAATGATATCGATTTTATTGTGTGTACTCAGCGAATCGGGAGTTGTGTAAACGCTCGATGCGGCCCCCCGCCGCCGCCCCCGCACTCGCTTCCGGTGGAAACCCCGGGCGCACAAGTGCACAATTAAAATACCGCCGACGCTGCATCTTGTTTAATTAATGCGAAAAATGGGATGGAGCGAGCGCACCGACGTGTACAGAGTGTATATGTAATCTGCAAACTCTTTATTTGCATACTCAAATACACATACTATGTGCCGTCCGTTAATTGACTTGCAAGCGATGGTTCATCAGATTTTTGTGAGAAACTTATCATTTTTATATGCATTACTATGTTCCTGGAGAGTTCAGTTAGAATAGTTTTAATGAATATAATTGTTACGTAATCGAAGGACCAGGCGGGTGGTCGCCAATTTAAATGATAAGGTAATTAAAACTCGTCGTTTTGGAAATAATGTGGACTATAATTTAATGCGTAACAATAATTAATACACAGCGATGTACACCGGTGAAGGTAACGAATTGAAGTGTCGTCTGCTCTGCATTCTTACAATTAAATCTTTGAGTTATTGGGGTGGGGTGCAATTTGAATTGTGCACCGCGAGGGGAGGCTTGAAGATGATTCCTGATTGGTGCGGCATTTCGTTTCGGTAAGCCATGTTGCCACACTTGGTTATCACAAGCCTTGGTTAATTCCTCTATCTGGCATTTCTGAGGATTCCTAATGCCGTCCAATAAATATATTTGGGATTTCCTGGTCGCTAATTGTATTTGCCGAAGTGGCAAGCCTTGCTCAATAAACGGCTTAATGTGCCTATTGATCTTCATGCGCACCGTACTTTACTTAAGCACTTCTCGGTGAACATAATGGCTAAATAATAGCCACCCCAATAAATTGTCTTTACAATCTTAATACTACAAATGTATCGGCTGCAATAAAGGCCGACTAATGCGATTACACTTTAACCGATTTGGGGTTCGACGCTGTGCAATAGCGCCTAAACAATATTTTTTAATAAGAAAGAGTTATTTATTTATTTATTTATTTATTCCTTTGCCTATCTACCTTTCGGTGTAAAGCCTATATTATTATTTTTTATAAAATTCTCTCTACTTCCTCATATCTTTTTTTAATTCCTTTATTTCTTCCCACGGGTTCCCTTTTCTTGTTGCCTCTTCTTTTATTACGCTTTTCCCCTCTTTTCTCGGTCTTCCTCTTTGTTGTTTTCCTGTTGCTCTTGTCTCGTAGATTTTCTTAGTTTCTTTCTTCTCTCATTCGTCTCATGTGTCCATACCACCTCATTTTACCTTCTGTTATTTTTTTCTGTATTGGTTTTATTTTTAAGTTTTTCCTGTGTGTCGCATTCCTAATCTTGTTTTCTTGTCTGTTTTGTATTCTATTTTTCTTAATAATCTCATCTCCATGGCATGTATTCATTTAATTTGTTTTTCTGTCATCGTTCATGTTTCGCTGCTATAAGTTAGCGTTGATCTAATTTTTTCTTTGGCTAATTCTGTTTTTGTGTCTCTTAATATCTCCTTCTTGCTTAAAAACGGTGTTTTTTAACATGTTATATAGTCTTGTTTTTCCTATTGTATCTCTATTTCATTATCTAATTTACCATTGCTCTGTATAATTGTTCCTAAATATCTGTACTGTTCTACTTGTTCGATTTTTTTTTCCTTGTATTTTTATTTCGTGTTTCTTTTTCTCTTTGGCAATTATCATGGTTTTTGTCTTTTCGTAATTTATTTTCATGTTTATTTTCTTAATCTCTTTCTCAATTATTTCCATGTTGTGTTGCAGTTGTTCCTCTGTTTCTGCAATTATTGCCATGTCATCCGCGAAAATTAGTTCTGCAATTTTTGTTATCTCCATTTTCCAATATATAATTTTTAGGATTTTTATGTTTTGCTTTGCATTCTTCTTCACCTTATCCAATACAATTGTGAAAACAAAGTCAATAGCATGCAACCTTGTTTTCTCCTTGCTACGTTTCTAATTCCTTGTTTGTTCTCACAATATTTCAGTTTTCTCCGTACATGTATTTTATTACATTTATTATTACCTAATCTATTCCTCTTTCTGCTAGTTCGTTCATATGTTCTCTCTCCTTATCCTGTCGAATGCCTTTTCGAGATCTACGAAGCATATGTGCATTTGTCCGTTCTTCTTAATTAGTTTCTCGCATAGTTGTCTGAGTATGAAAATTTGGTCTTACGTACTTCTCCCTCTTCTAAATCCGCACTGGCTCTCCTCTATTGTTGTTTCTAGTTTGTTTCGCTTCCTCTTTTCTAGTACCCTGGTCATTATCTTACTTGGTATACTTGTTAGTGTAATTCCTCTGAAATTTTCGCAAATTGTTGTATCCCATTTCTTATGTATTGGTAGAATTATGCCTTTATTCCATTCTTCTGGTGTTTCCCCGCTGCTTATTATGTCATTTATTAGTTTCGTTATTTGTGTTATTCCCTCTTCTTCCACGTGTTTCATCATCTCCGGGGTTATATCGTCTCTTCCTGGTGCTTTCCCATTTTTCAGCTTTTTTATTGCTTCTTGTACTTCTTCTTTTTTAATTTTTTTCTCTTGCCTTTCTTGCGACTTTTCCTCCCATTCTTGTGTTATCTTCTTCATCTTGTTCGGTTAATTCTTTGAAATATTGTCTCTATCTTTCAATTATATTGTATTCGTTCGTGAAAATTAGGGATGGGAATTTAGGTTAAAAACCTTTTTTTACATAGCAAAATTAAATATGTTCTGATTATACCGAAATTCGTTTTGAAAAGAAAGCTTTAATATGACCCTAACTTAATTTTACCTATTTCACCTATTTTTGACCTATTTGTTAATTTTACCTATTTTTCATTTATGTCACCTAATTCCGTAATTTTAACAACCTTTTTAGTTTTACTTGTTTAATTTGATGCACATAATCTATAATTTTAATGACGAGGCTCCAGTGGGCACGCCACTGTTCGTCAAGTCAATCCTGGCGGCACCTGGCGGCACCTTAAAGCCTCGTTTACATTTGGAAAGTTTACTGACGGAAAGTACTTGCCGCTAGTAAACTTCCTGCTAGATGTGTGTCTACACATTAGATAGTTTACTTGATGACTAATATAGATACAAATGGCTTCAAGAGCGGTAGTGAGACTTCTGTCAAAGTAAAAGCTGTTAGTATTGCAGAATATTTAATAGAAAATAAATAAAAAAGAAGAAACGAAAATGGTATCTGCCTTGGAAAACCAAATAAGCTTTGGCTGATATACATTATCTGTACCACTTTTTTGGATTTCAAAACCATATTTAATTCTGTTTTTACTTTTGTCTCAAGAATGGTCAAATGAATTTAAAGAAAAATAACAAATTATTCTTTTTCACAACGACATTTATTTCTCTAGATGTACATTTCAACCACTAGGTGGTCATCTTCAGTAGACATTTGTACTCACTTTGGTCAAATCAATGTTTTCAAAACTTTCTAGTTCTTTCAATTCTTGTAAAAGACGGTCAAAAGCAGTATTTCTCTTTAAATGATTCATATGATCTTTCATTCTTATATTCCATAATATATCGTAGTTTTCAAAAAGATTTTAAAATGTTACTATTTGAACACTGTTCCACTTCATATTTAAAAATTTACTCCTGCAATGTGTTAGGATACTGTTTACACGCAAATAACTACTAGAATGGACGGGAAAGTTAGTCAGTAAACTAGCCGGGTCCTCAACTTCGGTTGCTACTTTCCGGAAAGTAGAAAGTAAGACGTTTTTCTTGTTAAAGCCTCGTTTACATTTGGACTTACTGAAACTAAGCAAGAAAGTATGACATTTTTCTTATTTACACATCGTAAGTTTACTGCCAGCAAGTACTTTCCGCCAGTAAACTTTCCAAATGTAAACGAGGCTTTAGATTGCACCCCCACTTTGCTGTCGGTATGTTCGCCAACGTTTTACGCTTGTGTTTTGTTTGAGATTCCATCTTTAAAATTCATCTTTTAACATGCCTAAAGCGAAACTCAAAAAACTTGAACTATTAAAAAAGTAGGTGAAAGGACGCGAGAAAAC
This sequence comes from Othius punctulatus, assembly GCA_951805005.1. Lineage (NCBI taxonomy): Eukaryota > Metazoa > Arthropoda > Insecta > Coleoptera > Staphylinidae > Othius > Othius punctulatus. The sequence continues at coordinate 88,186,162 of OX638141.1, read as the reverse complement.
ATTTCGTATAGACGATGGCACTGTGTTTTGCAGATCTTGTTCAAAAATTGTGGGTACAAAATTTGATATTAGGTTATGTTTTAAAGTTAATTTGTTCTAATATGTATATGTATGTAGTTAGGTGTTCTGTGAACAACAATCTCATTTAATACAACATGAAGCTGGCAAAAAGCAAAAACAGAATATAAATAATAATAAAAACCAATTGCAATTGCAGATGACAGTTCTACCTATTCACACAGTTCTAGCTGTCGGAGAATTCCGAACGCACTCAGGTGGACGCTAAACCTTAGTGTATGCAATAATAATAAAATTAAAAAATATTATAGACGTCATCTACTATTTTTAAATAAAAACCTAAAAACCTAAAATCTTCCCTATTTTCCATTTTTTTACTACCTTTCAACCTAACTATGTCTTGATTTTTAACAACCTAAATTCCCATCTCTGGTGATAATTGTTCCATTTTTATCTTTTATGTTTATCGTGTCTTGTTCTTTTTTTTTGTTTTAGTTACTTTAGTGTTCCGTAGAATAGTTTTTGGTTCTGCCAAAAATTCTCATTCATTCTTTTACCAAGTTTCGTCCATAAGTTTTGTTTTGCTTCTTTTATTATTAAATTTGTTTTGTTTCTCTTTTCTTTGTATTTATCATAATCTTCTATTTTCTTTTTATTTGAAGGTTCTTTTCCATTTCTCTCTTTTGTCTTTTATCTCCTGCTTAACTTTTCTGTCCACCAGTTTCACGTTTTCATTTCCATGTTTCCAATGTTTGTTGTTCCGCAGGTCTCCTTTATAGCTTCTAGTATATTTATTTTTAATGTTTCCCATTTTCCTTCTATGTTTAGCTCTATTTCGCTCTCTCTGAATTTATTTTGTAGTATCTCTTTGTATTTCTCTTGTGCTTGTTTTGCTTTTAATCTGTGGACTTTTATCTTTTCTTCAACATTTATCCTCCTCTTGTCTGTTTTTTTTTTTGTATTTTCTTCCAACTCATATCCATTTTTAGTTGGTGGTGGTCACTTCCAATTTCAGTTTTCCGTGTAACTCTTACATTCGTATTTGGTTCCATTCTAGGATTTCTAAGAATTTCTAGAAATTTCTAGAAATTAGGTGGTAGTTTATTATCAATATTTCGTTTCTGCTTGGCTGTTCCCTTGAGTACATGTGTTTGTTTTCGTGTTCGAATTTTGTATATGTTATCGCAAGATTGTTTTCAATGCATAATTGTATTATTCGTTATCCATTGTTGTTCTTAATTTCTTCTCCTTCTTTTCCCATTATCTCTTCTATTCCGCTATTTTGACAACCTACTCTTCCGTTTAGATCTCCCATCATTATGTGTTCTTTTCCTTCATCTATTTCCCTTTGTATGTTTTCAACGAATGTGTTTTTCTCTTCTTTCTTTGCGTCTTCGTTCAGTCCGTATGCTACTATCAGTGTCCATGTTTCATCCTCGACTAGTTTGATTTCTATGGTCGTTATTCTTTTGTTTGTATGTTTTTCTTTTATTATATCTTCTATCCTTTCCGGTATTATTATAATTACTACTCCTCCTTTTGCTCTTTCCTTTTCATCTACTCCTGTCGATATCAACCAGTATCCTCCATGTATATTTTCTATTCCATGTCCTGTCCTTTTTGTTTCTGTAATTCCCAGTATTTCCATTTTATGTTTTCTCATCTCTTTCGCCAGTTTTGCTTCTTTTCCCATGTAGCCTCTAATATTCCACGTCCCTATTATTATTATTTCTGTAAAAAATTTCTTTTTCTTGTCTTTTTTCCCTTACTCCTTTCTTTTTATTTTTATTTTGTTATTGTTATTCTGTTCTAGATTTGTGTTCTTTTCTATATTATCTATTTTATCGTGGTATTCTGGTGTTATTACAATTACTACTCCTCCTTTTGCTCTTTCCTTTTCAGCTACTCCTGTCTATATCAACCAGTATCCTCCATGTATATTTTCTACTCCGTGTCCTGTCTTTTTTGTTTCTGTAATTCCTAGTATTTACATTTTATGTTTTCTCATCTCTTCCTCCAGTTTTGCTTATTTTCCCATGTAGCCTCTAATGTTCCATGTCCCTATCAATTTTGTTTCTATTTCTTGTCTTTTTCCCTTTCTCCTTTCTTTTAATTTTTAATTTGTTATTGTTATTCTGTTCTGGTTTTGTGTTCTTTTCTATATGATCTATTTTATCGTTGTTTTCCATATTCATGTCCTGTGTGTTGCCGCTATTTATCTTCTGTCTTGGTTTTTGGTTTAGTTATTGAACCCTTTTTTGCACCTTCTACTACTTCCATTATTTTCTCCCTTTGTTCCATCTGTATTCTGTTCCATTAATTAGTATTTTTCTGTAGCCCATTCTTACTTCATTTCCTTTGTCTCTTTCTTCCGTCACTATGTTTCTAATTTCTCTTTGCACTTTTCTTTCGTCCAGCGTTAAATCCTTTTCTATGTATATTCTAGTACGATTTTGGCTTTTATGATTTGTTGTTTCATTTTCCACGTTTCCACTTCTCCTTGTACCATGTCTTAATTTAGGTATTTGTTTATTTCGTATGCGCTTTTTATTTTTATTTTTACTTTTGGTTCTCTTGTTAGGAACTCTTCTATGTCTTCTTTTACTTTTTCTCCTTTATTGTGTAACCCTTTTATTACGATATTATTTTGATTCTTTTCTTTTTCTGCGCTTTCAACTCGTTTCTCTAGGTCTTTTATTATTGCCATCATCAATTATTTTTCGTTTTCCCACTTTTCTTCATTCTCATTTGGTTATCTTTCTAGTGTTTGTATTTCGTATTTTAGTTATTTTAGTTTTTCGCTGTTTTTCTCTTCTTTGGCCTTTTTTAGCTCTCCATTGTTTTTCCTCACCTCCCACATTAAATCCTGCATCTTTCCTCTCAGTTCTGCCATCTTTTCTTTGTTTTGTTCTTCTTTGTTACATTCGCTTTTAGTTTTCTGTTGGGTGGCCTTTATTTCTTCCTATTGGATTTTCTGCTGCTCAGTCGAACTTAGTATCTTCTTGCTAATGTTAAATATTGTTTTGGACTCGTTTATTCCCTGTTCCTCTTTCCCTCTAGGTATTTTGTACATGTCAGTTCTTTTGCCTCTCCTCTTGAGTATTTGGCTATGTTTTGTTTATTTCGCTTCAATGATTCTCCCGTTTTCCAACTTACACCTTCTGTGTCTGTGTATGTTGGGATGCCTATTTTTACCACCGCTGTTGACCCCGGTCCACCCATCGGAGGTCACGTCTGTTTATATTTAATATCACTTTATTATTTTTGCAATTATTTTTATTTTTGCCTATTTTTTTCTAATTTTCTTCTCTGCACTCTCGCTGTCTTTAGCCGTCGCTATCCAGATATATTCTTACTTCTGCGCCTCTGCCGCTATTTCACACTCTACTCACGAGTTCTCTCTTTTATTTTCTCTGTATCCTGACTAGTATATTCAACACTGTAACGTAGCCGATATTTCGGTTATTTTGTTGACAGACGTGTGCGCACTTCTGAGATACAGTTTCTTTATATCATTTGTTATTGAATAAACCAGTTTCTATCAGAAAAAAGCGTGGAAGGGATATCATAGGATTCCATATAATATTTTACTTTTGCCTATCAATCGCTGAAGTAGTAACAAAAATTATAAAATGTTGATTTTGACCCCAGTGAATACGCAATCGCTATGTTAAGACGATTCCTGCCGCATGAAATCAGTGGAAAGTTCTCCCGAAGGCAATAGTATTGTATACCCCTGGAAGCACAACTGCAGTTGAAGTGTTTTGAATGGAATAGTCCGTTTGGTACGTCGTGTGGTTCGTTTCAAGCATAGTTCATCTACGCGGGTCATACAAGACATTTTTTCAGATTTTATTTTTTTATTTTTTTACATAGTCTCCTTATTAAAAGTCTCCAATTAAAAGAACTCCATGACTATCCCAAAAAACAGACGCAATCACTTTCCCACCGAAAAAACAGTTTTTGCTTTTTTTGGAGCCGATTCCCAGTTTGCAGTCCACTGTTTGGACTGTATTTTTGATTCGGGCGTATAATGGTGTATCCAAGTTTCATCTACAGTAACTAATCGTCGCCAAAACTCGGATTTAGTGCGCCTAAACTGCGCCAACAGAGCGTTGGAAATGTTTATTCGAACACGTTTTTGGTCTAACGTGAGCAAACGCGGCACCCAACGCGCGGATAGCTTTCTCATGTCTAAATTTTGATGTAATATGTGACAGACACGTTCTTTTGACATGTTCATAACCTCTGCTATCTCTCTCACTTTAATTCGGCGGTCGTCTAGTACGATTTGGTGAACTTTGGCGGTGTTTTCGTCGGTAGTTGCACTTTTTGGACGTCCCGAACGTTCATCGTCTCCCAAGCTCTTACAGCCATGTTTAAATTCAGCGGCCCAAAATTTCACCGTGGTAAATGATGGTGCAGAGTTCCCATATACAGAATCCATCTCAACTTTGATTTGCGTAGGCGTATTGCCTTTCAAAAACAAATATTTGATGACAGCTCGATACTCGATTTTGTCCATTTTCATAAAAACACTCACATCAACACACTCAAACGACTGTTACATAACAACTGCGCATCCAAAATGGCTGAAATTTTGTGTGGGACCTACTGAGTTATGCGTTAACATATTCCCCAACTTATGTAAATAAGTGCTGCCATCTTCTGGTTGAGGTCGGAAACTTTTCAGACAACCCTCGTATAATGGCACAGTCTATATATTATTGATTTTGAATTTAAATCGAAGTTTTTCGAATGTAGAAGCGATTGGTAATAATTTTGTGACTTCATATAGACTTTTGTTACTAGTATTGTGAAATGGGTTATTGATATGTCTTAATTGTGTTATCATTCGTAGCGCGTTTCTTTCAGCAATCTCAATTGTTTCGTGTGTGATTTTTTATGTGTTTTTGAAAATTATATGACCGTAGTCAAGTAGTGGCCGGCATATTGCTGCATAAATCCTTGTTGCAGTTTTAATGGAGAACCCCCTATTACTATAAGTGAGGAAACAGTAATGTTTGCTTGTTTTATAATTTCTAATTTAGCATGTTTATTATGAGTCCTAAACTTAGTTTTGTTATCAAATGTTATACCGAGATATTTAACATGCGGGGTTGGATATACGTCCAAGTTACCGACTGTAATAAATGGTGTTTTTTTGTTAATTTTGTGATTAAGTATTAATAATTGACATTTCTTTCGATTAGGTAATAGTCTCCACTTATGGAACCAATTCATGGTTGTATGGGTAAGTCGTTGTAGTTCGTTGATTACTTCGATGAGATTATTGATGTGTGAAATGAGGGCTGTATCATCTGAGAATTGTAAAATGTATGACTTTAGATTTATGTAGTTTTTGTCAATGAAGTTATAAATGTCATGGCAGTAAAGGTTATATAACAGCGGGGATATTGGTGACTCTTGTGGTAATCCTTGGAGTGGAGTTAATTTGTACGAGTAAGTGTTGATCTTGATTTATAGCTGTCTGTTGGTTAGAAAGTCGTTAACTGTGTGTATTAGGACATGTGGTATTCCTATTGCACTCATTTTGTAGAGCAGACCTTTGTGCCACACTGTGTCAAATACCTTGTTAATATGTAAGAAAACCGCAGCAGTATGTTGATTTTCTTAGTAGGACACTTGTATATTGTTAATAAGAATGAATAGAGGGTGGCTGGTTGAGTAAGAGAGTTTGAAACCAAATTGGTGTTTCGGGATGGTTTATTTCACTATATTCCATATTCTATTTTTAAGTATTTGTTCGAATGTCTTGCCTACGACTGGTAAAAGAGTGGTTGGTCTGTAGTGTTCTGCCTTAGACTTCTCTAATCCTGAGTTTTGTATTGAATGATGTTCCCTATTTTCCAAACGTCTGAATACATTTTGCTTTTGAGGCATATGTTGTAAAGTTTGATTATGTGTTTATGGATGTTGTTATTACGCTTCTTCAATATATATTTAGATAGAAGTTCAATTCCAGGAGCTGTGTTTTTGTCACGCTGTATTATTTCTAAGTATTCGTTCTCATCTCTAGCTTTAATATCGCCATTATTTGTATTTGAAGATGTGAAGTAATTGTGGCAGTCAAATACATGATCGAAGTTGTTACTATCCTATCGGGGGTCATTTTTTTTGGCGTGAATGCTTTAGAGAAGTGTTCTGCAAAAATATTTGCTTTTCTGCTTCTGTAGTAAATATTTGGTTGTTACTAGTTAAGTTCGGTATAAATGATTGTAATAGATGTATGTAATATAGATGTAATGTATGTAATATATGTGCCTTAGAGGTAAAGAAGGTTGTCTAACCTACCGCAACGACCACGCATAGTAGTTTAATAAAGACAGTATACACCTGGCAGTTGTGTTGTTCAGTCGATTCCTAGATCCACTCCTAGATATTTAACATGGCGCAGCTTAACGGACATTAAAAGGAGACATAAAAAGACGACGTGAAAATGGAAAGCAGAGGAATCCAACCAATTAAATTAAACGGCAATCTCAGTGAGAATTGGAGACAATGGAAGCAGAGGTATGAAATATACTCCGCCGCTGTAGAATTAGACTCAAAACCAGAAAAAACGCAATGTGCACATTTACTGCATTTAATGGGCGAAGAAGCCATTGCAATCTACAATAGCTTCACATTTAGTGAAGATGATAAGGACAAAATTACTGTACTAAAGAAGAAATTTAATGACTATTTCATTCCAAAAAAGAACCTAATTTACGAGAGACATACATTTTTCACGACCCGCCAAAATGAGGAAAGCACAGAACAGTATGTCACGTCATTAAAAAACCAAGCAAAACAGTGCGAATTCCCTGAAAATTTTAAAACGGAATTAATAAAAACGATGCTAATCATTGGGATAAAAGATGAGAAGGTTCGAGAGCAACTTCTACAACATCAAGAGTACACCCTGGAAAAAGCAAACGAGACATGTGTGTTAACCGAAACATCCAGACAGCAGCGTCAGGATATGAAACAATCAACGAGTGGAGACAAGACAAGAAATTACAAAGAAGTGGATCAAGTAAGAAATCAGAAGAAAACAACACAAAAATTCCGAAAGATTCTTCAAGATCGAACGAAAATAGAATTTACAATCAGGTACAAAGAGAAATTAAAGACTGTTCAAGATGTGGTAAATCACATCCGATAAATAAATGTCCAGCATACAGTAAAAAATGTTTAAAATGTAAAAAGGACAATCACTTTGCAAATAATTGTAGGAATAAATCTGTAAACCAAGTGAATCAATCGGATAATTGTAATGATCACTTGAGTACAGACACATTTAATAATGGAAACAAAAACCTCAATAAATTTAATCATTGCATTATAGAGTTGAGTATAGGTGAAGATGCAGATGTAAAGGCTAAATTTAAAATAGATACGGGAGCAAGTGTCAATATAATTTCCTACTTTGAATTAAAAGGGTGTAAATTTAATTTAAAAAATATTGAGAACATTAAGGAAAACTTAGTCACATTTACTGGAGATAAAATTCCTATATTGGGAAAATGTTATCTAGATTTATACTATAATGGAAATTGTTTCAAGAAAACTGAATTCTTTGTAGACAAAAGCAATAATAGGTCAATCTTAGGTTTAAAAACATGTATTCATTTAGGAATAGTAAACATAAAAAATGATGAGGATATTAAATTCATTAATACAGTAAATAAAACAGTAATTAACCAATAGATATAAAGATGTATTTGAAGGTTACCTATGTAAAACAAGTAAGCCATATCACATTGAAATACAAAAACATGCAAAACCAATAGTAAATCCAATAAGAAATGTACCTTGCTATACAAGATCAATTTAAAAAATGTTTAGAAAATTTAGAAAAATTAAAAATAATAGAAAAAGTTCAAGGCAGCTCAGAATGGATAAATTCATATGTACTAGTTAGAAAAGAAGATGGTTCTCTACGAATCTGCTTAGATCCAAGAGATTTAAATGAAGTTATAATACATAGAAAATACAAAATATCAAACATGGACGAAATAGCAAGAAATTTGAATGGTTCAAACATATTCACAATATTAGATGCAGCTAGTGGATTTTGGAACATTCCATTAGATGAAATATCTAGTAAGTTATGCACTTTTGCAACCCCTCATGGTAGATACAAATTCAATAGACTACCATTTGGTATTAAAACTGCTAGTGAAGTATTCCAAGAAATTTTTCATATAAAAGGTGTAGTAATCTATCTCGATGATATTTAAATTCATGCCGAGACTAAACAAGAACATGACAAAATATTGGAAGAAGTATTTAAGATAGCTAGAGAAAAAAATGTAAAATTTAATAGAAACAAATGTAAATTTAGTCTAGATGAAGTTAAGTATTTAGGACATAAGTTTTCAAATAAAGGTATATCAATGGATGAAGATAAAATTGAAGCCATCGTAGGAATGCCCAAACCAATTAATAAAAAAGATGTCCAAAGATTCCTAGGTTTCATAACTTATGTAGGAAACTTTATTTCAAACTTATCAGAAATTACTCAACCATTAAGGGATTTAATTAAAGATAACAATATATTTTCATGGGAACACCCTCAAGAAAAAGCATTTAACGAATTAAAAAAGATAGTTTCACAAGAACCAATTTTAAAGTATTTTAATCCAAGAGAGCAAATAACAATATCAGTTGATGCATCTAGCTCAGGCTTAGGAGCAGCACTTTTGCAAAATGAAAAACCATGTGCATATGCTTCTAGACCTATGACAGAAACTCAGCAAATATATGCTCAAATAGAAAAAGAACTATTAGCAATATGTTTTGGCGTACAAAAGTTCTATCAATATGTTTATGGAAGAGAGTTTACAGTTTAAACCGATCACAAACCATTAATTTCCATATTCAAAAAATCATTAAACTCATGCCCAGCTAGATTACAAAGGATGCTTTTGACATTACAAAAATATAAAATAAATTTAGTTTACAAACCAGGCAAATATCTAATAATAGCTGATACATTATCACGAGCAACAGTAAATAAAGTATTCGAAGATAATTTAGAATTAAACGCTCAAGTATGCCTAATCGAAAAAAAATTAACAATTAAAGAGGACAGGTTAAAACAATTGATAAAAGCAACTGAAGATGATGAAGAATTAAAAATGATAAAAACCATTATTAAGGATGGATGGCCAAAGAGCATAAATTAAATGACAGTAAATTTGAAACCATTTTACAAATTAAAGTCAGAAATAACAATGGGAAGCAATAATTTAATATATATGAATCAAAGAGTCATTATACCAAAATCATGGAGAAACAAAGTCCTTGAAGACATACACACAGGTCATTTAGGTATAAATAAATGCATATCGAGAGCAAAATTTGCAGTATATTGGCCTAATATGGTAACACATATAGAAAATGTAATTAATAGATGTTACGTATGTAATAAATATTCAAACTCGAATAGAAGAGAGCCTACGATAAATCATCAAATTATTAAAAAACCATGGCAAAAAATAGAAATTGACTTATTTGAAATACAAGGTGAAACATTCCTTATTGCAGTGGATTGCTACTCAAAATATCCCGAAATCATGACGTTGAACAAAAATCTAACTTCCAAAAATGTAATCAACAACTTAAAATCCATATTTGCTAGACATGGAATACCCAAAATTGTTGTATCAGATAGTGGAAGACTGTCTGAATTCATCAGTGAAGAATATGAAACATTTTCCAAAGAATGGAATTTTCAAATAACTAAATCATCCCCACATCACCAACAATCCAACGGTTTTACAGAAAGATCAATTCAAACCATTAAGAAATTAATTAAAAAGACATTAGAAAATAAAGAAGACATATACTTAGCTTTATTAAGTTACCGTAACACCCCTGTCTATGATAACTACACACCATCTCAGATATTAATGTCACGATACTTAAGAGACAACTTACCCATTAATGAAAACAAACTAAATTCTCAAATTATAAATAAGACAAAACTAAAGAACAAAATTGACACAAGACAAATCAAATCAAAAATTTATTAAGATAAATCAGGTGTACGTTCAAACGTTGAACTTAGAAATGGAATGCAAGTTTGGTTCCAAGAAAAGCCTAAAAGCACTTGGAAACTAGGAAAAATAAAGAATAAAATAAGAGAAAGAACTTACGAAATAGAAAAAGAGGATGGAAGATGTATAATAATAGTGTTTATATTACGTTCAAATTTTGTATATAATAATAATATTGTAAATGATAACATTGCAGATGATAATATTGTAAATGACAACATTACAGATGATAATATTGTAAATGACAACATTACAGATGATTGTATTGTAAATCATAACTTTGTAGATGATAACATTGTAAAAAGAGTGAACTGTAAAAGAGTAACCAAAAAACAAAAAGACTGTATGACTATGTAACGTAATAAGGGAGATGTAATAGATGTATGTAATATAGATGTAATGTATGTAATGTATGTGCCTTAGAGGTAAAGAAGGTTGTCTAACCTACCGCAACGACCACGCATAGAAGTTTAATAAAGACAGTATACACATGGCAGTTGTGTTGTTCAGTCGATTCCTAGATCCACTCCTAGATATGTAACAATGATGTTTTTTTTTTTATTTAGCTCGTTTTTTATCTTTATCCAATATATTTTTCCTCTTACCTGTACTACTTCTTGGCATACTTCTAGCTACTTTTCAGTTTTATATTGTTTGATAATAATTTGAATGTTCTTATGTAATCCATTTATTTCAGACTTTAAGGTTGCGATTTTGTGAACAAAGAATGACCTATAGTAAAGGACAGACGTATATTGTCGAGGAAGTGGCGCTCTCTGGCGATATCTAGTATATACATACATATAACTTTCGTGCGTACATAGGCGCGCTATACATCCATTCTATCACCAAGGTCATGAAAAAAAAAACAGCCAGCCACCAGTGGCTGACTCACTCACTCGTACCGCTCGTACTCTGGAAACATTTGTCGGTGTCGGCCAAACTGGACTTTGAACTGGAAATTGAACGAAATGCGGAATCAGGCACATGCCTATTTTCTTCAAAACTGCAATATATATTTACTTTTAGAATATGTTACACCTACATAGAAACTCTTTTGTTCAGAATGTTTAATTTTATAAGATTAAAGTATGAACATTAAATTTCTACTTCTGGTTTACGAAATAATTGGAATTTTTATTTATTATGTATCAGTTTTTATACGAATTAACATTTATGTATTCAGGTTAATAAATGAAAGGTAGTCTGAGAATTACTTCCAATTTTCGAAATATTGCAGAAAATTTGCGTGAAAAGTAATTTAACAATTCTAATTTACTTTGTCCTACCACTACCTGTATATTATTTGATTATAAATTTCCAATTTCAAGGTGTCTTACATACGCAATAACGACTCTACTACTCTATTATGAGAAGAAAAAAGAAAACATTTGTTTTCACCATGGCCCCCACATTCTAGTCGGGACCCCAGGCCGGGATCTGTGACGAGCCCCCTTTCCTTTAGTGCTAATGGTAGCTTGAACCCCCTAGACATAGAAGTATCAAATATTATCATAAAGTATATTTTCTAGCCTTATCGTACTCGTAACCCGGAATCGATTTTTTAAATATTTTTTTGAGATTTACAAAAATTTAAAAACAGTACTACCAACCGAGCAAAATCTAATTCAAAATTGAAATTTTCAATTTTCAAAATCGATTTTTGCCGAAAGTACACAACTTTTACAACAAATTAACCCAAGGGGTATTTCGACCATATGAGTTTCAACAGCAGCTACATAGAATGATTTCAATTGGATGCAGTATCAAGATATGCGAGTTCTGCCTTGGCCTTCACACAGTCCGGATTTGAACCACATCGAATATGTGTGGGGTTTGATTGTAAACAAAATGAATAGAGGCAATAATTCCTGTTAAACAGGAAAATGTTGAACAGCTATGAGAAAGAATTCAAGAAGGGTGGAAAGAATTAACTCCAAACTATACAGAAGTTTAAGTAGCATCAATGCTGGGAAGATTGAATAATGCAATAGACAAAAATGGAGCTTTTATATTCAGTTTATATATTTTTTTTACATTCAGTTGTTATTGTGTTGTTTCTAATAATGAACATGTTAATTGTTTACGGTAGGTAATTAGAGGGAATTAACATGTAGATACTGTGTGAAAGTCAGAAAAAAGTCAGAATGTCTAATCACTATCCAGATTATTATGTTGACATAAGTTTAGGCGTCCAGGTGTACAACTTGTTAATGTTAATAAATTATAAGTAATTAATAATAAATTAGAGGACAGTCAATGAAATGTTTGTAATTACCAATAAAAATATTTATTTAGTTTTGATTTATAAATTTGTTTATTATTAATTATATTTACATTAGGTTGAATTATTTCATAAAAAAATCAAAACCTGCAAATATCGATACGTATGGTAGTTAGAAAGTTTTTCGTGCATATAAATCCGAGCTCTGAAAATAATGGTTTGAGGTTTATTATTTAATCCCTTAGGGTGAATCTAAATGAAAATTTAAATACCAGTGACATTAACTTGTGGTGTGCCAAGAGCACCCACGGTAGCAGCATCAAGTCATAGCACCGACTTACAGCGATCACCATGTTTTCCAGCCAAAAAATATTTCCCTTCAATTCGACGATGTACCTCCTATTGAGTATATTATTGATAGACAATAAAACATGGTAAATAGCAAATCGATACAAACATTCTTTTGAAGACTCACAACAATATATTTAGAACGATCTTAAATAAAGGAATGCTTCATTAATGTATATTATATGCATGTTTAGTAGAATTGTAAGTAATGAATAACACGTTTACAGATAGCGACTGCCATAGCAGTCCTTCACGAATGCTCTGAGGGGACATTGACTGCAATAGCGGTTCGTCTCATATGTAATTTATCTGGACTCAGACTGCAACTATGCAGTCCTTGCATAGGCCATAAAATGATGGCCTTAGTTTGCACTAGTGTTAGTAAGTACCTACGTGTACCCTAACAATCATTCCCATTTGACGATGTGTCCGCAAACCGTTGAAACAAAATCGTTGAATTATTTTTAAGTATTCGACGAAAAAATCACTTGGAATAATCTATTGTCTATTATAAAACGTTTATTCAAAAAATAGACGTTTAGCAAAATTCTTCACAATAAAAATGAAGTGCGCCACACAGTACCGCCAACCGCCAATGCCACCTGCAATCCAAGTTGTGCAGGTGGTATTGGAAGCGCTAGCTTAATAGTAATTCTGCAATGCAATTGCGCCACCTAGGACACAATGGCTGAACAAAAAACCACTGGAAACTAGCTATTTACTACAGTATTCTCTAATTTCTATTTCAAATATGGCGGTTACAATGTAATTTGCTCAGTTATTGCGTTCACATCCAGCATGCACATCGGAATGTAAATTTGGTTCAAATTACGACCTTACCTCTGCATAACCCTTATATGTTATGCAGATGTATTGGAAATTTGAATTTAACTTATATTTCCCGTCCTAACTGTGAAAATTATGTCGGACAAAAATAACGTATTTCATCAATTTATTACCAAAAAACTAAACACACAAATGCGTTATAACGTATATCTGCACAATTCTCGAACATTTATGATTAATTTGTGGTATAATATAATGCATTTAATTGATTAACAAACGCGCTGGGTGTGAACGGGTAAGTTCCGAATTCGCTTGATTTTGTCCATGATAAATCCCAACCTTAACAATCTGTTTGTTGTGATAGTATATTCTCTATACATTTGTCGTTTTGTTTTGCTTAGTATTAGAATATATTTTGGCAGTCTATGTTTGTAGTATTTTTGTGTAGTATGTGGACTATGTTTATTAATTGAGTTCGTCAGGTTGTCTTGGAACTCAACGATATTATTTATATTCATTTCATTTTCTGTAGTATTTATGTAGCATTGAATATCCATGATAACTGCTTCTACATTTGTTAGTCTGATGATAGTTATTTTTATGGGGATTTTATTTTATTTACATTGAATCTTGATATCCTAGTTATTAGTGATTATAACTAGGATATCAAGATTCAATGTAAATTTTAGGCCAAGGTGGTCAGAGCAAAGCTCTGTTGTTAGTTCAATATTAACTCTGCTGTTTTTTAAATTCATGGATTGTTGTTTTGGGGCATTTTAAAAGTTGGTTTTGTGTCTCTTTTCATAAAGTCAGAATTGTTTAGAAAATTATTCAGTTGCCTAGTTTTCCGTTTATTTATATTAAAATCGACAATAATAATTGAATAGGTCAATGTCCGAATAGGGATGAATGTAGGCCAGGAATATGAGAAGATTATCGTTCTTGAATGGTATGGTGAAATGGAGACATTCATTCATAGGGTTGTTAATTGCTGGCGGATTTAATTTCCCCATATTGTAACGAGGATCTAATTGTGCAAGCGAACCTCCACTCGTATTACAATTAAATATATGACCATGTTTATGTATAGTTTGCCAGTTTCTTTAAGATATTGTTGTCTGCTTTAGTCTTAGTATCGACAAATAAACATCCATGAATTTGATTGGATTGTATATAATTATTAATTAAATGTCGTTTGTTGAGATAGCTATTAATGTTTGCATATATGAATTTTATATTAGCCATTATAGAGTTTTGTAATTGATTGTGTAATATAACTTATTCTTATTTTTTTATCTAAATCTGTACTTATTATGTGTTTGGTATAATTGTAAGCAACAATATTGTTTTCAAAGTACTGAATATACTATCGGTGATGTTGGATTTTGTACATAAGCGTTCCGGTTCGTCACAAAGTCCATTTCGACTACTGATTATGAACTAATATTTAAATATAACGTACACACTGTTTGCCATACATATTACAATTTTTCGTGCAGTTAAAAACGATACCCCTCGCGCCATCTGACAGTAGAAGTTCAAATCAATAAGCACGAATTTCAAGATATCACATAGTAATCTGTAATTCAATGACATCACATTTTAAATTAAATGCCTTGAATCCATCGATTGCTGGCTTAATTAATCAAATTCAGTCATTTCAATCAGCAAAACATAAATTCAGCACTGGCAAAGCGTAAATTATATAATACGGCATTAATTATGTACCAATACACAGCTTTTCAAAATTAGAAGTTGGATCTACGTATGTGTATTCAGAAAAGAAAAAAGGCTTTCAGGCCATCATAATTGTCTGAGAAAAATTGAAAATGAGGTATTAAATTTAGCAAAAAGATTAGTTTTCACCAATCAAATGCAATTGCGGGACCATCTTGGAGTCACAGCGGCGATGAAGTGCTTTGTGAAAGATCAAGAAATCGTCTAATATATTCGCCGCATTTTCTGGCCCCAGCTTTATGGCCGAAGTTTAATTCTCAATCGCTTAAAATAGATATAATAGTAATTAGTGGGCGCCACTAATTATAAAAATTATTGTATTCCTTTAATTGATCTCCCAGCACCCTCAAATATTTCAGCATGATGAAATGTTGGCTCATTATTAGGTTTATGTTTAGGGATTCAAATTATTTCTTATAAAACATACAAAAAACACCTATATTTTATATTTTATCTCGACCGGGAATAAACCGACACCTTAAGTATAGGGCCTAACTTCCTAATTTGAATAACCAAGTTACAGGCAATTGAAATACATGAAAATAAATCTAATGAATTTTTTAAATATCGTTTATAGTTAAACATATTTTTTAGCTTTTCTGTAGGATATTTTGAAACTGCCTTATTGTTATAAACGATATAAGTGTCTTCAACTTATCAAAATTACGACTAAAAACAATTTTAGGCCGTTACTCCATTTCCGATTTTTACCTAAATTAAAAAAATATTGTGGGCCGTAAATTTATTATAATGGTTATGTCCTCATTTCTCACTCTGTCCAGTTTTGTTACTCCGTATACTGTAATCAGGCATTTCATTTCAAGGGCATGGATTTTTCATTTTTGTCTCTTGAATATCCACGTTTCACAGCCATATAGTAGGGTAAGTACAAATAGTACTTTGTACATTATAAGTTTTATTTTTGGGATATTTTTTTGTTGTTTAGTATAATTTTGTTAATCGTGTCCAAGGTTCTTGTCTTTGGTTGTATTCTGTTGTTTATTTCTGTTTCCTTATTTCCTTTTCTTTCAATAATTTGTCCTAAGTATTTTGTGTGTTCTACTTGTTCTACTTTGTCATCATTGATTGTTATGTTTATTGCTTCTTTAGTTTGTAACGGTTCGAACCCAGGTGTTGTACAAATTCTCATAATTTGTAATATTTATTATTTAACTATTTATTTAACTGCAATTCATCCTTAAATGCAATTGGATGCATTTAATTTCTTTAACTGCATATTACATGAATTCTTATAATTCAAGTAATTGATTTGGCTCGTGATTTACAAATTCTCGTAATTTGTAATATTGATTTGGCTCGTGATTTAGTGGTAGTACTCTACGTTGTGTTTGATTTTTAAATCAAAATCGTGATAACTCAGTTTGGTTCGTTTTATGGGTAATGTGTCTGTTAGTAATTTTTGTTAGCAAGTAAAACACAGATACATGGATTTCATATTATTTATTCATTTTAAAAGATTATGCAAGCGACAGGTAAATAAAAGACAATTTTGTTACTCTAATTGGACGTTATTTATTTAGTTATATTTATTTAAATTTTGGAATAGATTTGTTTAATAATTATTGAAAATTTATTATATTCTTTGAATTTGAATGATTTATTTTATTTTGAAAACAGAGTAACTTATTAACACTACGATTGGAATTACAAAGTGTTACTTAGCGACTTCATGCACCACAATCTTCAAATTGTGCCGAGAAGGATATCTGATACATGTCATCACTGCATAGAAATTCATTAGCACGGTGCCTACCAATGTATTTCAACGCCACCTTGTGGATAGGAACGAATCACATAACTTCACATTAAAGTACTTCAAGCGATTCCAGTGCTGCAAGCACCCAATGTGTCCTCATTCGGAGATATTGCTAGTATTCGCGTTTACCAACACTATCAGCCATGTGATCGTAAAAACTTTAATAGGTATTGTTATTCAAAATTGATTATAGATTAGTATGATAAAGCTCTATTCTACTTCTACTTTTCTATCTACTTAAGCACATACAAACATTCGTTTCATTCATTCATAATTCTGAGATTTCTTGAATATCGGAGGGCTGAGCAAGTTTAATTATAAGATTTAATTACAAATATCATTGAATTGTTTATACGAAATTATTAAGTTATGTTTCCCTGACGCAACTTTAACTACCGATTGATTAATGAGGCCACACTGTTTATCAAATGTTTGCGACGAGGAAAGGAAGGCATATTACAATATTCTCCTGTCAGTACGAAAATATTGTCAGGACAAGGTATAAAATGCAGTTAGGTTCAACTCCGCAGTGGCGTGAGGCTCCCTACATTTCATACCCTTATTAAACTTCGTTCATTACCAGCGGCAAGGCGCGGTAATATCACTAGTTACATTATTATGGATAAATTACTTTAGAATTGTTAGTGTAAAAAGATGTTTGATCAAATGTTTTGCGACAGCGGAAAGGAAGGCATGTTACAATATTCTCCTGTCAGTACGAAAATATTGTTAGGACAAGGTATAAAATGCAGTTAGGTTCAACTCCGCAGTGGCGTGAGGCTCCCTACATTTCATACCCTTATTAAACTTCGTTCATTACCAGCGACAAGGCGCGGTAATATCACTAGATAGGTTACATTATTAGTATGGAATTGACTTTGGAATTGTTAGTGTGAAAAGATGTTTGATCAAATGTTTTGCGACGGCGTAAAGGAAGGCATGTTACAATATTCTCCTGTCAGAACGAAAATATTGTCAGGACAAGGTATAAAAATGCAGTTAGGTTCAACTCCGCAGAGGCGTGAGGCTCCCTACATTTCATACCCTTATTAAACTTCGTTCATTACCAGCGGCAAGGCGCGGTAATATCACTAGATAGGTTACATTATTATGGATAAATTACTTTAGAATTGTTAGTGTGAAAAGATGTTTGATCAAATGTTTTGCGACGGCGGAAAGGAAGGCATGTTACAATATTCTCCTGTCAGTACGAAAATATTGTCAGGACAAGGTATAAAAATGCAGTTAGGTTCAACTCCGCAGAGGCGTGAGGCTCCCTACATTTCATACCCTTATTAAACTTCGTTCATTACCAGCGGCAAGGCGCGGTAATATCACTAGATAGGTTACATTATTATGGATAAATTACTTTAGAATTGTTAGTGTGAATTACATTTGATAAACTTGTGTTATATATTCACCTGAGGAATTAATGTTTAAAGTATATGAGTCGTCGTCGGACAGCGTGACGTTCTGTCTCGATCGGTACATCTAACTGGCTCCGTTTAAGTTCCGCACTTCTATTTATACTGGTATACTGGTCCCCCACTTTTTACTCTTCTTCCCCCGTCCTATGATAATTCTGCTTACCGCTGCAAATTGACGCCTTCCCATACGTGTCACCGAATTACGCAATCGCCGTTTCGAGTTCCCGTCGTATTCCCACGACCTATTTCTCTGTGTCATCATTTTGATCGTGTGCTTATTTACATTTGCCCAAAACTACGAAGTCAGCAAAATGAATGTACTCGCTTGGGAAACGCGTCGTCGGCCGCGGCCTGCTATGATATTTACGCAGTTTTGTTCCGACTCGTAAAATTATGGATTTTAATATTATTAGGTTCTTACAAGTTTCTCCTATTTTCATTACCTTTGTTTTTGATATATTTATTTTTAATCCAGCTTTTTCCAGTTCAGTTCCCGTTATGTTCATATTTGTTTGTAAGTCTCTCTTAGTTTGTGCGATGATTGCCACATCGTCTGCGAAAATACATTCAGTTATTGTTGAGTTTTAATTTATTGTATCCCATCACTGTTTTCTTTGTTTTAGTTTTAATCTTCTTCATGATTTCATAATTGCTAATTATGAACAAAATGGGGCTTAGTCCACCCCCTTGTCTCAATCCATTTGTGGTTTTAAATTTCGTTGTGATTATGTCTCCGATTCTGATTCAATCTTCTGTGTTGTTATATATGCTTTTGATTGGCCCTCCTCACTTTAGGTCCTATTTGTCTATCATTTAGTGTCTGCCACACAAATTCTCTTTTCATTGTATCAAACGCTTTTTCTAAGTCTACAAAGCAGACATACATGTCTTTTTGGTATTCCAAGGTCTCATTTATTAGGTTTCTTATTGTATATAGATGGTCCATTGTACAATGTGCTTTCATGAACCCGCTTTGTGATGGTTATATTTCTTTTTCAAGTTTTTCTCTAATTCTTTTTTCTAGTATGTTCTCATATACTTTTTCCGCGGCACACACTAGAGATAGTCCCCAATAGTTGCTGCATTCTTTGTTGTCTCCTTTCTTGTATATGGGCACTATCATCGCTGTCTGCCAGTCCCTAGGTGTTTCTCCTGAATTCCATATTTTATTTAATATGCTTGTAAAAATTTGTATGAGAGAAGAACCCATGTATTTCAACTGTTCATTTTTCATTTTATCTATTCCTGGTGCTTTATCAAGTTTTATTTTCCCTATAGCTGTTCTAACTTCTTCTATACCTATTTCTTGTTCTTCCTCGTTGTCTTGTTTGTGTCTCTTATTGTTATTGTTTTCTATTGTTCTTTCTGTATTCTGTTTATCTTTTGTTTTGTCATCTTTTTCCAGTAAACGTTCAAAGCATTGTTTCAATCTTCCTATTTCCTATTTATTCTTTCGTTGTTAGTATGTTTCCCTTCTCATCCTTTATTTCGTGTAGTTTTATCGTTTTGTCTTTCTTGTTTCTTCTGATAATGTTGTAAAATAGCTTCTGGTCCTCATGTTTATTTTTTTTCTCGGAATTTTTCTCATTATGTTTCTTTTGATTGTTTTATTATCTTTTTGACTCTATTTTATTGTTCTTTGTATCAGCCATAGTCTTGTACTGATCTCTTTTCTCATCTGTATCAATAAACAGATAGAAGCTTTATGAAGTTTTACTTTCCCTGTAGCTGTTCTAACATCTTTTATACCTATTTCTTGTTCTTCCTCGTTGTCTTGTTGTCCCTCTTATTGTTATTGTTTTCTATAGTTCTTTCTGTATTCTGTTTATTTTTTGTTTTGTCATCTTTTTCCAGTAAACCTGCAAAGCATTGTTTCCATCTTTATCCTATTTCTTCTTTCATTGTTAGTATGTTTCCCTTCTCATCCTTTATTTCATGTAGTTTTATCGTTTTGTCTTTCTTGTTTCTTCTGATAATGTTGTAAAATAGCTTCTGGTTCTCATGTTTATTTTTTTTCTCGGAATTTTTCTCATTATGTTTCTTTTGATTGTTTTATTATCTTTTTGACTCTATTTTATTGTTCTTTGTATCAGCCATAGTCTTTTGCTGATCTCTTTTCTCATCTGTATCAATAAACAGATAGAAGCTTTATCAAGTTTTATTTTCCCTGTAGCTGTTCTAATTTCTTCTATACCTATTTCTTGTTCTTCCTCGTTGTCTTGTTTGTGTCTCTTATTGTTATTGTTTTCTATTGTTCTTTCTGTATTCTGTTTATCTTTTGTTTTGTCATCTTTTTCCAGTAAACCTTCAAAGCATTGTTTCCATCTTTATCGTATTTCTTCTTTTATTGTTAGTATGTTTCCCTTCTCATCCTTTATTTCATGTAGTTTTATCGTTTTGTCTTTCTTGTTTCTTCTGATAATGTTGTAAAATAGCTTCTGGTTCTCATGTCTATTTTTCAATTTTTTCTCCGAATTTTCCCCATGATGTTTCTTTTGATTGTTTTATTATCTTTTTGACTCCATTTCTTTGTTCTTTGTATCTGCCATGGTCTTATGCTGTTCTATTTTCTAGGTATTTTTTCCATACTTGCTTCTTGATTCTAACTTATTTTTGTATCTCTTTTGTATCAATAAACAGATAGAAAATAGACAATTACAGTGGCTGAGACACCTAATCAGGAGAGAAGACAACAACCAAACAAAGAAGATATGGAAAACAAAGATAACAGGAAAGAGAAGAGTCGGAAGAACAAAAAAGAAATGGGACAAAAATATTGGAAACATATTAAATAAGTGGGGGATAACCAATGCACAAGTGAAGGAAATAGCAAGAAACAAGAAACAGTGGAACCAAATGATAAAAGAAAATACACGAAGAAAAGATAACACCACTTCGACACCCGATAGGGTAAAAGAAGAAAGATTATAATAATATTAATAACATAATGGTTATATATATATATATTGGCGTATTATTCTGATAAGAGTTTTGCCACCCCAACAGTGGGGTTTAAAAAAATCCTATTTTGGGTGGATTAGTCCCGTTTCCCTTAAAGTTTCTCCGTGATTTCTTTCTGTCTTCTGTTTCTTCTTTCCATCTCACCATTCCAATGTTCTTCAAGTCCTCCTCTACTTCTTCCAACCATGTGTTCCTGGGTCTTCCTATTTTCCTTTTGCTTGTTGGTTTCCATCCCATTATCTGCTTTATTGCTTCGGTTTCTTGTCTTCTCCACATATGTCCTAGCCATTTTAACCGTTGTCTCTTAATTCTCCTTATTATTGTGTCGCCTTCTAGTATTTCTTCTATCTTCTTGTTGTTTTTAGGTCGATATAATGGTTATAAAAATCTATATTTCATTGCATAAGGAACAGTTTTATTATTATACGTACAATCAAATATAACTTACCTCTTAATCAATACATGATAATAGCTGATCATCAGAACCATCATCATTTTCATCCGTACTGCTTCTGTTAGCTGTTGTGATTAGTAGAGCTGGGATTATATGCAAAATGCATATCCTATAATTTGCATATGCCACTTACATAATTTTGTTTCTACACGAATTAGGAGAAGAACATGTTCCACTTTTATTTTGCACTTTTTGCATATCATCGGGTTTCTGAGCAAATTTCGTTAAATGTCAAAATCAAGAATGAAAGTACACTTTGTTGGTTATCAGTTAAAACACATTTCAATTTCATAAAAATCTGCGACAGCGAGTTTTGAGTTATCGATTTCACGTGGAAATACCCTTAGTTATGGAAGTATTTACTTTTCACAGCTCCTTTCTGTCTATTCTGCTGCTATGGATAATTTCTAGCTCAGAGAAGTATCTACTACCATTGGATTTCATTTCATCCTTATTAGGTCCATGACCATGCATGCACAATTTAGTAGCACACCGATCACGAGCTTTTAATTTTAATTGCTGCAAGACTCTCACGCCCACTGGGTCCAAACCTATGACCGTTGGCTTGAGACAGAAATAATATAACTGAGAGATACAAGAAACAGTTAAAGGCAAGAATTCGCATGTCAAATTTTATTGCTTTTTAGTAACAATCACAAATACATCTGCACAACAATAATAATAATGTGTAAACATGTGGCTCCTCATGAGTGCCTATTGTCATATACATATACAACAAACGTTTCCCACCGCAACGCACAGCAACCCGCAGAGCGAATCCCGAGGGTGCACTAAAAAATACCTATGCACCAAGTAAACACACGCCGCCGGGGCACGGGGCCCTGGCAGCTTAAAAAATGGGGACGTCAAGTGTCGTGTCATGAAAAACATATGTACATACATACAAATACACTAACTGAATATATATATATCAAATTTACAGATACAATTTTTGTTTGGAAATTGACAAGGTCCTAAGTAGGATCGATCGCTCAACCGCCTAATACTACGTACTTAATACCTTTTGCACTTATGTTTAATCGCTAGCAAGTGAGCCGATTCGAGATTATGCTGGCAAGGGGCTCGTAGGTCGGGATCCCACCGTGAAATCTTTGTATTGCGAGAACACGCAGATCTAAAACATAAAAAGTAATAGATAAAAATAAAGGGTGTTCCAATAAAACAGATCGATGTAGCTAGCATGTTAGTGAGGCTTAAACGTCAAATAACGGTTGTCTTTTCTTTTTAAATTTGGCAAGTTCGGTCTTTGGCAATTTCAACCATGGAAAGGTTGGAGACAATCAAACGTGTTAAAGTTATTAAAGCCTTAAATTTTGAAACAATTGTAGTGAAATCTATAAAAATCAGTGAAACTCAACCAAGTATTTTATTTTTATTTTTTCTTTAATTTATTGAAGACTATTATAAAAATGGGCGTATAATTCATGCACTTCGCAATATTTTTTGTCAGTATAATCGACCAATCGAGCATGCAATTCGAAAAATTAATTAAAAAATTCATAAAACTGGGTCGGTGGCAGATGTGAAAACACCATGTATTTTAATAATATTAATTTTAACAATACTTTCAATTTAGTTTAATAAATTTTGCCGAAGCCGTGGTGAACATTTTGCCGATATTATCCTTCACACATAATTGCCATATACCAAATAACATGATTCAATAAAGAAATCTTTTTTTTTTAAATAACATTGTATTTTTTACATCGATTCGTTTATTGAAACACCTTTTATATAATTTAGTGTTGCATTCTGATTATATCAATCATATTAGTTTCGATCCACTAAACAGTTTTGCGAATCAATCCAATTGCCTTTCTACACTATACTATATCGGCTCGGAGAGATCACCTTGTCCTTGAGTTGTTGGCACAGCTGCAGGCCAACTGTGAACAGCACGAGGACCTCATTTAACCAAGGCACCGAGCACTCTGCATGTGTCGAATCAAACTTCATCGTCCCATGGTTGTTGCTCAGCTGGTAGACGGCGAGAATCAGCTTGTGGCTTTGGATGTAGAAGCTGATGGCAAGGTCCTCGGGCAGGTTTGGGGCCAAAGATTTCTACAACGTCAAAAGGCAGAAAAAATAACATTCGGAAGAGACTTTATGTCAAAATTTAAAAATTAAATTTTTGTAAGACAAACTTAAACAACCCATTATTTTTTGTTAATAAAATCAAATGTCAGATGATGCAGGAACATATTTCTTTTCCTATTATTTGCCAACCCACTGAATTATGAAATATAAGTTAAAGGCATATAATATTATAAGTTAAAGGTAAATAGTCTGTGAATGAATGAAGAGTCTATTTGATGTTTAGTATATTATTAAATTAACAGCTGATTTAGACATTGAAAGAAAATGAGTCGTATAGAATCAAAACTCACAATATCCAAAATCATCAAAATCGAGTTAGCAGTGGTTTTTTATTTGAAATTTTGACCTACTTTTTTGTGCCTAGTTTTGATGGTTTTGTCTGTTTTGCTCTAATAAAATAAATTTCATTGCATATATAATTAGATACTTTATTAATTTTATATCTATTATGGAATCAGAACTAATTATCAAAATCAGATAAGAAACATTATCCATAGTTTCAAAACTAACATTATCCAATTTTTAACTGCTTTTATTATTAAAATGCTATATAAAAAACCTTTTTTTATTTTACATATCATTTTGTAGAGCTAACAGGATGTAAAAAATTCAGGGAAATAGATTGTCGAGTAGAGCAGTTTTTGTTTAATTCCCAAAATTTCGGTATTTGGATATTGTTAGTTTTGATTCTAGACGACTCAAATCATAACATAAATATTTATTGAAAAACAGTGTGTACTACATTTATCTGACCAAGACTGTATACAGAGTGTCCCTGAACGGTCTGTACAAACTTTGAGAGCATGTTCCGGGGACCCAAAGAAGAAAATAATGTCCCAAGAATATACGGTCGCAAACGCTTCCTTCTGGAGTTTTTCAGACGGTTGTTTTTTTTTTCTTTCACAGAACAGTACATCTGCACAAGTCATCGCATTGATTGTTGACTGTTTCAACTGTTTTATTTGCATTAACTGGTTCCATTAATGTCATTTGGTGGTTAAAGAAACTCCAGAAGGAAGCGTTTGCGACCCTATATTCATGGGACATTTTTGCTTCTTTGGGTCCCTGGAACTTACTCTCAATGTTTGTACACTGTTCAGGAACACCCTCCTGTATATTGAACATTTTCAAATCATAACTGAAAATGACCTTAAGCTAACCTCAAATAAACCAATACTTCAAATTCTCTACAAAACAATTGAAAGCTCAAAACGTGCTACGAAAAATATTTGAACGCTTTAAAAACAGCTAAAAGGGAAAATAACAGTGCTGACTAATTTATTGCTAGTATTGTTATTGTTATCGATATTACTATCATGTTCCGTTTAATTATTAGTATTACAGATTTATTACCATGTTACGGCTCTTCATGAGGTCATCAATTGCTTTCTTCCGCGGCACTATAAGGCTGGTCCTGCCTCGTTGTAGACTACCGAGAATGTTTCCCAGAATATGAAGAACTTCATCAGAAGACCTGGTAATGAAGTTAGTATTAATTAACCAAATTGAGCACCCCAATTCTAACCAAGATCGATCTCAGTGTCATATTGACACCAATTACAATATATCAATAACCACATTGAAATTACCTGTATGTCCCAAATTCAATTTTTTTACCGGAGAAATAATAGTATATTTTGCAACAAGAGATGAAAATACCTTTTTTTATGTGAGTGGACAATTGTTTATGAGCCACGTTTGCGGCAGTGGGGTAAGTTCATGTATGAAGAAAACGTATTTCATCTTGAGTAGGAAATGCTATTTTTTCTACAATATTATTATTTATTGAGTTTAAGCTTTTATCCATAAATTATGTATTTAAGGTATTATTATTAGGTACTTACTGGCAAAATTATTTTTATTTTATTTTATTATTTATTTATTTTAATACGTAATTAGTTTCGGTTTTTAAAAAACTTTCAAATTTCAAAATTCAAATTGATTACACATATTTATCATAAAAATATGATCAGGATATATACATATTAAAATACATATCATGCCTCTGATGATGGTTTTTTAAAATCCGAAAGTATTCAGGCGAAATAAAATAAATAAATAATAAAATAAAACTAAATTTTTTTTAGCTGTAATTGCCCGATAATTATAACCTAAATTATTATTTATTTTTATATTTCTCAAGTTAAATATTATTCGAAGTGGAGTTTGCTACTTCAATAATGTTAGGTGGTGGCACAATGCAAATTACTGAAATTAATGTTTGTAAAGTCATTTCTCCAGCAAAAAATTCATTCTTTCCATTTGTCATTTTTATTGTTCTACAATCGTTATCCAAAATGGACATTTGCGCTCATAGTTGACAACGCAAAGTTGACATTTTCTGAAGACTGTCACTTTGCCGCTTTAAAGCGACAAAATTTAAAAAACCCTCGCTATCCAATTTTTTTTGTTAAAATCAGATGTCCCGTAATTATTGCAACTAGTGACAACGAATAAACAGAAATTGTAAATTGTTTATAGACAATTAGGTGAATAATTAGTTTCTGATTTTAATAAATAAAAACATTGATTTGCTACAAATAAATATGTAGTAGTAATAGTTGTGATTGTAGAAATAAAAATGTGTTGCGAGCGCAAATGTACATTGTCAATTTCGAGAAAATGCCGGCCTATTCTCTCAATCCTTTGTCGCACGGCAACATTCTCTCAATCGACAATGTATCATTTTGCGCTCTTAATTCTCAAATAGCTATTTTCTACAGTACAATGCGGCACAATGCAAATTACTGAAATTAATGTTTGTAAAGTCGTTTCTCCACCAAAAAATTCATTCTTTCCATTAAATTTGTCATTTTTATTGTTCTACAATCGTTATCCAAAGTAGACATTTGCGCTCATAGTTGACGACGCAAAATTGACGTTTTCCGAGGACCCTAACTTTGTCGCTTTAAAGCGACAAAAATGTAAAATCGCTGGCTCTCAGAATTTATTTGTTAAAATCAGATGATTATTGTAACTAGTGACAACGAATAAACAGAACTTGTAAATTGTTTAATGTCAATGTTGTGAATAATTAGTTTCTGCTTTCAATAAATTATTACATTGATTTGCTGCAAATAAATATGTAGTAGTAATAGTTGAAATTGCAGAAAAAAACTTGTGTGTGTTTCGAGCGCAAATGTACACTGTCGATTTCGAGAACTTTCTCTCAGTCGACAATGTATCACTTTGCGCCCTTAATACACAAATAGCAATTTCATCACTAGGTGTAAAAATATTTTTATCTCCACAGTGAAATAATATCACTTTCATATAGGCGTAGAAAAATTGCTATTTCCACATATATGAGTAGAAAATAAAAAAAACTCTTTTAAATTAAACTTCAAAACTGTTCATTTTTCATATTAAAGTTAGAAAAAAATTATTTCCATCTTAAAATGATCATTTGCACAAACTAAAGTATTTTAGGATTAATTGAATCGTTTATTTCAGAAACTGGTACACAGACATTTTTATGGATTTTTCTTCTTTTGCGGAATCAGTGTCTCCTATTGTCAGGGCATATTTTTCTGCAGTATAACTTCAACTGCCACTCCGTTTTATGGGATATAATTTACAATAAATATCGCGCTTAGTGCAGAAACCTGTCAAGCTCCATCGCATAGGGTGTTTCTGCAGTAAATTTAATTTTCTGAAGTAAAAGTCCTGTGGTATTTTGTATAATACCTTGGTAACAAATACCATTGGTTCACCATTACTTACTATTGCTTAGTAGTTTGGTATATTTAACAAATCAGAAAATTAGTTTTAATTTCTTTATTGTATTTTAATGAAAACACAGAAAATGTTGTGTTTTGTTTTATGTTCAAATAAACAATATATAGTTTATGATAGTGTCTTGTTTGTTAAAAATTATACCACAAAAAAATTGTGAAATTACCATTAAAAATATATGTTTCTACATATACAAATTTCTACTAAATATTATTTTACTGCAGAAACGAGTCAACTTCAATATTTTCTATATTTTTTTACAATTAAGGGAGAACTATTATATTTTATTACAGGCAGCATCAACTTCGGAAAGATGTTAACTAATTCTAGATGTTTTTCAGGCGAAATTTTGTTTAAATATCAATGATATAATGTTTTTCTTTGTTTCCCAACAATTTGAAAAGGTGCACTTGATCAGTTTCTGAAATAAACGATTCAATTGTCAGTTACGCCATAAAATCTTATTCGTTGGAGGTAACTTTATACCTGATCTTCTTATGGGCAGTTACGTCTCTGATGCTAGTTAATTTCTGAATCATGTTGAAAGAACATTGCCGTTAATTATAACTATGAGTCAATGACTATTGGATGTTTATATTAATTTGTGTTGTACCACCAACAAACACTTTTCAAAAACTGAGCCATTGATTACATGATTTGAATCCCTATCTTAAAAATGATTTATTTCAAGTGCTCTCAAATTTACTCATTTTCTTATAAAAACCTATTACTTTTCTGATATGAGTAAAACATTATATTATGAGTTTTCCATGGACGATTCTCTGTAATTTACTTGAATTTGTAGTTCTTGGCTACATCGTCGATGTGGTAGATGGCTTGCTGCAGGTGGTTGGCGGCGTCCTGCACCTGCTGCAATTTCCAGGGGTTCTCGTTCTGGATGGTCGTGTGTTTAATCGCATTCTGTGGCCGCTGCAGCCTGAACGATATGTCGGCGTGTGTTATGCTGTCCCCGGTCAGGGTGGCTACACACTTGAGTTGCTCGGCCGGCACCGACAGTATGAACTTGTCCTGCTTGGCCGAGTTGTCGTGTCCGTACAAGGCCACAGGAAAACGCCTAGCACATTCCTAAAACCCCAAACGGAAATCGTATAAGTACTGCCTTTCACCATATCAGACGCTTCCACAAAGCTTGTGAAACACAATAGGGTACCGAACGAATACCCCGAGGCATGTCAATGTCACTCACCACCAGGATCTGGTGTATCTGGTCCAGGGCCGTGTGCACCTCCTGGTGCAGCACCCATTCGAACTCCTTCTGCTAAAAACAAACGAAAGGCGTCGATGACAAGTGACAATCGATTGGAAACAAATACGAAGCGTATAACCTATAAACGGAAATAACTAGCACACTTACGAGATTCAGTGCCTCCTCTTTTTCGTACTCCGACATCTCTGTGCCCCCTTTTGCTAGGCGAAGGGGAGGAACGGGGCTTTGGCTAACCCCGAAACTGGTATACACAGAAGATACGCCAGTCAGCTGATGCAAAACTCTGCGATCATATGGGAAATGAGAGCGGAGCGTTGGAGAGCGCATGTGCGCGAAAAATGGCAATGTTTGAATATATCTGGTTTAAATTGTGCGCTAATTAGCGCAATTGAGCTTGTATGCTTATAGCTTTAATTTATGACAAGATATACGGATTAATTAAGTTATAAACGTGTACGTGCAGCTACTGATTTCAATTGTTTCTAGGTGCTAATGCCACATGTTGATACAAGGCGATAATGACAGCAAAAAATGTTTTTACACCCGTTTACTGTTTTTAATGTTTAAGTGTTAATAATCACCTTCACGTTATATTTTTTGTACCATAAATTATCAAAATAAATAGTACGTATCACTATATAGTTAGTTTTTCGATTAATTACGTATTTCTATGATATTTCATTAAATCTTCGATTTTTACCGTTTTTCATCTTCAGGGATTGTCTTCGCAAATATTTGCACAATTTTAAAGCTTTACATGAATATAGACCTGATTCTACGTAAGACTAAATTGTTTATAATTTAAATCATCAATTGTTTACCATATTATTTAAATAATTTTATTCAAAGAAATTATATTTATCTATTTCAAAAATATATCCTGAAACCTTGTAAAATACTGTATCTAATAAGATATAGTACTTATTAATTAACACATGCTTTTATGGTTTTATTAATGATTTAAAATGTACCTAAATTGAATTCCCCGCCGTGAAAATGGTTGAAAATATGTTTCAAGCAGTTCATGTGTTCTCTACGAGATGGAGCAATGACAGCTCTAACAACTCTAGTTGTTGGTTTAGCATGTATCAAACCCAAAACTCTTTCTTCCAATTAATTGTTGCTTCCTCTGTTCCGTTTGCCTGAAATGTTAATGTATTTGAAATAATATTGGTTGCAATTGGAGTATTAAAATACATTTTTTCGAAAACTGTCAACAAAAGTTGACATTTACGTTGAATTTTCAGTTGACAAAGTGAGTCTTTTTTGTTACCTAGCTGCGAAGTACTTTTATGTTCTAGAACGCCAAAGTCTTTTTCGTTCTAGAACATAAAACAAACGTCAAAATAATTTATCAATTATTCAACTTACAGTTATAATTTTATTAATTAAATACATTAGGTCCTTACATACTGCAAGGACCTAATAATATTAAATTCCATAATTGAACGAGTTTAAACAAAACGGCGTAAATATCGGCTGAAGCCGCGACCGGCGTTGCGTTGGGACCGAGCGAAGTCATTCATTTCGGGCGCTCACATATTGAGATTACGCTGACTTCTAATTTTTGGGTAAATTTAAATACGCACACAATCAAACGATGACACATAAATAGGTTAAGGGAATATAACGGGAACTCAAAAGGGCAATTGCGTAATTCGGTGACTCATATGGGATTGGGTCACTTTGCGGCGGAACACAGATTTAGCATGGGACAGGGGAAGAAGAGTAAAGATTGGGGGGCAGTATAAATATTACCGCTGAAATTAAATAAAACCAGTTAGATGTACCGATCGACATATAACGTTACGCTGCCCGACGACGGCTCATATACTTTGAGCATTAATTCCTCAGGTGAGTATATAACACAAGTTTATCAAATGTGCTTCACACTAACAATTCTAAAGTAACTTATCCATAATAATGTAACCTATCTAGTGATATTACAGCGCCTTGCCGCTGGTAATGAGTGAAGTTTAATAAAGGTATAAAATGTAGGTTCCTTTCGCCACAAAATGCGGAGTTGAACTTGACTGTTTTTTATACTTTGTCCTGACAATATTTTCGTACTGACAGGAGAATATTGTAACATGCCTTCCTTTCCTCGTCGCAAACATTTGATAAACATTGTGGCTTCATTAATCAAAGACGTAAAATATAGTTTTGAATTGGGAAGTTTTATTATGATAACATATATGTCTTCTTAAAGCCGGTTGCAGATTTATTTGCAATCGGTAGTTATGTTGTCCATTAGTTTTCAAGAAATTAATTTTAAATTAATCTCGTTTTAAATCAAAATGTTCAAAGAGCTCTTCAATTGAATAAATCATCTTAATACTGTCAAACTGGCACTTTTATACTTGGTACGTATGTTTCTGGATACATTTTTGTTGCTAAAATGAGATGTTTATTTTGTACTTTGCTCAACTAAAAAATGTAATTTCTTGAAAACTAGTTGACAGATTTTAAAAATTAATATACCGCTGTACTAGAAATGAAGTAAGCTTTCAAATGACCTATCACTCGGCCCATTATCAAATTTAAAAAAATGGGTTTACCTCCCCTGCGACCAGGGGGTTAAATAATTGAAGATTATTTGCCTGCCAAAAGTTGTCCCCTTTGATTTAAAACTTGATGTCTACTCAGCAGATAACCTGTTCTCAATTTTAACCTTGGATGGAAAGACCAACCTCAACGTTATTTAAGGGTTACGTTATTTATAAGTAAAAAGCAAAATATAACTTGACACGTTCTCGAAATCAACGGTTCTCAATGTCTGAGATAGAGCAGTACAAAACTATAAACTGTTAACTATATTTCTCAACATCCGAAAGTTTTGAAACCATGTGTTGTGTTGTATTCGTATGCTGTAATGTGTTGTATTCGTATGTGACGAGATATTAATTAACAGCGTATCGCATCATTCTGCGCTATTTGATGCAAGCGATAGACTGTACAAAGACAATATTGTACGTAATAATATATGGCGAGAAATTGGTGAAATAATAGGCAGAAACGGTAAGCTACTTTACATTTATTTAATTAGAAAATTATTATAATTACGTCGGATGATATACAAAATATACAAATTGCATCTATAAAAAAAAGTATTCGTAGTTTATGATTTGTCTGTACGATCAATTACTTTTTCTTGTCAATGAAATTGGCATGAAATGAAAGTGAAAACATTTCCTTGTCCGGAACAAAAATATGTCTTAAATTCTTCTCGGATTTGAAAAGCTTGTAATGTTGAATTTCCACCAGCCTTAGTTAACGGCAACAAATTTTCAGTTGCTATCATTAAATTACATTCTTCCTCGTTTACAGTTTGCCTACAATTTGAACTTCTTATCAAATTATGCAAACAACAGCATGCCGTAATTAGCAACTCGGCAGTATCTGGTTTTATTCCAATTGGTGTAAATAATATCCTGAATGTCTGAGCCATAATTCCAAAGGCATTTTCTACAGTTCGCCTTGCCCTATATAGCCTATAATTGAAGATACGCTTCTCTTTATCGGATGTTTTATTTTTTGGATATAGCCTTAACAATTGTTTTGAAAGTGGGAAGGCTTCATCTCCTATAATGACATGTGGCACGACCATTTTACTTCTTGGCAAAGGTGCTTCTGGAGGTATACAATACTCTTCACTTGTTTTAAATATACCACCGTCGTCTTCTTTACCATAGGATGGTACATCTACACATATGAACTTATATTTTGCATCAACTACTGCTAGCAGTACAATCGAGAAAAACGATTTATAATTAAAATATAAAGACCCAGTATCATCAGGACATACTAATCGACAATGTTTACCATCAATCGCGCCACAACAATTAGGGAAATTCCAAATTTCATTATAATCTTTAGCCACAGATTGCATACTTTTTTTTGTGGGAATTGGTAAATAAATAGGCACCAATATTTTACAAACTGCTGCTAGTACTTTTCTAACTATTAAACTTATGTGGTTATGCGAAATTCTGTAGGTGAATGCCAATGACCAAACCCACTCTCCAGTTGCCAAATATCTGAAAACTAAAAATTTTACAGTTTTTTCACATTATTTTAGCATTAAGCATATTTTGTCCGAAAGTTGACCAGCTACAAAGTTTTATTACCGCTGCCCAGGCAATGAAAGTTCCTTTTATTGCCCATGCAGACTCGTACTCCTTATCATCACTGTTAAATAAATAACTATTTATCAATTATTCTTAGGACATTTACTAATATTTCGGTAAATGAAGAGAAAACTACTCAATTAGAAACTCAAAGTGATACTGACAGACCATTAAAGGACATAGAAGAAGCGCCAGCACCCTTAACTAGTGAAGTTAGATTGGATCACTCTTCAAAAAGAGAATTGGATAAGAGAACATCACAGGGCGTAAAAGGATACAAAGCCAGTGACAGAATTGTTGAAGCAATGGAAAAAAGAACAGAAGAAAGGTCAAAATTATTTAAAGAATTATTGATTCAACCGCCACCTGTAAGTGAAATGAACCCCATAAAAAGTTTTTTTGAATGTATGGCCCAAACGGTTATGACCTTTCCGGCCTATTTAGCCATTGAGGCAAAGGCAAGAGTTTGTGCCATTATTACAGAACTTGAATATCGCTCTCTTCAGCTTCATCCCAAACCAGTTGAAAATATTTTTACCAGCTATCAATCGAGCTTGGTTAGTGATGAGATAAATGATAATGAAACAAATGAAACATACGTAAATTTATAATCACATTGTAATTGTTAAAATAAATTATTAAAAATGCCGTTTTTACCTTAGCAGCAATGCTAGTTTTTCATATGCACTTATAGGCTGTTGTACAATTCTATTTGGTTGCTTTTCAATTTCAGGGGTTATAAAATCCAATTCATCCTGAAATTGGGTTTGGTACAACCTAAAATATTCTTAAAATTTCGTCTCATCATCCATTAGATGATTTTGAATTAAAACTTGAAAACTGCCCTCGATTGTTCTCCTTTTAAATATATCCCTTCGGGCACACCTTTCGTCCAATATTGACAATAACATTAATTTTTCATCGTCTTCCTCGTCTTCAAGAAGCATAATAGCTAGTAAGATATTTCTCTTCGGCATTGTTAACTGCCCTGCTACAACAGCAAAACTAGACTGTAGATCAGCATAAAAATTGCGAAACTTGATTTTTTACGCGACTTAGTGGGCACTGTAAGTAGACCACGTTTGACGCCAATCCGCACGCATATTCTGTAGCGCGTACTCCGCATGCGGACTCCGCTCAAGATAGACCGTAGCATAAGACGTACCGCCTGCAGGCGGTGCTCCCTGGGGTATAAGATATGAATGGCGGTGTTTGTAAGGGTTTACCTTATTACAAGTGAAGCGACACGTTCATTAACTCTGCTATTTATTCACTGGTAATTATATGTACAATGGGTTGTCTATATGTACATAAGCATATTTGGTTGCCTAAATTACGGGCATACACCTCCCTCACATCGTAAATTTCTTTAGTTATAACTGGTTATACATGTGAAAATAATGTATACATTGTAAATACTTATAAATTGGTCAAGGCAACGTAGTGCAGCTCCAAAATTAAACTCATTCATTGAGCATATTGAGCAACAGACGCACTACAAAACACTAGGAGAAAGAGTTAGATACAGAGAACCCGAAATAATACAACGAAACCGATGCAAAAGAAAACCTAATTAAAATTAAATACAATCCAAAGCGACTGTAGGAAACATAACCTCTGAGAAGGCAATCGGGTGTGTTTCCTTTCGCGCTGACGGTAGGCAACCAAATAATCAAAATTAGAGATGTCTAAATTTAAATAAGTTCGAACTACAAGGAGACAACCAGACAACACATAAGCAGAGCGAACAGCATACCACATTAGAGTATCCCAGCGAAAAACATACGAAATACCTACAGATCATGATAGCACAGACGATTATATCAATAGGAAAAGGGATGATCTCGCGGAAATTTTTAGTTGAAGTAAGAAAACAAATAAGTCACCACCAAAAAATATCACAGAACAAACCACATAGAACGTAATGGTTACGATGATGAGAGAATTAATGCACAAAAATGAAGAAATGATAGAAGAAATGAAAGGGATGGGTAAAGAAATGAAAAACATAATGAAGGAACAGAGGGAAAATCATGAATACATAAGAAAATTGAAAGAAGAACATGGCACATGAAGGCAAAAATAATACTGTTAAATACGAAAATAGAGCAACTAGATAAAACAAGCTGAAAGAATAACTTAGTAATCACTGGTATAAGTATTGATGCAAACAGGGAAGAACTGGAGAAACTGAATAACGCAGAGAAATTATGAGACAACACGTACATAATGGAAACACAAATTGTCTCGGAAAAAATAAATATATTAAAAAGCAAGAGCAAAAAGTAAGCAATGAAGGAAATAATCTATATCGACCCAGATATCACTAAAAAAGAAATATAAGTGCAAAAGGATATCAATAAAATAGCCAAAGAGGTAAGAAATAAGGGGAATCATGCTGTAGTAGTTTGAGAGTTGAAATTGTTAAAACGAGAAGAGGACCCTATCAAAATTGAGATTGCCCATTTTTAGATACTGTCCAAAGACCTGGAGATACTACTCTTTCGAGAGTGTTAGTTCAAGTATAACTTTTTTCGGAACAGTAGAAAGAGTTTACACGTTCTTTTCGTCATCCACACATCGATGGGAAATTTTAATGAAAAGTGTAAGCGTATCGGTCAAAAGGCTAGTAGACACAAGATGGAGTGTTCATCACGACGCTGTTAAACCACTAAAGAATATTTTTGACAAACTTGTATCAACACTCGAAGACGATGTGTGATCCCAGCAGAGAAAAAGTCTATAAGTATCTAAATAGTGTTGTCCTCAATTAGTTTAAGAAGGTCTACTGGTATTTCATCTGGCCCTACTGCCTTTCTATCTTTTGAGTTCCTGATAGCATATGTTACCACTTCAGCTGTTATTAAGGTTCCGAGGGAAGTTTCTTTTATGTATGTTTCACTTCTAGTGTCTTCTAATAATTGTTCTTTTAAATTTTTTAATCTTTTTCTGTGTACACTATAATATTTCCGTTGTTGTCCTTTATTATACCATTCTGCTTCTTTCTTCCAGTGCCAGTGAATTATTTTATCTTTTTATATATATTAAATGAATACTGCCCTACGTGACGTTAAAAGTTGTGTGGTTCCCTTTCACCAACTGACCAGCGACAGAAGAACCCACTTCCGTCTCCATTGGGGTTAGCCGAAGCCGTGGATTAAGGACCAAAAAGAGGCCATATTTAAGGGAGTCGCACTATTTATCTCCCGTCGGGGAGAGCGATCGCAAAGTGTAGGCGTATCGGCCAAAATACTTGTACAGACAAGATGGAGTGCTCATCACGACGCTGTTAAACCACTGAGGAATAAGAGAAACTTCTATCAACACTCGAAGACATGTGTGATCCCAGTAGAGAAAACGTTGATACAAGAGTAGCAGCATCCACACTCTTACCAGCTTTGTGTGACTTCAGTTTTTTATGCAACCTTTCTTTTTGGTGTGAAGTCCGAGAGGAAGTTAACCAGACACAAAGGTATATACAAACATCTGGGCTATCGCTGGAAAAGTGTATTATAAATAAAGCACGGACAAATATGCACGAAAAAAGACGAAAATATGCGCATATATATGCACGCAAAATTTAAAAAACATGCACCAACATTTCAAATATATGCCAATATATGCAAATATATTTAATAAATATCACATTTAAAAATTAAAAATGCTTTATTTATATTACAGATATATACCGGGGGATTCACGTTTTATTACCAGGCCAAAAATGGCGACTCCTAATTGAAACAAAAAATCCAAGGTGTTCGGTTATTTCATCATTCTGTCTAATGCGGGACCTAATGCGAGGTGCGTGTTCTGCTCAAGGTCAAGAATGCGAATGTGTCCATGTACCTGGGCCGTCCTTTGACGGTTGCGTAGACGTATGTGGCACTCCATACTGTTGATGTTGGTATTATTGTGTGTGGTGTTCGATTATTGATGCATCATTCTGTCTGATGCGGGTACTAATGCGAGGTGCGTGTTCTGCTCAAGGTCAAGAATGCGAATGTGTCCATGTACCTGGGCCGTCCTTTGAGGGTTGCGTAGACGTATGTGGTACTCCATACTGTTGATATTGGTATTATTGTGTGTGGTGTTCGATTATTGATGCATCATTCTGTCTGATGCGGGAACTAATGCGAGGTGCGTGTTCTGCTCAAGGTCAAGAATGCGAATGTGTCCATGTACCTGGGCCGTCCTTTGAGGGTTGCGTAGACGTATGTGGCACTCCATACTGTTGATGTTGGTATTATTGTGTGTGGTGTTCGATTATTGATGCATCATTCTGTCTGATGCGGGTACTAATGCGAGGTGCGTGTTCTGCTCAAGGTCAAGAATGCGAAAGTGTCCATGTACCTGGGCCTTTTGAGGGGGTTGCGTAGACGTACTTGATACTCCATACTGTTGTTGTTGGTATTATTGTGTGTGGTATTTGGTTATTGATGCATCATTCTGTCTGATGCGAGAACTAATGCGAGGTGCGTGTTCTGCTCAAGGTCAAGAATCCGAAAGTGTCCATGTACCTGGGCCGTCCTTTGAGGGTTGCGTAGTGGTAGGTGGTACTCCATACTGTTGTTGTTGGTATTATTGTGTGTGGTGGTTGGTTATTGATGCATTATTCTGTCTGATGCGAGAACTAATGCGAGGTGCGTGTTCTGCTCAAGGTCATGAATGCGAAAGTGTCCATGTACCTGGGCCGTCCTTTGAGGGTTGCGTAGACGTAGGTAGTACTCCATACTGTTGATGTTGGTATTATTGTGTGTGGTGTTGGGTTATTGATGCATCATTCTGTCTGATGCGAGAACTAATGCGAGGTGCGTGTTCTGCTCAAGGTCAAGAATGCGAAAGTGTCCATGTACCTGGGCCGTCCTTTGAGGGTTGCGTAGTCGTAGGTGATACTCCATACTGTTGTTGTTGGTATTATTGTGTGTGGTGGTTGGTTATTGATGCATCATTCTGTCTGATGCGAGAACTAATGCGAGGTGCGTGTTCTGCTCAAGGTCAAGAATGCGAAAGTGTCCATGTACCTGGGCCGTCCTTTGAGGGTTGCGTAGTCGGAGGTGGTACTCCATACTGTTGTTGTTGGTATTATTGTGTGTGGTGGTTGGTTATTGATGCATCATTCTGTCTGATGCGAGAACTAATGCGAGGTGCGTGTTCTGCACAAGGTCAAGAATGCGAAAGTGTCCATGTACCTGGGCCGTCCTTTGAGGATTGCGTAGACGTATGTGGCACTCCATACTGTTGATGTTGGTATTATTGTGTGTGGTGTTCGATTATTGATGCATCATTCTGTCTGATGCGGGTACTAATGCGAGGTGCGTGTTCTGCTCAAGGTCAAGAATGCGAAAGTGTTCATGTACCTGGGCCGTCCTTTGAGGGTTGCGTAGTCGTAGGTGGTACTCCATACTGTTGTTGTTTGTATTATTGTGTGTGGTGGTTGGTTATTGATGCATCATTCTGTCTGATGCGAGAACTAATGCGAGGTGCGTGTTCTGCTCAAGGTCAAGAATGCGAAAGTGTCCATGTACCTGGGCCATCCTGTGAGGGTTGCGTAGTCGTAGGTGGTACTCCATACTGTTGTTGTTGGTATTATTGTGTGTGGTGGTTGGTTATTGATGCATCATTCTGTTTGATGCGAGAACTAATGCGAGGTGCGTGTTCTGCTCAAGGTCAAGAATGCGAAAGTGTCCATGTACCTGAGCCGTCCTTTGAGGGTTGCGTAGACGTAGATGGTACTCCATACTGTTGCTGTTGGCATTATTGTGTGTGGTGTTTGGTTATTGATGCATCATTCTGTCTGATGCGAGAACTAATGCGAGGTGCGTGTTCTGCTCAAGGTCAAGAATGCGAAAGTGTCCATGTACCTGGGCCGTCCTTTGAGGGTTGCGTAGACGTAGATGGTACTCCATACTGTTGCTGTTGGCATTATTGTTTGTGGTTTTTGGTTATTGATGCATCATTCTGTCTGATGCGGGTACTAATGCGAGGTGCGTGTTCTGCTCAAGGTCAAGAATGCGAAAGTGTCCATGTACCTGGGCCTTTTGAGGGGGTTGCGTAGACGTACGTGGTACTCCATACTGTTGTTGTTGGTATTATTGTGTGTGGTGTTTGCTTATTGATGCATCATTCTGTCTGATGCGGGTACTAATGCGAGGTGCGTGTTCTGCTCAAGGTCAAGAATGCGAAAGTGTCCATGTACCTGGGCCGTCCTTTGAGGGTTGCGTAGACGTAGGTGGTACTCCATACTGTTGTTGTTGGTATTATTATGTGTGGTGTTCGGTTATTGATGCATCATTCTGTCTGATGCGGGAACTAATGCAAGGTTCGTTTACTGCTTTCAAAGAGGCCCTTTGGTCTTTAACACTTTCTCGGGCGACAGCGCGACAGGGCTTCTTGCGGAGGGGTTAAGTACCGACTCTGGCTGATCATAAACCCTCTCTGAAACGGAGGTAGTCAGCTATTACGAGAGAGTCAGGTATATACAGTGCTGTCGTTGGGAAAGTATTAGGATCGTTGGGTCAACACTGGTGAGTAGTATGCGCGGGTTTCATTTGCTCCTGCAAAGGTCAAGAATTCGCATGTGTTTGTATACTTGGGCCGTCCTTCGAGGGTTGCGTACACGTAGGTGGTACTCCATACTGTTGTTGTTGGTATTATTATGTGTGGTGTTTGGTTATTGATGCATCATTCTGTCTGATGCGGGAACTAATGCGAGGTGCGTGTTCTGCTCAAGGTCAAGAATGCGCATGTGTTTGTATACTTGGGCCGTCTTTCGAGGGTTGCGTACACGTAGGTGGTACTCCATACTGTTGTTGTTGGTATTATTGTGTGTGGTGTTCGGTTATTGATGCATCATTCTGGCTGATGCGGGAACAAATGCAAGGTTCGTTTACTGCTTTCAAAGAGGCCCTTTGGTCTTTAACACTTTCTCGGGCGACAGCGCGACAGGGCTTCTTGCGGAGGGGTTAAGTACCGACTCTGGCTGATCATAAACCCTCTCTGAAACGGAGGTAGTGAGCTATTACGAGAGAGTCAGGTATATACAGTGCTGTCGTTGGGAAAGTATTAGGATCGTTGGGTCAACACTGGTGAGTAGTATGCGCGGGTTTCATTTGCACCTGCAAAGGTCAAGAATGCGCATGTGTTTGTATACTTGGGCCTCCTTCGAGGGTTGCGTACACGTAGGTGGTACTCCGTACTGTTGTTGTTGGTATTATTATGTGTGGTGTTTGGTTATTGATGCATCATTCTGTCTGATGCGGGAACTAATGCGAGGTGCGTGTTCTGCTCAAGGTCAAGAATGCGCATGTGTTTGTATACTTGGGCCGTCTTTCGAGGGTTGCGTACACGTAGGTGGTACTCCATACTGTTGTTGTTGGTATTATTGTGTGTGGTGTTCGGTTATTGATGCATAATTCTGTCTGATGCGGGAACTAATTCAAGGTGTGTTTTACTGCTAT
Source organism: Othius punctulatus (assembly GCA_951805005.1). NCBI lineage: Eukaryota > Metazoa > Arthropoda > Insecta > Coleoptera > Staphylinidae > Othius > Othius punctulatus. Next base: position 88,145,698 of record OX638141.1, on the reverse strand, counting down.
CAAAGAGGCCCTTTGGTCTTTAACACTTTCCCGGGCGGCAGCGCGCCAGGGCTTCTTGCGGAGGGGTTAAGTATCGACTCTGGCTGATCATAAACCCTCTCTGAAACACGGAGGTAGTCAGCTATTACGAGAGAGTCAGGTATATACAGTGCTGTCGTTGGGAAAGTATTAGGATCGATGGGTCAACACTGGTGAGTTGTATGCGCGGGTTTCATTTGCACCTGCAAAGGTCAAGAATTCGCATGTGTTTGTATACTTGGGCCGTCCTTCGAGGGTTGCGTACACGTAGGTGGTACTCCATACTGTTGTTGGAGGTATTATTGTATGAGGTGTTCGGTTATTGTTGCATCATTCTGGCTGATGCGGGAACTAATGCAAGGTGCGTTTTCTGCTTTCAAAGAGGCCCTTTGGTCTTTAACACTTTCTCGAGCGACAGCGCGCCAGGGCTTCTTGCGGAGGGGTTAAGTATCGACTCTGGCTGATCATAAACCCTCTCTGAAACCGAGGTAGTCAGCTATTACGAGAGAGTCAGGTATATACAGTGCTGTCGTTGGGAAAGTATTAGGATCGATGGGTCAACACTGGTGAGTTGTATGCGCGGGTTTCATTTGCACCTGCAAAGGTCAAGAATGCGCATGTGCTTGTATACTTGGGCCTCCTTCGAGGGTTGCGTACACGTAGGTGGTACTCCATACTGTTGTTGTTGGTATTATTGTATGTGGTGTTCGGTTATTTTAGCATCATTCTTGCTGATGCGGGATTTATCGCTAGTCTTTAGACATAGATGGCACATGCTTTTCATGGAATGCGAGAATGAGCGAGTAAGACATCTCGGTTCATCCGTAAGACAGAGATCTTCTCAGTACGGCCTATCTGTGGGTTAAGTATAGGTGCGCAGTTTTATGCTCGGTGTGGTGGTTGGTAGGAAAAGTTAGGCCAATGGCCATTTGCTTTATGAGCTTCAGTAGCTTTCATGCTACTTAAAAACACAATATATTTTATCGCTAGTGTTTAGACATAGAATGCATATGCTTTTCTTGCAATGCAAGAATGAGTAAGTAAGACCACTCTGTTGAATCGTGGATCAGAGATCATCTCAGTACGACCTATCTGTAGGCTAACTATAGGTGCGCAGTTTTATGCTTAGTGTGGTGGTTGGGAGGAAAAGTTAGGCCAATGGCCAATTGCTTTAGTTGGGCTGTGCTTCGAGGGTTGTTCATGCATACGTGATACTTCATACTATTATTGTTAGTATTATTGTGTGTGGTGTTCGATTATTGATGGATCATTCTGTCTGATGCGAGAACTAATGCGAGTTGCGTGTTCTGCTCAAGGTCAAGAATGCGAAAGTCTTCATGTACCTGGGCCGTCCTTTGAGGGTTGCGTAGACGTAGGTGGTACTCCATACTGTTGTTGTTGGTATTATTGTGTGTGGTGTTTGGTTATTGATGCATCATTCTGTCTGATGCGAGAACTAATGCGAGGTGCGTGTTCTGCTCAAGGTCAAGAATGCGAAAGTGTCCATGTACCTGGGCCGTCCTTTGAGGGTTGCATAGTCGTAGGTGGTACTCCATACTGTTGTTGTTGGTATTATTGTGTGTGGTGGTTGGTTATTGATGCATCATTCTGTCTGATGCGAGAACTAATGCGAGGTGCGTGTTCTGCTCAAGGTCAAGAATACGAAAGTGTCCATGTACCTGGGCCGTCCTTTGAGGGTTGCGTAGTCGTAGGTGGTACTCCATACTGTTGTTGTTTGTATTATTGTGTGTGGTGGTTGGTTATTGATGCATCATTCTGTCTGATGCGAGAACTAATGCGAGGTGCGTGTTCTGCTCAAGGTCAAGAATGCGAAAGTGTCCATGTACCTGGGCCGTCCTTTGAGGGTTGCGCAGTCGTAGGTGGTACTCCATACAGTTGTTGTTGGTATTATTGTGTGTGGTGGTTGGTTATTGATGCATCATTCTGTCTGATGCGAGAACTAATGCGAGGTGCGTGTTCTGCTCAAGGTCAAGAATGCGAAAGTGTCCATGTACCTATGCTGTCCTTTGAGGGTTGCGTAGACGTAGATGGTACTCCATACTGTTGCTATTGGCATTATTGTGTGTGGTGTTTGGTTATTGATGCATCATTCTGTCTGATGCGGGTACTAATGCGGGGTGCGTGTTCTGCTCAAGGTCAAGAATGCGAAAGTGTCCATGTACCTGGGCCTTTTGAGGGGGTTGCGTAGACGTACGTGGTACTCCATACTGTTGTTGTTGGTATTATTGTGTGTGGTGTTTGGTTATTGATGGATCATTCTGTCTGATGCGAGAACTAATGCGAGGTGCGTGTTCTGCTCAAGGTCAAGAATGCGAAAGTGTCCATGTACCTGGGCCGTCCTTTGAGGGTTGCGCAGACGTAGGTGGTACTCCATACTGTTGTTGTTGGTATTATTGTGTGTGGTGGTTGGTTATTGATGCATCATTCTGTCTGATGCGAGAACTAATGCGAGGTGCGTGTTCTGCTCAAGGTCAAGAATGCGAAAGTGTCCATGTACCTGGGCCGTCCTTTGAGGGTTGCGTAGACGTAGGTGGTACTCCATACTGTTGTTGTTGGTATTATTATGTGTGGTGTTCGGTTATTGATGCATCATTCTGTCTGATGCGGGAACTAATGCGAGGTGCGTGTTCTGCTCAAGGTCAAGAATGCGCATGTGTTTGTATACTTGGGCCGTCTTTCGAGGGTTGCGTACACGTAGGTGGTACTCCATACTGTTGTTGGTGGTATTATTGTGTGTGGTGTTTGGTTATTGATGGATCATTCTGTCTGATGCGAGAACTAATGCGAGGTGCGTGTTCTGCTCAAGGTCAAGAATGCGAAAGTGTCCATGTACCTGGGCCGTCCTTTGAGGGTTGCGCAGACGTAGGTGGTACTCCATACTGTTGTTGTTGGTATTATTGTGTGTGGTGGTTGGTTATTGATGCATCATTCTGTCTGATGCGAGAACTAATGCGAGGTGCGTGTTCTGCTCAAGGTCAAGAATGCGAAAGTGTCCATGTACCTGGGCCGTCCTTTGAGGGTTGCGCAGACGTAGGTGGTACTCCATACTGTTGTTGTTGGTATTATTGTGTGTGGTGGTTGGTTATTGATGCATCATTCTGTCTGATGCGAGAACTAATGCGAGGTGCGTGTTCTGCTCAAGGTCAAGAATGCGAAAGTGTCCATGTACCTGGGCCGTCCTTTGAGGGTTGCGTAGACGTAGGTGGTACTCCATACTGTTGTTGTTGGTATTATTATGTGTGGTGTTCGGTTATTGATGCATCATTCTGTCTGATGCGGGAACTAATGCGAGGTGCGTGTTCTGCTCAAGGTCAAGAATGCGAAAGTGTCCATGTACCTGGGCCGTCCTTTGAGGGTTGCGTAGACGTAGGTGGTACTCCATACTGTTGTTGTTGGTATTATTATGTGTGGTGTTCGGTTATTGATGCATCATTCTGGCTGATGCGGGAACTAATGCAAGGTTCGTTTACTGCTATCAAAGAGGCCCTTTGGTCTTTAACAATTTCTCGGGCGACAGCGCGACAGGGCTTTTTGCGGAGGGGTTAAGTACCGACTCTGGCTGATCATAAACCCTCTCTGAAACGGAGGTAGTCAGCTATTACGAGAGAGTCAGGTATATACAGTGCTGTCGTTGGGAAAGTATTAGGATCGTTGGGTCAACACTGGTGAGTAGTATGCGCGGGTTTCATTTGCTCCTGCAAAGGTCAAGAATTCGCATGTGTTTGTATACTTGGGCCGTCCTTCGAGGGTTGCGTACACGTAGGTGGTACTCCATACTGTTGTTGTTGGTATTATTGTGTGTGTTGTTCGGTTATTGATGCATCATTCTGGCTGATGCGGGAACTAATGCAAGGTGCGTTTACTGCTTTCAAAGAGGCCCTTTGGTCTTTAACATTTTCTCGGGCGACAGCGCGCCAGGGCTTCTTGCGGAGTGGTTAAGTATCGACTCTGGCAGATCATAAACCCTCTCTGAAACGGAGGTAGTCAGCTATTACGAGAGAGTCAGGTATATACAGTGCTGTCGTTGGGAAAGTATTAGGATCGTTGGGTCAACACTGGTGAGTAGTATGCGCGGGTTTCATTTGCTCCTGCAAAGGTCAAGAATTCGCATGTGTTTGTATACTTGGGCCATCCTTCGAGGGTTTGCTTACACGTAGGTGGTACTCCATACTGTTGTTGGAGGTATTATTGTATGAGGTGTTCGGTTATTGTTGCATCATTCTGGCTGATGCGGGAACTAATGCAAGGTGCGTTTTCTGCTTTCAAAGAGGCCCTTTGGTCTTTAACACTTTCTCGGGCGACAGCGCGCCAGGGCTTCTTGCGGAGGGGTTAAGTATCGACTCTGGCTGATCATCAACCCTCTCTGAAACGGAGGTAGTCAGCTATTACGAGAGAGTCATGTATATACAGTGCTGTCGTTGGGAAAGTATTAGGATCGATGGGTCAACACTGGTGAGTTGTATGCGCGGGTTTCATTTGCACCTGCAAAGGTCAAGAATGCGCATGTGTTTGTATACTTGGGCCTCTTTCGAGGGTTGCGTACACGTAGGTGGTACTCCATACTGTTGTTGGTATTATTGTGTGTGGTGTTCGGTTATTGATGCATAATTCTGTCTGATGCGGGAACTAATGCAAGGTGCGTTTTACTGCTTTCAAAGAGGCCCTTTGGTCTTTAACACTTTCCCGGGCGGCAGCGCGACGGGGCTTCTTGCGGAGGGGTTAAGTATCGACTCTGGCTGATCATAAACCCTCTCTGAAACGGAGGTAGTCAGCTATTACGAGAGAATCAGGTATATACAGTGCTGTCGTTGGGAAAGTATTAGGATCGTTGGGTCAACACTGGTGAGTAGTATGCGCGGGTTTCATTTGCTCCTGCAAAGGTCAAGAATTCGCATGTGTTTGTATACTTGGGCCATCCTTCGAGGGTTTGCTTACACGTAGGTGGTACTCCATACTGTTGTTGGAGGTATTATTGTATGAGGTGTTCGGTTATTGTTGCATCATTCTGGCTGATGCGGGAACTAATGCAAGGTGCGTTTTCTGCTTTCAAAGAGGCCCTTTGGTCTTTAACACTTTCTCGGGCGACAGCGCGCCAGGGCTTCTTGCGGAGGGGTTAAGTATCGACTCTGGCTGATCATCAACCCTCTCTGAAACGGAGGTAGTCAGCTATTACGAGAGAGTCAGGTATATACAGTGCTGTCGTTGGGAAAGTATTAGGATCGATGGGTCAACACTGGTGAGTTGTATGCGCGGGTTTCATTTGCACCTGCAAAGGTCAAGAATGCGCATGTGCTTGTATACTTGGGCCTCCTTCGAGGGTTGCGTACACGTAGGTGGTACTCCATACTGTTGTTGTTGGTATTATTGTATGTGGTGTTCGGTTATTTTAGCATCATTCTGTCTGATGCGGGAACTAATGCGAGGTGCGTGTTCTGCTCAAGGTCAAGAATGCGCATGTGTTTGTATACTTGGGCCGTCTTTCGAGGGTTGCGTACACGTAGGTGGTACTCCATACTGTTGTTGGTGGTATTATTGTGTGTGGTGTTTGGTTATTGATGGATCATTCTGTCTGATGCGAGAACTAATGCGAGGTGCGTGTTCTGCTCAAGGTCAAGAATGCGAAAGTGTCCATGTACCTGGGCCGTCCTTTGAGGGTTGCGCAGACGTAGGTGCTACTCCATACTGTTGTTGTTGGTATTATTGTGTGTGGTGGTTGGTTATTGATGCATCATTCTGTCTGATGCGAGAACTAATGCGAGGTGCGTGTTCTGCTCAAGGTCAAGAATGCGAAAGTGTCCATGTACCTGGGCCGTCCTTTGAGGGTTGCGCAGACGTAGGTGGTACTCCATACTGTTGTTGTTGGTATTATTGTGTGTGGTGGTTGGTTATTGATGCATCATTCTGTCTGATGCGAGAACTAATGCGAGGTGCGTGTTCTGCTCAAGGTCAAGAATGCGAAAGTGTCCATGTACCTGGGCCGTCCTTTGAGGGTTGCGTAGACGTAGGTGGTACTCCATACTGTTGTTGTTGGTATTATTATGTGTGGTGTTCGGTTATTGATGCATCATTCTGTCTGATGCGGGAACTAATGCGAGGTGCGTGTTCTGCTCAAGGTCAAGAATGCGAAAGTGTCCATGTACCTGGGCCGTCCTTTGAGGGTTGCGTAGACGTAGGTGGTACTCCATACTGTTGTTGTTGGTATTATTATGTGTGGTGTTCGGTTATTGATGCATCATTCTGGCTGATGCGGGAACTAATGCAAGGTTCGTTTACTGCTATCAAAGAGGCCCTTTGGTCTTTAACAATTTCTCGGGCGACAGCGCGACAGGGCTTTTTGCGGAGGGGTTAAGTACCGACTCTGGCTGATCATAAACCCTCTCTGAAACGGAGGTAGTCAGCTATTACGAGAGAGTCAGGTATATACAGTGCTGTCGTTGGGAAAGTATTAGGATCGTTGGGTCAACACTGGTGAGTAGTATGCGCGGGTTTCATTTGCTCCTGCAAAGGTCAAGAATTCGCATGTGTTTGTATACTTGGGCCGTCCTTCGAGGGTTGCGTACACGTAGGTGGTGCTCCATACTGTTGTTGTTGGTATTATTGTGTGTGTTGTTCGGTTATTGATGCATCATTCTGGCTGATGCGGGAACTAATGCAAGGTGCGTTTACTGCTTTCAAAGAGGCCCTTTGGTCTTTAACACTTTCTCGGGCGACAGCGCGCCAGGGCTTCTTGCGGAGGGGTTAAGTATCGACTCTGGCTGATCATAAACCCTCTCTGAAACGGAGGTAGTCAGCTATTACGAGAGAGTCAGGTATATACAGTGCTGTCGTTGGGAAAGTATTAGGATCGTTGGGTCAACACTGGTGAGTAGTATGCGCGGGTTTCATTTGCTCCTGCAAAGGTCAAGAATTCGCATGTGTTTGTATACTTGGGCCGTCCTTCGAGGGTTGCGTACACGTAGGTGGTGCTCCATACTGTTGTTGTTGGTATTATTGTGTGTGTTGTTCGGTTATTGATGCATCATTCTGGCTGATGCGGGAACTAATGCAAGGTGCGTTTACTGCTTTCAAAGAGGCCGTTTGGTCTTTAACACTTTCTCGGGCGACAGCGCGACAGGGCTTCTTGCGGAGGGGTTAAGTACCGACTCTGGCTGATCATAAACCCTCTCTGAAACGGTGGTAGTCAGCTATTACGAGAGAGTCAGGTATATACAGTGCTGTCGTTGGGAAAGTATTAGGATCGTTGGGTCAACACTGGTGAGTTGTATGCGCGGGTTTCATTTGCACTTGCAAAGGTCAAGAATGCGCATGTGTTTGTATACTTGGGCCTCCTTCGAGGGTTGCGTACACGTAGGTGGTACTCCGTACTGTTGTTGTTGGTATTATTATGTGTGGTGTTTGGTTATTGATGCATCATTCTGTCTGATGCGGGAACTAATGCGAGGTGCGTGTTCTGCTCAAGGTCAAGAATGCGCATGGGTTTGTATACTTGGGCCGTCCTTCGAGGGTTGCGTACACGTAGGTGGTACTCCATACTGTTGTTGTTGGTATTATTGTGTGTGGTGTTCGGTTATTTATGCATCATTCTGGCTGATGCGGTAACTAATGCAAGGTGCGTTTACTGCTTTCAAAGAGGCCCTTTGGTCTTTAACACTTTCTCGGGCGACAGCGCGACAGGGCTTCTTGCGGAGGGGTTAAGTACCGACTCTGGCTGATCATAAACCCTCTCTGAAACGGAGGTAGTCAGCTATTACGAGAGAGTCAGGTATATACAGTGCTGTCGTTGGGAAAGTATTAGGATCGATGGGTCACCACTGGTGAGTTGTATGCGCGGGTTTCATTTGCACCTGCAAAGGTCAAGAATGCGCATGTGTTTGTATACTTGGGCCTCCTTCGAGGGTTGCGTACACGTAGGTGGTACTCCATACTGTTGTTGTTGGTATTATTGTGTGTGGTGTTCGGTTATTGATGCATCATTCTGGCTGATGCGGGAACTAATACAAGGTGCGTTTTACTGCTTTCAAAGAGGCCCTTTGGTCTTTAACACTTTCCCGGGCGGCAGCGCGACAGGGCTTCTTGCGGAGGGGTTAAGTATCGACTCTGGCTGATCATAAACCCTCTCTGAAACGGAGGTAGTCAGCTATTACGAGAGAGTCAGGTATATACAGTGCTGTCGTTGGGAAAGTATTAGGATCGATGGGTCAACACTGGTGAGTTGTATGCGCGGGTTTCATTTGCACCTGCAAAGGTCAAGAATGCGCATGTGCTTGTATACTTGGGCCTCCTTCGAGGGTTGCGTACACGTAGGTGGTACTCCATACTGTTGTTGTTGGTATTATTGTATGTGGTGTTCGGTTATTTTAGCATCATTCTTGCTGATGCGGGATTTATCGCTAGTCTTTAGACATAGATGGCACATGCTTTTCATGGAATGCGAGAATGAGCGAGTAAGACATCTCGGTTCATCCGTAAGACAGAGATCTTCTCAGTACGGCCTATCTGTGGGTTAAGTATAGGTGCGCAGTTTTATGCTCGGTGTGGTGGTTGGGAGGATAAGTTGGGCCAATGGTTAATTGCTTTATGAGCTTAAGTAGCTTTCATGCTACTTAAAAACATAATATCTTTTATCGCTAGTGTTTAGACATAGAATGCATATACTTTCCTTGCAATGCAAGAATGAGTAAGTAAGACCACTCTGTTGAATCGTGTATCAGAGATCATCTTAGTACGACCTATCTGTAGGTTAACTATAGGTGCGCAGTTTTATGCTCGGTGTGGTGGTTGGGAGGAAAAGTTAGGCCAATGGCCAATTGCTTTAGTTGGGCTGTGCTTCGAGGGTTGTTTATGCAAACGTGATACTTCATACTATTATTGTTAGTATTATTGTGTGTGGTGTTCGATTATTGATGAATCATTCTGTCTGATGCGGGTACTAATGCGAGGTGCGTGTTCTGCTCAAGGTCAAGAATGCGAAAGTGTCCATGTACCTGGGCCTTTTGAGGGGGTTGCGTAGACGTACGTGGTACTCCATACTGTTGTTGTTGGTATTATTGTGTGTGGTGTTTGGTTATTGATGCATCATTCTGTCTGATGCGAGAACTAATGCGAGGTGCGTGTTCTGCTCAAGGTCAAGAATGCGAAAGTGTCCATGTACCTGGGCCGTCCTTTGAGGGTTGCGTAGTCGTAGGTGGTACTCCATACTGTTGTTGTTGGTATTATTGTGTGTGGTGGTTGGTTATTGATGCGTCATTCTGTCTGATGCGTGAACTAATGCGAGGTGCGTGTTCTGCTCAAAGTCAAGAATGCGAATGTGTCCATGTACCTGGGCCGTCCTTTGAGGGTTGCGTAGACGTAGATGGTACTCCATACTGTTGCTGTTGGCATTATTGTGTGTGGTTGGTTTTGATGTATCATTCTGTCTGATGCGAGAACTAATGCGAGGTGCGTGTTCTGCTCAAGGTCAAGAATGCGAAAGTGTCCATGTACCTGGGCCATCCTTTGAGGGTTGCGTAGACGTAGATGGTACTCCATACTGTTGCTATTGGCATTATTGTGTGTGGTGTTTGGTTATTGATGCATCATTCTGTCTGATGCGGGTACTAATGCGAGGTGCGTGTTCTGCTCAAGGTCAAGAATGCGAAAGTGTCCATGTACCTGGGCCTTTTGAGGGGGTTGCGTAGACGTACGTGGTACTCCATACTGTTGTTGTTGGTATTATTGTGTGTGGTGTTTGCTTATTGATGCATCATTCTGTCTGATGCGGGTACTAATGCGAGGTGCGTGTTCTGCTCAAGGTCAAGAATGCGAAAGTGTCCATGTACCTGAGCCGTCCTTTGAGGGTTGCGTAGACGTAGGTGGTACTCCATACTGTTGTTGTTTGTATTATTGTGTGTGGTGGTTGGTTATTGATGCATCATTCTGTCTGATGCGAGAACTAATGCGAGGTGTGTATTCTGCTCAAGGTCAAGAATGCGAAAGTGTCCATGTACCTGGGCCGTCCTTTGAGGGTTGCGTAGACGTAGATGGTACTCCATACTGTTGCTGTTGGCATTATTGTGTGTGGTGGTTGGTTATTGATGCATCATTCTGTCTGATGCGAGAACTAATGCGAGGTGCGTGTTCTGCTCAAGGTCAAGAATGCGAAAGTGTCCATGTACCTGGGCTGTTCTTTGAGGGTTGCGTAGACGTAGATGGTACTCCATACTGTTGCTATTGGCATTATTGTGTGTGGTGTTTGGTTATTGATGCATCATTCTGTCTGATGCGAGAACTAATGCGAGGTGCGTGTTCTGCTCAAGGTCAAGAATGCGAAAGTGTTCATGTACCTGGGCCGTCCTTTGAGGGTTGCGTAGACGTAGGTGGTACTCCATACTGTTGTTGTTGGTATTATTATGTGTGGTGTTCGGTTATTGATGCATCATTCTGTCTGATGCGGGAACTAATGCGAGGTGCGTGTTCTCCTCAAGGTCAAGAATGCGCATGTGTTTGTATACTTGGGCCGTCTTTCGAGGGTTGCGTACACGTAGGTGGTACTTCATACTGTTGTTGGTGGTATTATTGTGTGTGGTGTTCGGTTATTGATGCATCATTCTGGCTGATGCGGGAACTAATGCAAGGTTCGTTTACTGCTTTAAAAGAGGCCCTTTGGTCTTTAACACTTTCTCGGGCGACAGCGCGACAGGGCTTCTTGCGGAGGGGTTAAGTACCGACTCTGGCTGATCATAAACCCTCTCTGAAACGGAGGTAGTCAGCTATTACGAGAGAGTCAGGTATATACAGTGCTGTCGTTGGGAAAGTATTAGGATCGTTGGGTCAACACTGGTGAGTAGTATGCGCGGGTTTCATTTGCTCCTGCAAAGGTCAAGAATTCGCATGTGTTTGTATACTTGGGCCGTCCTTCGAGGGTTGCGTACACGTAGGTGGTACTCCATACTGTTGTTGTTGGTATTATTGTGTGTGTTGTTCGGTTATTGATGCATCATTCTGGCTGATGCGGGAACTAATGCAAGGTGCGTTTACTGCTTTCAAAGAGGCCCTTTGGTCTTTAACACTTTCTCGGGCGACAGCGCGACAGGGCTTCTTGCGGAGGGGTTAAGTACCGACTCTGGCTGATCATAAACCCTCTCTGAAACGGAGGTAGTCAGCTATTACGAGAGAGTCAGGTATATACAGTGCTGTCGTTGGGAAAGTATTAGGATCGTTGGGTCAACACTGGTGAGTAGTATGCGCGGGTTTCATTTGCTCCTGCAAAGGTCAAGAATTCGCATGTGTTTGTATACTTGGGCCGTCCTTCGAGGGTTGCGTACACGTAGGTGGTACTCCATACTGTTGTTGTTGGTATTATTGTGTGTGTTGTTCGGTTATTGATGCATCATTCTGGCTGATGCGGGAACTAATGCAAGGTGCGTTTACTGCTTTCAAAGAGGCCCTTTGGTCTTTAACACTTTCTCGGGCGACAGCGCGACAGGGCTTCTTGCGGAGGGGTTAAGTACCGACTCTGGCTGATCATTAACCCTCTCTGAAACGGAGGTAGTCAGCTATTACGAGAGAGTCAGGTATATACAGTGCTGTCGTTGGGAAAGTATTAGGATCGATGGGTCAACACTGGTGAGTTGTATGCGCGGGTTTCATTTGCACCTGCAAAGGTCAAAAATGCGCATGTGTTTGTATACTTGGGCCTCCTTCGAGGGTTGCGTACACGTAGGTGGTACTCCATACTGTTGTTGTTGGTATTATTGTGTGTGGTGTTCGGTTATTGATGCATCATTCTGGCTGATGCGGGAACTAATGCAAGGTGCGTTTACTGCTTTCAAAGAGGCCCTTTGGTCTTTAACACTTTCTCGGGCGACAGCGCGACAGGGCTTCTTGCGGAGGGGTTAAGTACCGACTCTGGCTGATCATAAACCCTCTCTGAAACGGAGGTAGTCAGCTATTACGAGAGAGTCAGGTATATACAGTGCTGTCGTTGGGAAAGTATTAGGATCGATGGGTCAACACTGGTGAGTTGTATGCGCGGGTTTCATTTGCACCTGCAAAGGTCAAGAATGCGCATGTGCTTGTATACTTGGGCCTCCTTCGAGGGTTGCGTACACGTAGGTGGTACTCCATACTGTTGTTGTTGGTATAATTGTATGTGGTGTTCGGTTATTTTAGCATCATTCTTGCTGATGCGGGATTTATCGCTAGTCTTTAGACATAGATGGCACATGCTTTTCATGGAATGCGAGAATGAGCGAGTAAGACATCTCGGTTCATCCGTAAGACAGAGATCTTCTCAGTACGGCCTATCTGTGGGTTAAGTATAGGTGCGCAGTTTTATGCTCGGTGTGGTGGTTGGGAGGAAAAGTTAGGCCAATGGTCAATTGCTTTATGAGCTAAAGTAGCTTTCATGCTACTTAAAAACATAATATCTTTTATCGCTAGTGTTTAGACATAGAATGCATATACTTTCCTTGCAATGCAAGAATGAGTAAGTAAGACCACTCTGTTGAATCGTGTATCAGAGATCATCTTAGTACGACCTATCTGTAGGTTAACTATAGGTGCGCAGTTTTATGCTCGGTGTGGTGGTTGGGAGGAAAAGTTAGGCCAATGGCCAATTGCTTTAGTTGGGCTGTGCTTCGAGGGTTGTTTATGCATACGTGATACTTCATACTATTATTGTTAGTATTATTGTGTGTGGTGTTTGATTATTGATGAATCATTCTGTCTGATGCGGGTACTAATGCGAGGTGCGTGTTCTGCTCAAGGTCAAGAATGCGAAAGTGTCCATGTACCTGGGCCTTTTGAGGGGGTTGCGTAGACGTACGTGGTACTCCATACTGTTGTTGTTGGTATTATTGTGTGTGGTGTTTGGTTATTGATGCAACATTCTGTCTGATGCGAGAACTAATGCGAGGTGCGTGTTCTGCTCAAGGTCAAGAATCCGAAAGTGTCCATGTACCTGGGCCGTCCTTTGAGGGTTGCGTAGTCGTAGGTGGTACTCCATACTGTTGTTGTTGGTATTATTGTGTGTGGTGGTTGGTTATTGATGCATCATTCTGTCTGATGCGAGAACTAATGCGAGGTGCGTGTTCTGCTCAAGGTCAAGAATGCGAAAGTGTTCATGTACCTGGGCCGTCCTTTGAGGGTTGCGTACACGTAGGTGGTACTCCATACTGTTGTTGTTGGTATTATTGTGTGTGGTGTTTGGTTATTGATGCATCATTCTGTCTGATGCGAGAACTAATGCGAGGTGCGTGTTCTGCTCAAGGTCAAGAATGCGAAAGTGTCCATGTACCAGGGCCGTCCTTTGAGGGTTGCATAGTCGTAGGTGGTACTCCATACTGTTGTTGTTGGTATTATTGTGTGTGGTGGTTGGTTATTGATGCATCATTCTGTCTGATGCGAGTACTAATGCGAGGTGCGTGTTCTGCTCAAGGTCAAGAATGCGAAAGTGTCCATGTACCTGGGCCGTCCTTTGAGGGTTGCGTAGTCGTAGGTGGTACTCCATACTGTTGTTGTTTGTATTATTGTGTGTGGTGGTTGGTTATTGATGCATCATTCTGTCTGATGCGAGAACTAATGCGAGGTGCGTGTTCTGCTCAAGGTCAAGAATGCGAAAGTGTCCATGTACCTGGGCCGTCCTTTGAGGGTTGCGTAGTCGTAGGTGGTACTCCATACTGTTGTTGTTGGTATTATTGTGTGTGGTGGTTGGTTATTGATGCATCATTCTGTCTGATGCGAGAACTAATGCGAGGTGCGTGTTCTGCTCAAAGTCAAGAATGCGAAAGTGTCCATGTACCTGGGCCGTCCTTTGAGGGTTGCGTAGACGTAGATGGTACTCCATACTGTTGCTGTTGGCATTATTGTGTGTGGTGTTTGGTTATTGATGCATCATTCTGTCTGATGCGAGAACTAATGCGAGGTGCGTGTTCTGCTCAAGGTCAAGAATGCGAAAGTGTCCATGTACCTGGGCCGTCCTTTGAGGGTTGCGTAGTCGTAGGTGGTACTCCATACTGTTGTTGTTGGTATTATTATGTGTGGTGGTTGGTTATTGATGCATCATTCTGTCTGATGCGAGAACTAATGCGAGGTGCGTGTTCTGCTCAAAGTCAAGAATGCGAAAGTGTCCATGTACCTGGGCCGTCCTTTGAGGGTTGCGTAGACGTAGATGGTACTCCATACTGTTGCTATTGGCATTATTGTGTGTGGTGTTTGGTTATTGATGCATCATTCTGTCTGATGCGGGTACTAATGCGGGGCGCGTGTTCTACTCAAGGTCAAGAATGCGAAAGTGTCCATGTACCTGGGCCTTTTGAGGGGGTTGCGTAGACGTACGTGGTACTCCATACTGTTGTTGTTGGTATTATTGTGTGTGGTGTTTGGTTATTGATGCATCATTCTGTCTGATGCGAGAACTAATGCGAGGTGCGTGTTCTGCTCAAGGTCAAGGATGCGAAAGTGTCCATGTACCTGGGCCGTCCTTTGAGGGTTTCGTAGACGTAGGTGGTACTCCATACTGTTGTTGTTGGTATTATTGTGTGTGGTGGTTGGTTATTGCAGCATCATTCTGTCTGATGCGAGTACTAATGCAAGGTGCGTTTACTGCTTTCAAAGAGGCCCGTTGGTCTTTAACACTTTCTCGGGCGACAGCGCGACAGGGCTTCTTGCGGAGGGGTTAAGTACCGACTCTGGCTGATCATAAACCCTCTCTGAAACGGAGGTAGTCAGCTATTACGAGAGAGTCAGGTATATACAGTGCTGTCGTTGGGAAAGTATTAGGATCGTAGGGTCAACACTGGTGAGTAGTATGCGCGGGTTTCATTTGCTCCTGCAAAGGTCAAGAATTCGCATGTGTTTGTATACTTGGGCCGTCCTTCGAGGGTTGCGTAGACGTAGGTGGTACTCTATACTGTTGTTGTTGGTATTATTATGTGTGGTGTTCGGTTATTGATGCATCATTCTGTCTGATGCGAGAACTAATGCGAGGTGCGTGTTCTGCTCAAGGTCAAGAATGCGCATGTGTTTGTATACTTGGGCCGTCTTTCGAGGGTTGCGTACACGTAGGTGGTACTCCATACTGTTGTTGGTGGTATTATTGTGTGTGGTGTTCGGTTATTGATGCATCATTCTGTCTGATGCGGGAACTAATACAAGGTGCGTTTTACTGCTTTCAAAGAGGCCCTTTGGTCTTTAACACTTTCCCGGGCGGCAGCGCGACAGGGCTTCTTGCGGAGGGGTTAAGTATCGACTCTGGCTGATCATAAACCCTCTCTGAAACGGAGGTAGTCAGCTATTACGAGAGAGTCAGGTATATACAGTGCTGTCGTTGGGAAAGTATTAGGATCGATGGGTCAACACTGGTGAGTTGTATGCGCGGGTTTCATTTGCACCTGCAAAGGTCAAGAATGCGCATGTGCTTGTATACTTGGGCCTCCTTCGAGGGTTGCGTACACGTAGGTGGTACTCCATACTGTTGTTGTTGGTATTATTGTATGTGGTGTTCGGTTATTTTAGCATCATTCTTGCTGATGCGGGATTTATCGCTAGTCTTTAGACATAGATGGCACATGCTTTTCATGGAATGCGAGAATGAGCGAGTAAGACATCTCGGTTCATCCGTAAGACAGAGATCTTCTCAGTACGGCCTATCTGTGGGTTAAGTATAGGTACGCAGTTTTATGCTCGGTGTGGTGGTTGGGAGGATAAGTTAGGCCAATGGTCAATTGCTTTATGAGCTTAAGTAGCTTTCATGCTACTTAAAAACATAATATCTTTTATCGCTAGTGTTTAGACATAGAATGCATATACTTTCCTTGCAATGCAAGAATGAGTAAGTAAGACCACTCTGTTGAATCGTGTATCAGAGATCATCTTAGTACGACCTATCTGTAGGTTAACTATAGGTGCGCAGTTTTATGCTCGGTGTGGTGGTTGGGAGGAAAAGTTAGGCCAATGGCCAATTGCTTTAGTTGGGCTGTGCTTCGAGGGTTGTTTATGCAAACGTGATACTTCATACTATTATTGTTAGTATTATTGTGTGTGGTGTTCGATTATTGATGAATCATTCTGTCTGATGCGGGTACTAATGCGAGGTGCGTGTTCTGCTCAAGGTCAAGAATGCGAAAGTGTCCATGTACCTGGGCCTTTTGAGGGGGTTGCGTAGACGTACGTGGTACTCCATACTGTTGTTGTTGGTATTATTGTGTGTGGTGTTTGGTTATTGATGCATCATTCTGTCTGATGCGAGAACTAATGCGAGGTGCGTGTTCTGCTCAAGGTCAAGAATGCGAAAGTGTCCATGTACCTGGGCCGTCCTTTGAGGGTTGCGTAGTCGTAGGTGGTACTCCATACTGTTGTTGTTGGTATTATTGTGTGTGGTGGTTGGTTATTGATGCGTCATTCTGTCTGATGCGTGAACTAATGCGAGGTGCGTGTTCTGCTCAAAGTCAAGAATGCGAATGTGTCCATGTACCTGGGCCGTCCTTTGAGGGTTGCGTAGACGTAGATGGTACTCCATACTGTTGCTGTTGGCATTATTGTGTGTGGTTGGTTTTGATGCATCATTCTGTCTGATGCGAGAACTAATGCGAGGTGCGTGTTCTGCTCAAGGTCAAGAATGCGAAAGTGTCCATGTACCTGGGCCATCCTTTGAGGGTTGCGTAGACGTAGATGGTACTCCATACTGTTGCTATTGGCATTATTGTGTGTGGTGTTTGGTTATTGATGCATCATTCTGTCTGATGCGGGTACTAATGCGGGGTGCGTGTTCTGCTCAAGGTCAAGAATGCGAAAGTGTCCATGTACCTGGGCCTTTTGAGGGGGTTGCGTAGACGTACGTGGTACTCCATACTGTTGTTGTTGGTATTATTGTGTGTGGTGTTTGGTTATTGATGCATCATTCTGTCTGATGCGAGAACTAATGCGAGGTGCGTGTTCTGCTCAAGGTCAAGAATGCGAAAGTGTCCATGTACCTGGGCCGTCCTTTGAGGGTTGCGTAGACGTAGGTGGTACTCCATACTGTTGTTGTTGGTATTATTATGTGTGGTGTTCGGTTATTGATAGTCATTCTGTCTGATGCGGGAACTAATGCGAGGTGCGTGTTCTGCTCAAGGTCAAGAATGCGCATGTGTTTGTATACTTGGGCCGTCCTTCGAGGGTTGCGTACACGTAGGTGGTACTCCATACTGTTGTTGTTGGTATTATTGTGTGTGGTGCTCGATTATTGATGCATCATTCTGTCTGATGCGGGTACTAATGCGAGGTGCGTGTTCTGCTCAAGGTCAAGAATGCGAAAGTGTCCATGTACCTGGGCCTTTTGAGGGGGTTGCGTAGACGTACGTGGTACTCCATACTGTTGTTGTTGGTATTATTGTATGTGGTGTTCGGTTATTTTAGCATCATTCTTGCTGATGCGGGATTTATCGCTAGTCTTTAGACATAGATGGCACATGCTTTTCATGGAATGCGAGAATGAGCGAGTAAGACATCTCGGTTCATCCGTAAGACAGAGATCTTCTCAGTACGGCCTATCTGTGGGTTAAGTATAGGTACGCAGTTTTATGCTCGGTGTGGTGGTTGGGAGGATAAGTTAGGCCAATGGTCAATTGCTTTATGAGCTTAAGTAGCTTTCATGCTACTTAAAAACATAATATCTTTTATCGCTAGTGTTTAGACATAGAATGCATATACTTTCCTTGCAATGCAAGAATGAGTAAGTAAGACCACTCTGTTGAATCGTGTATCAGAGATCATCTTAGTACGACCTATCTGTAGGTTAACTATAGGTGCGCAGTTTTATGCTCGGTGTGGTGGTTGGGAGGAAAAGTTAGGCCAATGGCCAATTGCTTTAGTTGGGCTGTGCTTCGAGGGTTGTTTATGCAAACGTGATACTTCATACTATTATTGTTAGTATTATTGTGTGTGGTGTTCGATTATTGATGAATCATTCTGTCTGATGCGGGTACTAATGCGAGGTGCGTGTTCTGCTCAAGGTCAAGAATGCGAAAGTGTCCATGTACCTGGGCCTTTTGAGGGGGTTGCGTAGACGTACGTGGTACTCCATACTGTTGTTGTTGGTATTATTGTGTGTGGTGTTTGGTTATTGATGCATCATTCTGTCTGATGCGAGAACTAATGCGAGGTGCGTGTTCTGCTCAAGGTCAAGAATGCGAAAGTGTCCATGTACCTGGGCCGTCCTTTGAGGGTTGCGTAGTCGTAGGTGGTACTCCATACTGTTGTTGTTGGTATTATTGTGTGTGGTGGTTGGTTATTGATGCGTCATTCTGTCTGATGCGTGAACTAATGCGAGGTGCGTGTTCTGCTCAAAGTCAAGAATGCGAATGTGTCCATGTACCTGGGCCGTCCTTTGAGGGTTGCGTAGACGTAGATGGTACTCCATACTGTTGCTGTTGGCATTATTGTGTGTGGTTGGTTTTGATGCATCATTCTGTCTGATGCGAGAACTAATGCGAGGTGCGTGTTCTGCTCAAGGTCAAGAATGCGAAAGTGTCCATGTACCTGGGCCATCCTTTGAGGGTTGCGTAGACGTAGATGGTACTCCATACTGTTGCTATTGGCATTATTGTGTGTGGTGTTTGGTTATTGATGCATCATTCTGTCTGATGCGGGTACTAATGCGGGGTGCGTGTTCTGCTCAAGGTCAAGAATGCGAAAGTGTCCATGTACCTGGGCCTTTTGAGGGGGTTGCGTAGACGTACGTGGTACTCCATACTGTTGTTGTTGGTATTATTGTGTGTGGTGTTTGGTTATTGATGCATCATTCTGTCTGATGCGAGAACTAATGCGAGGTGCGTGTTCTGCTCAAGGTCAAGAATGCGAAAGTGTCCATGTACCTGGGCCGTCCTTTGAGGGTTGCGTAGACGTAGGTGGTACTCCATACTGTTGTTGTTGGTATTATTATGTGTGGTGTTCGGTTATTGATAGTCATTCTGTCTGATGCGGGAACTAATGCGAGGTGCGTGTTCTGCTCAAGGTCAAGAATGCGCATGTGTTTGTATACTTGGGCCGTCTTTCGAGGGTTGCGTACACGTAGGTGGTACTCCATACTGTTGTTGGTGGTATTATTGTGTGTGGTGTTCGGTTATTGATGCATCATTCTGGCTGATGCGGGAACTAATGCAAGGTTCGTTTACTGCTTTCAAAGAGGCCCTTTGGTCTTTAACACTTTCTCGGGCGACAGCGCGACAGGGCTTCTTGCGGAGGGGTTAAGTATCGACTCTGACTGATCATAAACCCTCTCTGAAACGGAGGTAGTCAGCTATTACGAGAGAGTCAGGTATATACGGTGCTGTCGTTGGGAAAGTATTAGGATCGTTGGGTCAACACTGGTGAGTAGTATGCGCGGGTTTCATTTGCTCCTGCAAAGGTCAGGAATTCGCATGTGTTTGTATACTTGGGCCGTCCTTCGAGGGTTGCGTACACGTAGGTGGTACTCCATACTGTTGTTGTTGGTATTATTGTGTGTGGTGTTCGGTTATTGATGCATCATTCTGGCTGATGCGGGAACAAATGCAAGGTGCGTTTACTGCTTTCAAAGAGGCCCTTAGGTCTTTAACACTTTCTCGGGCGACAGCGCGACAGGGCTTCTTGCGGAGGGGTTAAGTACCGACTCTGGCTGATCATAAACCCTCTCTGAAACGGAGGTAGTAAGCTATTACGAGAGAGTCAGGTATATACAGTGCTGTCGTTGGGAAAGTATTAGGATCGTTGGGTCAACACTGGTGAGTAGTATGCACGGGTTTCATTTGCTCCTGCAAAGGTCAGGAATTCGCATGTGTTTGTATACTTGGGCCGTCCTTCGAGGGTTGCGTACACGTAGGTAGTACTCCATACTGTTGTTGTTGGTATTATTGTGTGTGGTGCTCGATTATTGATGCATCATTCTGTCTGATGCGGGTACTAATGCGAGGTGCGTGTTCTGCTCAAGGTCAAGAATGCGAAAGTGTCCATGTACCTGGGCCTTTTGAGGGGGTTGCGTAGACGTACGTGGTACTCCATACTGTTGTTGTTGGTATTATTGTGTGTGGTGTTTGGTTATTGATGCATCATTCTGTCTGATGCGAGAACTAATGCGAGGTGCGTGTTTTGCTCAAGGTCAAGAATCCGAAAGTGTCCATGTACCTGGGCCGTCCTTTGAGGGTTGCGTAGTCGTAGGTGGTACTCCATACTGTTGTTGTTGGTATTATTGTGTGTGGTGGTTGGTTATTGATGCATCATTCTGTCTGATGCGAGAACTAATGCGAGGTGCGTGTTCTGCTCAAGGTCAAGAATGCGAAAGTGTCCATGTACCTGGGCCGTCCTTTGAGGGTTGCGTAGACGTAGGTAGTACTCCATACTGTTGTTGTTGGTATTATTGTGTGTGGTGTTTGGTTATTGATGCATCATTCTGTCTGATGCGAGAACTAATGCGAGGTGCGTGTTCTGCTCAAGGTCAAGAATGCGAAAGTGTCCATGTACCTGGGCCGTCCTTTGAGGGTTGCGTAGACGTAGGTAGTACTCCATACTGTTGTTGTTGGTATTATTGTGTGTGGTGTTTGGTTATTGATGCATCATTCTGTCTGATGCGAGAACTAATGCGAGGTGCGTGTTCTGCTCAAGGTCAAGAATGCGAAAGTGTCCATGTACCTGGGCCGTCCTTTGAGGGTTGCGTAGTCGTAGGTGGTACTCCATACTGTTGTTGTTGGTATTATTGTGTGTGGTGGTTGGTTATTGATGCATCATTCTGTCTGATGCGAGAACTAATGCGAGGTGCGTGTTCTGCTCAAGGTCAAGAATGCGAAAGTGTCCATGTACCTGGGCCGTCCTTTGAGGGTTGCGTAGACGTAGGTAGTACTCCATACTGTTGTTGTTGGTATTATTGTGTGTGGTGTTTGGTTATTGATGCATCATTCTGTCTGATGCGAGAACTAATGCGAGGTGCGTGTTCTGCTCAAGGTCAAGAATCCGAAAGTGTCCATGTACCTGGGCCGTCCTTTGAGGGTTGCGTAGTCGTAGGTGGTACTCCATGCTGTTGTTGTTGGTATTATTGTGTGTGGTGGTTGGTTATTGATGCATCATTCTGTCTGATGCGAGAACTAATGCGAGGTGCGTGTTCTGCTCAAGGTCAAAAATGCGAAAGTGTCCATGTACCTGGGCCGTCCTTTGAGGGTTGCGTAGTCGTAGGAGGTACTCCATACTGTTGTTGTTGGTATTATTGTGTGTGGTGGTTGGTTATTGATGCATCATTCTGTCTGATGCGAGAACTAATGCGAGGTGCGTGTTCTGCTCAAGGTCAAGAATGCGAAAGTGTCCATGTACCTGGGCCGTCCTTTGAGGGTTGCGTAGTCGTAGGTGGTACTCCATACTGTTGTTGTTGGTATTATTGTGTGTGGTGGTTGGTTATTGATGCATCATTCTGTCTGATGCGAGAACTAATGCGAGGTGCGTGTTCTGCTCAAGGTCAAGAATGCGAAAGTGTCCATGTACCTGGGCCGTCCTTTGAGGGTTGCGTAGACGTAGATGGTACTCCATACTGTTGCTGTTGGCATTATTGTGTGTGGTGTTTGGTTATTGATGCATCATTCTGTCTGATGCGAGAACTAATGCGAGGTGCGTGTTCTGCTCAAGGTCAAGAATGCGAAAGTGTCCATGTACCTGGGCCGTCCTTTGAGGGTTGCGTAGTCGTAGGTGGTACTCCATACTGTTGTTGTTGGTATTATTGTGTGTGGTGGTTGGTTATTGATGCATCATTCTGTCTGATGCGAGAACTAATGCGAGGTGCGTGTTCTGCTCAAGGTCAAGAATGCGAAAGTGTCCATGTACCTGGGCCGTCCTTTGAGGGTTGCGTAGACGTAGGTAGTACTCCATACTGTTGTTGTTGGTATTATTGTGTGTGGTGTTTGGTTATTGATGCATCATTCTGTCTGATGCGAGAACTAATGCGCGGTGCGTGTTCTGCTCAAGGTCAAGAATGCGAAAGTGTCCATGTACCTGGGCCGTTCTTTGAGGGTTGCGTAGACGTAGGTGGTACTCCATACTGTTGTTGTTGGTATTATTATGT
The DNA here is from genome assembly GCA_951805005.1 of Othius punctulatus. NCBI lineage: Eukaryota > Metazoa > Arthropoda > Insecta > Coleoptera > Staphylinidae > Othius > Othius punctulatus. The sequence continues at coordinate 88,123,620 of OX638141.1, read as the reverse complement.
GTGGTGTTCGGTTATTGATGCATCATTCTGTCTGATGCGGGAACTAATGCGAGGTGCGTGTTCTGCTCAAGGTCAAGAATGCGCATGTGTTTGTATACTTGGGCCGTCTTTCGAGGGTTGCGTACACGTAGGTGGTACTCCATACTGTTGTTGGTGGTATTATTGTGTGTGGTGTTCGGTTATTGATGCATCATTCTGTCTGATGCGGGAACTATTGCAAGGTTCGTTAACTGCTTTCAAAGAGGCCCTTTGGTCCTTAACACTTTCTCGGGTGACAGCGCGACAGGGCTTCTTGCGGAGGGGTTAAGTACCGACTCTGGCTGATCATAAACCCTCTCTGAAACGGAGGTAGTCAGCTATTACGAGAGAGTCAGGTATATACAGTGCTGTCGTTGGGAAAGTATTAGGATCGTTGGGTCAACACTGGTGAGTAGTATGCGCTTGTTTCATTTGCTCCTGCAAAGGTCAAGAATTCGCATGTGTTTGTATACTTGGGCCGTCCTTCGAGGGTTGCGTACACGTAGGTGGTACTTCATACTGTTGTTGTTGGTATTATTGTGTGTGGTGTTCGGTTATTGATGCATCATTCTGTCTGATACGGGAACTAATGCGAGGTGCGTGTTCTGCTCAAGGTCAAGAATGCGCATGTGTTTGTATACTTGGGCCGTCTTTCGAGGGTTGCGTACACGTAGGTGGTACTCCATACTGTTGTTGTTTGTATTATTGTGTGTGGTGGTTGGTTATTGATGCATCATTCTGTCTGATGTGAGAACTAATGCGAGGTGCGTGTTCTGCTCAAGGTCAAGAATGCGAAAGTGTCCATGTACCTGGGCCGTCCTTTGAGGGTTGCGTAGTCGTAGGTGGTACTCCATACTGTTGTTGTTGGTATTATTGTATGTGGTGGTTGGTTATTGATGCATCATTCTGTCTGATGCGAGAACTAATGCGAGGTGCGTGTTCTGCTCAAGGTCAAGAATGCGAAAGTGTCCATGTACCTGAGCCGTTCTTTGAGGGTTGCGTAGACGTAGGTAGTACTCCATACTGTTGTTGTTGGTATTATTGTGTGTGGTGTTTGGTTATTGATGCATCATTCTGTCTGATGCGAGAACTAATGCGCGGTGCGTGTTCTGCTCAAGGTCAAGAATGCGAAAGTGTCCATGTACCTGGGCCGTCCATTGAGGGTTGCGTAGACGTAGGTGGTACTCCATACTGTTGTTGTTGGTATTATTATGTGTGGTGTTCGGTTATTGATGCGTCATTCTGTCTGATGCGGGAAATAATGCGAGGTGCGTGTTCTGCTTAAGGTCATGAATGCGCATGTGTTTGTATACTTGGGCCGTCTTTCGAGGGTTGCGTACACGTAGGTGGTACTCCATACTGTTGTTGGTGGTATTATTGTGTGTGGTGTTCGGTTATTGATGCATCATTCTGGCTGATGCGGGAACTAATGCAAGGTTCGTTTACTGCTTTCAAAGAGGCCCTATGGTCTTTAACACTTTCTCGGGCGACAGCGCGACAGGGCTTCTTGCGGAGGGGTTAAGTACCGACTCTGGCTGATCATAAACCCTCTCTGAAACGGAGGTAGTCAGCTATTACGAGAGAGTCAGGTATATACAGTGCTGTCGTTGGGAAAGTATTAGGATCGATGGGTCAACACTGGTGAGTTGTATGCGCGGGTTTCATTTGCACCTGCAAAGGTCAAGAATGCGCATGTGTTTGTATACTTGGGCCTCCTTCGAAGGTTGCGTACACGTAGGTGGTACTCCATACTGTTGTTGTTGGTATTATTGTGTGTGTTGTTCGGTTATTGATGCATCATTCTGGCTGATGCGGGAACTAATGCAAGGTGCGTTTACTGCTTTCAAAGAGGCCCTTTGGTCTTTAACACTTTCTCGGGCGACAGCGCGACAGGGCTTCTTGCGGAGGGGTTAAGTACCGACTCTGGCTGATCATAAACCCTCTCTGAAACGGAGGTAGTCAGCTATTACGAGAGAGTCAGGTATATACAGTGCTGTCGTTGGGAAAGTATTAGGATCGTTGGGTCAACACTGGTGAGTAGTATGCGCGGGTTTCATTTGCTCCTGCAAAGGTCAAGAATTCGCATGTGTTTGTATACTTGGGCCGTCCTTCGAGGGTTGCGTACACGTAGGTGGTACTCCATACTGTTGTTGTTGGTATTATTGTGTGTGTTGTTCGGTTATTGATGCATCATTCTGGCTGATGCGGGAACTAATGCAAGGTGCGTTTACTGCTTTCAAAGAGACCCTTTGGTCTTTAACACTTTCTCGGGCGACAGCGCGACAGGGCTTCTTGCGGAGGGGTTAAGTACCGACTCTGGCTGATCATAAACCCTCTCTGAAACGGAGGTAGTCAGCTATTACGAGAGAGTCAGGTATATACAGTGCTGTCGTTGGGAAAGTATTAGGATCGATGGGTCAACACTGGTGAGTTGTATGCGCGGGTTTCATTTGCACCTGCAAAGGTCAAAAATGCGCATGTGTTTGTATACTTGGGCCTCCTTCGAGGGTTGCGTACACGTAGGTGGTACTCCATACTGTTGTTGTTGGTATTATTGTGTGTGGTGTTCGGTTATTGATGCATCATTCTGGCTGATGCGGGAACTAATGCAAGGTGCGTTTACTGCTTTCAAAGAGGCCCTTTGGTCTTTAACACTTTCTCGGGCGACAGCGCGACAGGGCTTCTTGCGAAGGGGTTAAGTACCGACTCTGGCTGATCATAAACCCTCTCTGAAACGGAGGTAGTCAGCTATTACGAGAGAGTCAGGTATATACAGTACTGTCGTTGGGAAAGTATTAGGATCGATGGGTCAACACTGGTGAGTTGTATGCGCGGGTTTCATTTGCACCTGCAAAGGTCAAGAATGCGCATGTGCTTGTATACTTGGGCCTCCTTCGAGGGTTGCGTACACGTAGGTGGTACTCCATACTGTTGTTGTTGGTATTATTGTATGTGGTGTTCGGTTATTTTAGCATCATTCTTGCTGATGCGGGATTTATCGCTAGTCTTTAGACATAGATGGCACATGCTTTTCATGGAATGCGAGAATGAGCGAGTAAGACATCTCGGTTCATCCGTAAGACAGAGATCTTCTCAGTACGGCCTATCTGTGGGTTAAGTATAGGTGCGCAGTTTTATGCTCGGTGTGGTGGTTGGGAGGAAAAGTTAGGCCAATGGTCAATTGCTTTATGAGCTAAAGTAGCTTTCATGCTACTTAAAAACATAATATCTTTTATCGCTAGTGTTTAGACATAGAATGCATATACTTTCCTTGCAATGCAAGAATGAGTAAGTAAGACCACTCTGTTGAATCGTGTATCAGAGATCATCTTAGTACGACCTATCTGTAGGTTAACTATAGGTGCGCAGTTTTATGCTCGGTGTGGTGGTTGGGAGGAAAAGTTAGGCCAATGGCCAATTGCTTTAGTTGGGCTGTGCTTCGAGGGTTGTTTATGCATACGTGATACTTCATACTATTATTGTTAGTATTATTGTGTGTGGTGTTCGATTATTGATGAATCATTCTGTCTGATGCGGGTACTAATGCGAGTTGCGTGTTCTGCTCAAGGTCAAGAATGCGAAAGTGTCCATGTACCTGGGCCTTTTGAGGGGGTTGCGTAGACGTACGTGGTACTCCATACTGTTGTTGTTGGTATTATTGTGTGTGGTGTTTGGTTATTGATGCAACATTCTGTCTGATGCGAGAACTAATGCGAGGTGCGTGTTCTGCTCAAGGTCAAGAATCCGAAAGTGTCCATGTACCTGGGCCGTCCTTTGAGGGTTGCGTAGTCGTAGGTGGTACTCCATACTGTTGTTGTTGGTATTATTGTGTGTGGTGGTTGGTTATTGATGCATCATTCTGTCTGATGCGAGAACTAATGCGAGGTGCGTGTTCTGCTCAAGGTCAAGAATGCGAAAGTGTTCATGTACCTGGGCCGTCCTTTGAGGGTTGCGTACACGTAGGTGGTACTCCATACTGTTGTTGTTGGTATTATTGTGTGTGGTGTTTGGTTATTGATGCATCATTCTGTCTGATGCGAGAACTAATGCGAGGTGCGTGTTCTGCTCAAGGTCAAGAATGCGAAAGTGTCCATGTACCAGGGCCGTCCTTTGAGGGTTGCATAGTCGTAGGTGGTACTCCATACTGTTGTTGTTGGTATTATTGTGTGTGGTGGTTGGTTATTGATGCATCATTCTGTCTGATGCGAGTACTAATGCGAGGTGCGTGTTCTGCACAAGGTCAAGAATGCGAAAGTGTCCATGTACCTGGGCCGTCCTTTGAGGGTTGCGTAGTCGTAGGTGGTACTCCATACTGTTGTTGTTTGTATTATTGTGTGTGGTGGTTGGTTATTGATGCATCATTCTGTCTGATGCGAGAACTAATGCGAGGTGCGTGTTCTGCTCAAGGTCAAGAATGCGAAAGTGTCCATGTACCTGGGCCGTCCTATGAGGGTTGCGTAGTCGTAGGTGGTACTCCATACTGTTGTTGTTGGTATTATTGTGTGTGGTGGTTGGTTATTGGTGCATCATTCTGTCTGATGCGAGAACTAATGCGAGGTGCGTGTTCTGCTCAAAGTCAAGAATGCGAAAGTGTCCATGTACCTGGGCCGTCCTTTGAGGGTTGCGTAGACGTAGATGGTACTCCATACTGTTGCTGTTGGCATTATTGTGTGTGGTGTTTGGTTATTGATGCATCATTCTGTCTGATGCGAGAACTAATGCGAGGTGCGTGTTCTGCTCAAGGTCAAGAATGCGAAAGTGTCCATGTACCTGGGCCGTCCTTTGAGGGTTGCGTAGTCGTAGGTGGTACTCCATACTGTTGTTGTTTGTATTATTGTGTGTGGTGGTTGGTTATTGATGCATCATTCTGTCTGATGCGAGAACTAATGCGAGGTGCGTGTTCTGCTCAAAGTCAAGAATGCGAAAGTGTCCATGTACCTGGGCCATCCTTTGAGGGTTGCGTAGACGTAGATGGTACTCCATACTGTTGCTATTGGCATTATTGTGTGTGGTGTTTGGTTATTGATGCATCATTCTGTCTGATGCGGGTACTAATGCGGGGTGCGTGTTCTACTCAAGGTCAAGAATGCGAAAGTGTCCATGTACCTGGGCCTTTTGAGGGGGTTGCGTAGACGTACGTAGTACTCCATACTGTTGTTGTTGGTATTATTGTGTGTGGTGTTTGGTTATTGATGCATCATTCTGTCGGATGCGAGAACTAATGCGAGGTGCGTGTTCTGCTCAAGGTCAAGAATGCGAAAGTGTCCATGTACCTGGGCCGTCCTTTGAGGGTTTCGTAGACGTAGGTGGTACTCCATACTGTTGTTGTTGGTATTATTGTGTGTGGTGGTTGGTTATTGCAGCATCATTCTGTCTGATGCGAGAAATAATGCAAGGTGCGTTTACTGCTTTCAAAGAGGCCCGTTGGTCTTTAACACTTTCTCGGGCGACAGCGCGACAGGGCTTCTTGCGGAGGGGTTAAGTACCGACTCTGGCTGATCATAAACCCTCTCTGAAACGGAGGTAGTCAGCTATTACGAGAGAGTCAGGTATATACAGTGCTGTCGTTGGGAAAGTATTAGGATCGTAGGGTCAACACTGGTGAGTAGTATGCGCGGGTTTCATTTGCTCCTGCAAAGGTCAAGAATTCGCATGTGTTTGTATACTTGGGCCGTCCTTCGAGGGTTGCGTAGACGTAGGTGGTACTCTATACTGTTGTTGTTGGTATTATTATGTGTGGTGTTCGGTTATTGATGCATCATTCTGTCTGATGCGAGAACTAATGCGAGGTGCGTGTTCTGCTTTCAAAGAGGCCCTTTGGTCTTTAACACTTTCTCGGGCGGCAGCGCGACAGGGCTTCTTGCGGAGGGGTTAAGTACCGACTCTGGCTGATCATAAACCCTCTCTGAAACGGAGGTAGTCAGCTATTACGAGAGAGTCAGGTATATACAGTGCTGTCGTTGGGAAAGTATTAGGATCGTTGGGTCAACACTGGTGAGTAGTATGCGCGGGTTTCATTTGCTCCTGCATAGGTCAAGAATTCGCATGTGTTTGTATACTTGGGCCGTCCTTCGAGGGTTGCGTACACGTAGGTGGTACTCCATACTGTTGTTGTTGGTATTATTGTGTGTGTTGTTCGGTTATTGATGCATCATTCTGGCTGATGCGGGAACTAATGCAAGGTGCGTTTACTGCTTTCAAAGAGGCCCTTTGGTCTTTAACACTTTCTCGGGCGACAGCGCGACAGGGCTTCTTGCGGAGGGGTTAAGTATCGACTCTGGCTGATCATAAACCCTCTCTGAAACGGAGGTAGTCAGCTATTACGAGAAAGTCAGGTATATACAGTGCTGTCGTTGGGAAAGTATTAGGATCGATGGGTCACCACTGGTGAGTTGTATGCGCGGGTTTCATTTGCACCTGCAAAGGTCAAGAATGCGCATGTGTTTGTATACTTGGGCCTCCTTCGAGGGTTGCGTACACGTAGGTGGTACTCCATACTGTTGTTGTTGGTATTATTGTGTGTGGTGTTCGGTTATTGATGCATCATTCTGTCTGATGCGGGAACTAATGCAAGGTGCGTTTTACTGCTTTCAAAGAGGCCCTTTGGTCTTTAACACTTTCTCGGGCGACAGCGCGACAGGGCTTCTTGCGGAGGGGTTAAGTATCGACTCTGGCTGATCATAAACCCTCTCTGAAACGGAGGTAGTCAGCTATTACGAGAGAGTCAGGTATATACAGTGCTGTCGTTGGGAAAGTATTAGGATCGTAGGGTCAACACTGGTGAGTAGTATGCGCGGGTTTCATTTGCTCCTGCAAAGGTCAAGAATTCGCATGTGTTTGTATACTTGGGCCGTCCTTCGAGGGTTGCGTAGACGTAGGTGGTACTCTATACTGTTGTTGTTGGTATTATTATGTGTGGTGTTCGGTTATTGATGCATCATTCTGTCTGATGCGAGAACTAATGCGAGGTGCGTGTTCTGCTCAAAGTCAAGAATGCGAAAGTGTCCATGTACCTGGGCCGTCCTTTGAGGGTTGCGTAGACGTAGATGGTACTCCATACTGTTGCTATTGGCATTATTGTGTGTGGTGTTTGGTTATTGATGCATCATTCTGTCTGATGCGGGTACTAATGCGGGGTGCGTGTTCTACTCAAGGTCAAGAATGCGAAAGTGTCCATGTACCTGGGCCTTTTGAGGGGGTTGCGTAGACGTACGTGGTACTCCATACTGTTGTTGTTGGTATTATTGTGTGTGGTGTTTGGTTATTGATGCATCATTCTGTCTGATGCGAGAACTAATGCGAGGTGCGTGTTCTGCTCAAGGTCAAGAATGCGAAAGTGTCCATGTACCTGGGCCGTCCTTTGAGGGTTTCGTAGACGTAGGTGGTACTCCATACTGTTGTTGTTGGTATTATTGTGTGTGGTGGTTGGTTATTGCAGCATCATTCTGTCTGATGCGAGAAATAATGCAAGGTGCGTTTACTGCTTTCAAAGAGGCCCGTTGGTCTTTAACACTTTCTCGGGCGACAGCGCGACAGGGCTTCTTGCGGAGGGGTTAAGTACCGACTCTGGCTGATCATAAACCCTCTCTGAAACGGAGGTAGTCAGCTATTACGAGAGAGTCAGGTATATACAGTGCTGTCGTTGGGAAAGTATTAGGATCGTTGGGTCAACACTGGTGAGTAGTATGCGCGGGTTTCATTTGCTCCTGCATAGGTCAAGTATTCGCATGTGTTTGTATACTTGGGCCGTCCTTCGAGGGTTGCGTACACGTAGGTGGTACTCCATACTGTTGTTGTTGGTATTATTGTGTGTGTTGTTCGGTTATTGATGCATCATTCTGGCTGATGCGGGAACTAATGCAAGGTGCGTTTACTGCTTTCAAAGAGGCCCTTTGGTCTTTAACACTTTCTCGGGCGACAGCGCGACAGGGCTTCTTGCGGAGGGGTTAAGTATCGACTCTGGCTGATCATAAACCCTCTCTGAAACGGAGGTAGTCAGCTATTACGAGAAAGTCAGGTATATACAGTGCTGTCGTTGGGAAAGTATTAGGATCGATGGGTCACCACTGGTGAGTTGTATGCGCGGGTTTCATTTGCACCTGCAAAGGTCAAGAATGCGCATGTGTTTGTATACTTGGGCCTCCTTCGAGGGTTGCGTACACGTAGGTGGTACTCCATACTGTTGTTGTTGGTATTATTGTGTGTGGTGTTCGGTTATTGATGCATCATTCTGTCTGATGCGGGAACTAATGCAAGGTGCGTTTTACTGCTTTCAAAGAGGCCCTTTGGTCTTTAACACTTTCTCGGGCGACAGCGCGACAGGGCTTCTTGCGGAGGGGTTAAGTATCGACTCTGGCTGATCATAAACCCTCTCTGAAACGGAGGTAGTCAGCTATTACGAGAGAGTCAGGTATATACAGTGCTGTCGTTGGAAAAGTATTAGGATCGTTGGGTCAACACTGGTGAGTAGTATGCACGGGTTTCATTTGCTCCTGCAAAGGTCAGGAATTCGCATGTGTTTGTATACTTGGGCCGTCCTTCGAGGGTTGCGTACACGTAGGTGGTACTCCATACTGTTGTTGTTGGTATTATTGTGTGTGGTGCTCGATTATTGATGCATCATTCTGTCTGATGCGGGTACTAATGCGAGGTGCGTGTTCTGCTCAAGGTCAAGAATGCGAAAGTGTCCATGTACCTGGGCCTTTTGAGGGGGTTGCGTAGACGTACGTGGTACTCCATACTGTTGTTGTTGGTATTATTGTGTGTGGTGTTTGGTTATTGATGCATCATTCTGTCTGATGCGAGAACTAATGCGAGGTGCGTGTTCTGCTCAAGGTCAAGAATCCGAAAGTGTCCATGTACCTGGGCCGTCCTTTGAGGGTTGCGTAGTCGTAGGTGGTACTCCATACTGTTGTTGTTGGTATTATTGTGTGTGGTGGTTGGTTATTGATGCATCATTCTGTCTGATGCGAGAACTAATGCGAGGTGCGTGTTCTGCTCAAGGTCAAGAATGCGAAAGTGTCCATGTACCTGGGCCGTCCTTTGAGGGTTGCGTAGACGTAGGTAGTACTCCATACTGTTGTTGTTGGTATTATTGTGTGTGGTGTTTGGTTATTGATGCATCATTCTGTCTGATGCGAGAACTAATGCGAGGTGCGTGTTCTGCTCAAGGTCAAGAATGCGAAAGTGTCCATGTACCTGGGCCGTCCTTTGAGGGTTGCGTAGTCGTAGGTGGTACTCCATACTGTTGTTGTTGGTATTATTGTGTGTGGTGGTTGGTTATTGATGCATCATTCTGTCTGATGCGAGAACTAATGCGAGGTGCGTGTTCTGCTCAAGGTCAAGAATGCGAAAGTGTCCATGTACCTGGGCCGTCCTTTGAGGGTTGCGTAGACGTAGGTAGTACTCCATACTGTTGTTGTTGGTATTATTGTGTGTGGTGTTTCGTTATTGATGCATCATTCTGTCTGATGCGAGAACTAATGCGAGGTGCGTGTTCTGCTCAAGGTCAAGAATCCGAAAGTGTCCATGTACCTGGGCCGTCCTTTGAGGGTTGCGTAGTCGTAGGTGGTACTCCATGCTGTTGTTGTTGGTATTATTGTGTGTGGTGGTTGGTTATTGATGCATCATTCTGTCTGATGCGAGAACTAATGCGAGGTGCGTGTTCTGCTCAAGGTCAAGAATGCGAAAGTGTCCATGTACCTGGGCCGTCCTTTGAGGGTTGCGTAGTCGTAGGAGGTACTCCATACTGTTGTTGTTGGTATTATTGTGTGTGGTGGTTGGTTATTGATGCATCATTCTGTCTGATGCGAGAACTAATGCGAGGTGCGTGTTCTGCTCAAGGTCAAGAATGCGAAAGTGTCCATGTACCTGGACCGTTCTTTGAGGGTTGCGTAGTCGTAGGAGGTACTCCATAATGTTGTTGTTGGTATTATTGTGTGTGGTGGTTGGTTATTGATGCATCATTCTGTCTGATGCGAGAACTAATGCGAGGTGCGTGTTCTGCTCAAGGTCAAGAATGCGAAAGGGTCCATGTACCTGGGCCGTCCTTTGAGGGTTGCGTAGTCGTAGGTGGTACTCCATACTGTTGTTGTTGGTATTATTGTGTGTGGTGGTTGGTTATTGATGCATCATTCTGTCTGATGCGAGAACTAATGCGAGGTGCGTGTTCTGCTCAAGGTCAAGAATGCGAAAGTGTCCATGTACCTGGGCCGTCCTTTGAGGGTTGCGTAGTCGTAGGTGGTACTCCATACTGTTGTTGTTGGTATTATTGTGTGTGGTGGTTGGTTATTGATGCATCATTCTGTCTGATGCGAGAACTAATGCGAGGTGCGTGTTCTGCTCAAGGTCAAGAATGCGAAAGTGTCCATGTACCTGGGCCGTCGTTTGAGGGTTGCGTAGACGTAGATGGTACTCCATACTGTTGCTGTTGGCATTATTGTGTGTGGTGTTTGGTTATTGATGCATCATTCTGTCTGATGCGAGAACTAATGCGAGGTGCGTGTTCTGCTCAAGGTCAAGAATGCGCATGTGTTTGTATACTTGGGCCGTCTTTCGAGGGTTGCGTACACGTAGGTGGTACTCCATACTGTTGTTGGTGGTATTATTGTGTGTGGTGTTCGGTTATTGATGCATCATTCTGTCTGATGCGGGAACTATTGCAAGGTTCGTTAACTGCTTTCAAAGAGGCCCTTTGGTCTTTAACACTTTCTCGGGCGACAGCGCGACAGGGCTTCTTGCGGAGGGGTTAAGTACCGACTCTGGCTGATCATAAACCCTCTCTGAAACGGAGGTAGTCAGCTATTACGAGAGAGTCAGGTATATACAGTGCTGTCGTTGGGAAAGTATTAGGATCGTTGGGTCAACACTGGTGAGTAGTATGCGCTTGTTTCATTTGCTCCTGCAAAGGTCAAGAATTCGCATGTGTTTGTATACTTGGGCCGTCCTTCGAGGGTTGCGTACACGTAGGTGGTACTCCATACTGTTGTTGTTGGTATTATTGTGTGTGGTGTTCGGTTATTGATGCATCATTCTGTCTGATACGGGAACTAATGCGAGGTGCGTGTTCTGCTCAAGGTCAAGAATGCGCATGTGTTTGTATACATGGGCCGTCTTTCGAGGGTTGCGTACACGTAGGTGGTACTCCATACTGTTGTTGTTTGTATTATTGTGTGTGGTGGTTGGTTATTGATGCATCATTCTGTCTGATGCGAGAACTAATGCGAGGTGCGTGTTCTGCTCAAGGTCAAGAATGCGAAAGTGTCCATGTACCTGGGCCGTCCTTTGAGGGTTGCGTAGTCGTAGGTGGTACTCCATACTGTTGTTGTTGGTATTATTGTGTGTGGTGGTTGGTTATTGATGCATCATTCTGTCTGATGCGAGAACTAATGCGAGGTGCGTGTTCTGCTCAAGGTCAAGAATGCGAAAGTGTCCATGTACCTGAGCCGTTCTTTGAGGGTTGCGTAGACGTAGGTAGTACTCCATACTGTTGTTGTTGGTATTATTGTGTGTGGTGTTTGGTTATTGATGCATCATTCTGTCTGATGCGAGAACTAATGCGCGGTGCGTGTTCTGCTCAAGGTCAAGAATGCGAAAGTGTCCATGTACCTGGGCCGTCCTTTGAGGGTTGCGTAGACGTAGGTGGTACTCCATACTGTTGTTGTTGGTATTATTATGTGTGGTGTTCGGTTATTGATGCATCATTCTGTCTGATGCGGGAACTAATGCGAGGTGCGTGTTCTGCTCAAGGTCAAGAATGCGCATGTGTTTGTATACTTGGGCCGTCTTTCGAGGGTTGCGTACACGTAGGTGGTACTCCATACTGTTGTTGGTGGTATTATTGTGTGTGGTGTTCGGTTATTGATGCATCATTCTGGCTGATGCGGGAACTAATGCAAGGTTCGTTTACTGCTTTCAAAGAGGCCCTTTGGTCTTTAACACTTTCTCGGGCGACAGCGCGACAGGGCTTCTTGCGGAGGGGTTAAGTACCGACTCTGGCTGATCATAAACCCTCTCTGAAACGGAGGTAGTCAGCTATTACGAGAGAGTCAGGTATATACAGTGCTGTCGTTGGGAAAGTATTAGGATCGATGGGTCAACACTGGTGAGTTGTATGCGCGGGTTTCATTTGCACCTGCAAAGGTCAAGAATGCGCATGTGTTTGTATACTTGGGCCTCCTTCGAGGGTTGCGTACACGTAGGTGGTACTCCATGCTGTTGTTGTTGGTATTATTGTGTGTGGTGTTCGGTTATTGATGCATCATTCTGTCTGATGCGGGAACTAATGCAAGGTGCGTTTTACTGCTTTCAAAGAGGCCCTTTGGTCTTTAACACTTTCTCGGGCGACAGCGCGACAGGGCTTCTTGCGGAGGGGTTAAGTACCGACTCTGGCTGATCATAAACCCTCTCTGAAACGGTGGTAGTCAGCTATTACGAGAGAGTCAGGTATATACAGTGCTGTCGTTGGGAAAGTATTAGGATCGTTGGGTCAACACTGGTGAGCAGTATGCGCGGGTTTCATTTGCTCCTGCAAAGGTCAGGAATTCGCATGTGTTTGTATACTTGGGCCGTCCTTCGAGGGTTGCGTACACGTAGGTGGTACTCCATACTGTTGTTGTTGGTATTATTGTGTGTGGTGTTCGGTTATTGATGCATCATTCTGGCTGATGCGGGAACAAATGCAAGTTGCGTTTACTGCTTTCAAAGAGGCCCTTTGGTCTTTAACACTTTCTCGGGCGACAGCGCGACAGGGCTTCTTGCGGAGGGGTTAAGTACCGACTCTGGCTGATCATAAACCCTCTCTGAAACGGAGGTAGTCAGCTATTACGAGAGAGTCAGGTATATACAGTGCTGTCGTTGGGAAAGTATTAGGATCGATGGGTCAACACTGGTGAGTTGTATGCGCGGGTTTCATTTGCACCTGCAAAGGTCAAGAATGCGCATGTGTTTGTATACTTGGGCCTCCTTCGAGGGTTGCGTACACGTAGGTGGTACTCCATACTGTTGTTGTTGGTATTATTGTGTGTGGTGTTCGGTTATTGATGCATCATTCTGTCTGATGCGGGAACTAATGCAAGGTGCGTTTTACTGCTTTCAAAGAGGCCCGTTGGTCTTTAACACTTTCTCGGGCGACAGCGCGACAGGGCTTCTTGCGGAGGGGTTAAGTATCGACTCTGGCTGATCATAAACCCTCTCTGAAACGGAGGTAGTCAGCTATTACGAGAGAGTCAGGTATATACAGTGCTGTCGTTAGGAAAGTATTAGGATCGATGGGTCAACACTGGTGAGTTGTATGCGCGGGTTTCATTTGCACCTGCAAAGGTCAAGAATGCGCATGTGTTTGTATACTTGGGCCGTCCTTCGAGGGTTGCGTACACGTAGGTGGTACTCCATACTGTTGATATTGGTATTATTGTGTGTGGTGTTCGATTATTGATGCATCATTCTGTCTGATGCGGGAACTAATGCGAGGTGCGTGTTCTGCTCAAGGTCAAGAATGCGAATGTGTCCATGTACCTGGGCCGTCCTTTGAGGGTTGCGTAGACGTATGTGGCACTCCATACTGTTGATGTTGGTATTATTGTGTGTGGTGTTCGATATTGATGCATCATTCTGTCTGATGCGGGAACTAATGCGAGGTGCGTGTTCTGCTCAAGGTCAAGAACGCGAAAGTGTCCATGTACCTGGGTCTTTTGAGGGGGTTGCGTAGACGTACGTGGTACTCCATACTGTTGTTGTTGGTATTATTGTGTGTGGTGTTTGGTTATTGATGCATCATTCTGTCTGATGCGAGAACTAATGCGAGGTGCGTGTTCTGCTCAAGGTCAAGAATCCGAAAGTGTCCATGTACCTGGGCCGTCCTTTGAGGGTTGCGTAGTTGTAGGTGGTACTCCATACTGTTGTTGTTGGTATTATTGTGTGTAGTGGTTGGTTATTGATGCATCATTCTGTCTGATGCGAGAACTAATGCGAGGTGCGTGTTCTGCTCAAGGTCAAGAATGCGAAAGTGTCCATGTACCTGGGCCGTCCTTTGAGGGTTGCGTAGACGTAGGTAGTACTCCATACTGTTGTTGTTGGTATTATTGTGTGTGGTGTTTGGTTATTGATGCATCATTCTGTCTGATGCGAGAACTAATGCGAGGTGCGTGTTCTGCTCAAGGTCAAGAATCCGAAAGTGTCCATGTACCTGGGCCGTCCTTTGAGGGTTGCGTAGTCGTAGGTGGTACTCCATACTGTTGTTGTTGGTATTATTGTGTGTGGTGGTTGGTTATTGATGCATCATTCTGTCTGATGCGAGAACTAATGCGAGGTGCGTGTTCTGCTCAAGGTCAAGAATGCGAAAGTGTCCATGTACCTGGGCCGTCCTTTGAGGGTTGCGTAGTCGTAGGTGGTACTCCATACTGTTGTTGTTGGTATTATTGTGTGTGGTGGTTGGTTATTCATGCATCATTCTGTCTGATGCGAGAACTAATGCGAGGTGCGTGTTCTGCTCAAGGTCAAGAATGCGAAAGTGTCCATGTACCTGGGCCGTCCTTTGAGGGTTGCGTAGACGTAGATGGTACTCCATACTGTTGCTGTTGGCATTATTGTGTGTGGTGTTTGGTTATTGATGCATCATTCTGTCTGATGCGAGAACTAATGCAAGGTGCGTGTTCTGCTCAAGGTCAAAAATGCGAAAGTGTCCATGTACCTGGGCCGTCCTTTGAGGGTTGCGTAGACGTAGATGGTACTCCATACTGTTGCTGTTGGCATTACTGTGTGTGGTGTTTGGTTATTGATGCATCATTCTGTCTGATGCGGGTACTAATGCGAGGTGCGTGTTCTGCTCAAGGTCAAGAATGCGAAAGTGTCCATGTACCTAGGCCTTTTGAGGGGGTTGCGTAGACGTACGTGGTACTCCATACTGTTGTTGTTGGTATTATTGTGTGTGGTGTTTGCTTATTGATGCATCATTCTGTCTGATGCGGGTACTAATGCGAGGTGCGTGTTCTGCTCAAGGTCAAGAATGCGAAGGTGTCCATGTACCTGGGCCGTCCTTTGAGGGTTGCGTAGACGTAGGTGGTACTCCATACTGTTGTTGTTGGTATTATTGTGTGTGGTGGTTGGTTATTGATGCATCATTCTGTCTGATGCGAGAACTAATGCGAGGTGCGTGTTCTGCTCAAGGTCAAGAATGCGAAAGTGTCCATGTACCTAGGCCTTTTGAGGGGGTTGCGTAGTCGTAGGTGGTACTCCATACTGTTGTTGTTGGTATTATTGTGTGTGGTGGTTGGTTATTGATGCATCATTCTGTCTGATGCGAGAACTAATGCGAGGTGCGTGTTCTGCTCAAAGTCAAGAATGCGAAAGTGTCCATGTACCTGGGCCGTCCTTTGAGTGTTGCGTAGACGTAGATGGTACTCCATACTGTTGCTGTTGGCATTATTGTGTGTGGTGTTTGGTTATTGATGCATCATTCTGTCTGATGCGAGAACTAATGCGAGGTGCGTGTTCTGCTCAAGGTCAAGAATGCGAAAATGTCCATGTACCTGGGCCGTCCTTTGAGGGTTGCGTAGACGTAGATGGTACTCCATACTGTTGCTGTTGGCATTATTGTGTGTGGTGTTTGGTTATTGATGCATCATTCTGTCTGATGCGGGTACTAATGCGGGGTGCGTGTTCTGCTCAAGGTCAAGAATGCGAAAGTGTCTATGTACCTGGGCCTTTTGAGGGGGTTGCGTAGACGTACGTGGTACTCCATACTGTTGTTGTTGGTATTATTGTGTGTGGTGTTTGGTTATTGATGCATCATTCTGTCTGATGCGAGTACTAATGCGAGGTGCGTGTTCTGCTCAAGGTCAAGAATGCGAAAGTGTCCATGTACCTGGGCCGTCCTTTGAGGGTTGCGTAGACGTAGGTGGTACTCCATACTGTTGTTGTTGGTATTATTGTGTGTGGTGGTTGGTTATTGATGCATCATTCTGTCTGATGCGAGAACTAATGCGAGGTGCGTGTTCTGCTCAAGGTCAAGAATGCGAAAGTGTACATGTACCTGGGCCGTCCTTTGAGGGTTGCGTAGACGTAGGTGGTACTCCATACTGTTGTTGTTGGTATTATTATGTGTGGTGTTCGGTTATTGATGCATCATTCTGTCTGATGCGGGAACTAATGCGATGTGCGTGTTCTGCTCAAGGTCAAGAATGCGCATGTATTTTTATACTTGGGCCGTCTTTCGAGGGTTGCGTACACGTAGGTGGTACTCCATACTGTTGTTGTTGGTATTATTGTGTTAGTTGTTCGGTTATTGATGCATCATTCTGGCTGATGCGGGAACTCATGCAAGGTGCGTTTACTGCTTTCAAAGAGGCCCTTTGGTCTTTAACACTTTCTCGGGCGACAGCGCGACAGGGCTTCTTGCGGAGGGGTTAAGTACCGACTCTGGCTGATCATAAACCCTCTCTCAAACGGAGGTAGTCAGCTATTACGAGAGAGTCAGGTATATACAGTGCTGTCGTTGGGAAAGTATTAGGATCGTTGGGTCAACACTGGTGAGTAGTATGCGCGGGTTTCATTTGCTCCTGCAAAGGTCAAGAATTCGCATGTGTTTGTATACTTGGGCCGTCCTTCGAGGGTTGCGTACACGTAGGTAGTACTCCATACTGTTGTTGTTGGTATTATTGTGTGTGTTGTTCGGTTATTGATGCATCATTCTGGCTGATGCGGGAACTCATGCAAGGTGCGTTTACTGCTTTCAAAGAGGCCCTTTGGTCTTTAACACTTTCTCGGGCGACAGCGCGACAGGGCTTCTTGCGGAGGGGTTAAGTACCGACTCTGGCTGATCATAAACCCTCTCTGAAACGGAGGTAGTCAGCTATTACGAGAGAGTCAGGTATATACAGTGCTGTCGTTCGGAAAGTATTAGGATCGTAGGGTCAACACTGGTGAGAAGTATGCGCGGGTTTCATTTGCTCCTGCAAAGGTCGAGAATTCGCATGTGTTTGTATACTTGGGCCGTCCTTCGAGGGTTGCGTACACGTAGGTGGTACTCCATACTGTTGTTGTTGGTATTATTGTGTTAGTTGTTCGGTTATTGATGCATCATTCTGGCTGATGCGGGAACTAATGCAAGCTGCGTTTACTGCTTTCAAAGAGGCCCGTTGGTCTTTAACACTTTCTCGGGCGACAGCGCGACAGGGCTTCTTGCGGAGGGGTTAAGTACCGACTCTGGCTGATCATAAACCCTCTCTGAAACGGAGGTAGTCAGCTATTACGAGAGAGTCAGGTATATACAGTGCTGTCGTTGGGAAAGTATTAGGATCGTAGGGTCAACACTGGTGAGTAGTATGCGCGGGTTTCATTTGCTCCTGCAAAGTTCAAGAATTCGCATGTGTTTGTATACTTGGGCCGTCCTTCGAGGGTTGCGTACACGTAGGTAGTACTCCATACTGTTGTTGTTGGTATTATTGTGTGTGGTGTTCGGTTATTGATGCATCATTCTGTCTGATGCGGGAACTAATGCGAGGTGCGTGTTCTGCTCAAGGTCAAGAATGCGCATGTGTTTGTATACTTGGGCCGTCTTTCGAGGGTTGCGTACACGTAGGTGGTACTCCATACTGTTGTTGGTGGTATTATTGTGTGTGGTGTTCGGTTATTGATGCATCATTCTGGCTGATGCGGGAACTAATGCAAGGTTCGTTTACTGCTTTCAAAGAGGCCCTTTGGTCTTTAACACTTTCTCGGGCGACAGCGCGACAGGGCTTCTTGCGGAGGGGTTAAGTACCGACTCTGGCTGATCATAAACCCTCTCTGAAACGGAGGTAGTCAGCTATTACGAGAGAGTCAGGTATATACAGTGCTGTCGTTGGGAAAGTATTAGGATCGATGGGTCAACACTGGTGAGTTGTATGCGCGGGTTTCATTTGCACCTGCAAAGGTCAAGAATGCGCATGTGTTTGTATACTTGGGCCTCCTTCGAGGGTTGCGTACACGTAGGTGGTACTCCATACTGTTGTTGTTGGTATTATTGTGTGTGGTGTTCGGTTATTGATGCATCATTCTGTCTGATGCGGGAACTAATGCAAGGTGCGTTTTACTGCTTTCAAAGAGGCCCTTTGGTCTTTAACACTTTCTCGGGCGACAGCGCGACAGGGCTTCTTGCGGAGGGGTTAAGTACCGACTCTGGCTGATCATAAACCCTCTCTGAAACGGTGGTAGTCAGCTATTACGAGAGAGTCAGGTATATACAGTGCTGTCGTTGGGAAAGTATTAGGATCGTTGGGTCAACACTGGTGAGCAGTATGCGCGGGTTTCATTTGCTCCTGCAAAGGTCAGGAATTCGCATGTGTTTGTATACTTGGGCCGTCCTTCGAGGGTTGCGTACACGTAGGTGGTACTCCATACTGTTGTTGTTGGTATTATTGTGTGTGGTGTTCGGTTATTGATGCATCATTCTGGCTGATGCGGGAACAAATGCAAGTTGCGTTTACTGCTTTCAAAGAGGCCCTTTGGTCTTTAACACTTTCTCGGGCGACAGCGCGACAGGGCTTCTTGCGGAGGGGTTAAGTACCGACTCTGGCTGATCATAAACCCTCTCTGAAACGGAGGTAGTCAGCTATTACGAGAGAGTCAGGTATATACAGTGCTGTCGTTGGGAAAGTATTAGGATCGATGGGTCAACACTGGTGAGTTGTATGCGCGGGTTTCATTTGCACCTGCAAAGGTCAAGAATGCGCATGTGTTTGTATACTTGGGCCTCCTTCGAGGGTTGCGTACACGTAGGTGGTACTCCATACTGTTGTTGTTGGTATTATTGTGTGTGGTGTTCGGTTATTGATGCATCATTCTGGCTGATGCGGGAACAAATGCAAGTTGCGTTTACTGCTTTCAAAGAGGCCCTTTGGTCTTTAACACTTTCTCGGGCGACAGCGCGACAGGGCTTCTTGCGGAGGGGTTAAGTATCGACTCGGGCTGATCATAAACCCTCTCTGAAACGGAGGTAGTCAGCTATTACGAGAGAGTCAGGTATATACAGTGCTGTCGTTGGGAAAGTATTAGGATCGTTGGGTCAACACTGGTGAGTAGTATGCGCGGGTTTCATTTGCTCCTGCAAAGGTCAGGAATTCACATGTGTTTGTATACTTGGGCCGTCCTTCGAGGGTTGCGTACACGTAGGTGGTACTCCATACTGTTGTTGTTGGTATTATTGTGTGTAGTGCTCGATTATTGATGCATCATTCTGTCTCATGCGGGTACTAATGCGAGGTGCGTGTTCTGCTCAAGGTCAAGAATGCGAATGTGTCCATGTATCTGGGCCGTCCTTTGAGGGTTGCGTAGACGTATGTGGTACTCCATACTGTTGATATTGGTATTATTGTGTGTGGTGTTCGATTATTGATGCATCATTCTGTCTGATGCGGGAACTAATGCGAGGTGCGTGTTCTGCTCAAGGTCAAGAATGCGAATGTGTCCATGTACCTGGGCCGTCCTTTGAGGGTTGCGTAGACGTATGTGGCACTCCATACTGTTGATGTTGGTATTATTGTGTGTGGTGTTCGATATTGATGCATCATTCTGTCTGATGCGGGTACTAATGCGAGGTGCGTGTTCTGCTCAAGGTCAAGAACGCGAAAGTGTCCATGTACCTGGGTCTTTTGAGGGGGTTGCGTAGACGTACGTGGTACTCCATACTGTTGTTGTTGGTATTATTGTGTGTGGTGTTTGGTTATTGATGCATCATTCTGTCTGATGCGAGAACAAATGCGAGGTGCGTGTTCTGCTCAAGGTCAAGAATCCGAAAGTGTCCATGTACCTGGGCCGTCCTTTGAGGGTTGCGTAGTCGTAGGTGGTACTCCATACTGTTGTTGTTGGTATTATTGTGTGTGGTGGTTGGTTATTGATGCATCATTCTGTCTGATGCGAGAACTAATGCGAGGTGCGTGTTCTGCTCAAGGTCAAGAATGCGAAAGTGTCCATGTACCTGGGCCGTCCTTTGAGGGTTGCGTAGACGTAGGTAGTACTCCATACTGTTGTTGTTGGTATTATTGTGTGTGGTGTTTGGTTATTGATGCATCATTCTGTCTAATGCGAGAACTAATGCGAGGTGCGTGTTCTGCTCAAGGTCAAGAATGCGAAAGTGTCCATGTACCTGGACCGTTCTTTGAGGGTTGCGTAGTCGTAGGAGGTACTCCATAATGTTGTTGTTGGTATTATTGTGTGTGGTGGTTGGTTATTGATGCATCATTCTGTCTGATGCGAGAACTAATGCGAGGTGCGTGTTCTGCTCAAGGTCAAGAATGCGAAAGGGTCCATGTACCTGGGCCGTCCTTTGAGGGTCGCGTAGTCGTAGGTGGTACTCCATACTGTTGTTGTTGGTATTATTGTGTGTGGTGGTTGGTTATTGATGCATCATTCTGTCTGACGCGAGAACTAATGCGAGGTGCGTGTTCTGCTCAAGGTCAAGAATGCGAAAGTGTCCATGTACCTGGGCCGTCCTTTGAGGGTTGCGTAGTCGTAGGTGGTACTCCATACTGTTGTTGTTGGTATTATTGTGTGTGGTGGTTGGTTATTCATGCATCATTCTGTCTGATGCGAGAACTAATGCGAGGTGCGTGTTCTGCTCAAGGTCAAGAATGCGAAAGTGTCCATGTACCTGGGCCGTCCTTTGAGGGTTGCGTAGACGTAGATGGTACTCCATACTGTTGCTGTTGGCATTATTGTGTGTGGTGTTTGGTTATTGATGCATCATTCTGTCTGATGCGAGAACTAATGCAAGGTGCGTGTTCTGCTCAAGGTCAAAAATGCGAAAGTGTCCATGTACCTGGGCCGTCCTTTGAGGGTTGCGTAGACGTAGATGGTACTCCATACTGTTGCTGTTGGCATTACTGTGTGTGGTGTTTGGTTATTGATGCATCATTCTGTCTGATGCGGGTACTAATGCGAGGTGCGTGTTCTGCTCAAGGTCAAGAATGCGAAAGTGTCCATGTACCTAGGCCTTTTGAGGGGGTTGCGTAGACGTACGTGGTACTCCATACTGTTGTTGTTGGTATTATTGTGTGTGGTGTTTGCTTATTGATGCATCATTCTGTCTGATGCGGGTACTAATGCGAGGTGCGTGTTCTGCTCAAGGTCAAGAATGCGAAGGTGTCCATGTACCTGGGCCGTCCTTTGAGTGTTGCGTAGACGTAGATGGTACTCCATACTGTTGCTGTTGGCATTATTGTGTGTGGTGTTTGGTTATTGATGCATCATTCTGTCTGATGCGAGAACTAATGCGAGGTGCGTGTTCTGCTCAAGGTCAAGAATGCGAAAATGTCCATGTACCTGGGCCGTCCTTTGAGTGTTGCGTAGACGTAGGTGGTACTCCATACTGTTGTTGTTGGTATTATTGTGTGTGGTGGTTGGTTATTGATGCATCATTCTGTCTGATGCGAGAACTAATGCGAGGTGCGTGTTCTGCTCAAGGTCAAGAATGCGAAAGTGTCCATGTACCTAGGCCTTTTGAGGGGGTTGCGTAGTCGTAGGTGGTACTCCATACTGTTGTTGTTGGTATTATTGTGTGTGGTGGTTGGTTATTGATGCATCATTCTGTCTGATGCGAGAACTAATGCGAGGTGCGTGTTCTGCTCAAAGTCAAGAATGCGAAAGTGTCCATGTACCTGGGCCGTCCTTTGAGTGTTGCGTAGACGTAGATGGTACTCCATACTGTTGCTGTTGGCATTATTGTGTGTGGTGTTTGGTTATTGATGCATCATTCTGTCTGATGCGAGAACTAATGCGAGGTGCGTGTTCTGCTCAAGGTCAAGAATGCGAAAATGTCCATGTACCTGGGCCGTCCTTTGAGGGTTGCGTAGACGTAGATGGTACTCCATACTGTTGCTGTTGGCATTATTGTGTGTGGTGTTTGGTTATTGATGCATCATTCTGTCTGATGCGGGTACTAATGCGGGGTGCGTGTTCTGCTCAAGGTCAAGAATGCGAAAGTGTCCATGTACCTGGGCCTTTTGAGGGGGTTGCGTAGACGTACGTGGTACTCCATACTGTTGTTGTTGGTTTTATTGTGTGTGGTGTTTGGTTATTGATGCATCATTCTGTCTGATGCGAGTACTAATGCGAGGTGCGTGTTCTGCTCAAGGTCAAGAATGCGAAAGTGTCCATGTACCTGGGCCGTCCTTTGAGGGTTGCGTAGACGTAGGTGGTACTCCATACTGTTGTTGTTGGTATTATTGTGTGTGGTGGTTGGTTATTGATGCATCATTCTGTCTGATGCGAGAACTAATGCGAGGTGCGTGTTCTGCTCAAGGTCAAGAATGCGAAAGTGTACATGTACCTGGGCCGTCCTTTGAGGGTTGCGTAGACGTAGGTGGTACTCCATACTGTTGTTGTTGGTATTATTATGTGTGGTGTTCGGTTATTGATGCATCATTCTGTCTGATGCGGGAACTAATGCGATGTGCGTGTTCTGCTCAAGGTCAAGAATGCGCATGTATTTTTATACTTGGGCCGTCTTTCGAGGGTTGCGTACACGTAGGTGGTACTCCATACTGTTGTTGTTGGTATTATTGTGTTAGTTGTTCGGTTATTGATGCATCATTCTGGCTGATGCGGGAACTCATGCAAGGTGCGTTTACTGCTTTCAAAGAGGCCCTTTGGTCTTTAACACTTTCTCGGGCGACAGCGCGACAGGGCTTCTTGCGGAGGGGTTAAGTACCGACTCTGGCTGATCATAAACCCTCTCTCAAACGGAGGTAGTCAGCTATTACGAGAGAGTCAGGTATATACAGTGCTGTCGTTGGGAAAGTATTAGGATCGTTGGGTCAACACTGGTGAGTAGTATGCGCGGGTTTCATTTGCTCCTGCAAAGGTCAAGAATTCGCATGTGTTTGTATACTTGGGCCGTCCTTCGAGGGTTGCGTACACGTAGGTAGTACTCCATACTGTTGTTGTTGGTATTATTGTGTGTGTTGTTCGGTTATTGATGCATCATTCTGGCTGATGCGGGAACTCATGCAAGGTGCGTTTAATGCTTTCAAAGAGGCCCTTTGGTCTTTAACACTTTCTCGGGCGACAGCGCGACAGGGCTTCTTGCGGAGGGGTTAAGTACCGACTCTGGCTGATCATAAACCCTCTCTGAAACGGAGGTAGTCAGCTATTACGAGAGAGTCAGGTATATACAGTGCTGTCGTTCGGAAAGTATTAGGATCGTAGGGTCAACACTGGTGAGTAGTATGCGCGGGTTTCATTTGCTCCTGCAAAGGTCGAGAATTCGCATGTGTTTGTATACTTGGGCCGTCCTTCGAGGGTTGCGTACACGTAGGTGGTACTCCATACTGTTGTTGTTGGTATTATTGTGTTAGTTGTTCGGTTATTGATGCATCATTCTGGCTGATGCGGGAACTAATGCAAGGTGCGTTTACTGCTTTCAAAGAGGCCCGTTGGTCTTTAACACTTTCTCGGGCGACAGCGCGACAGGGCTTCTTGCGGAGGGGTTAAGTACCGACTCTGGCTGAACATAAACCCTCTCTGAAACGGAGGTAGTCAGCTATTACGAGAGAGTCAGGTATATACAGTGCTGTCGTTGGGAAAGTATTAGGATCGTAGGGTCAACACTGGTGAGTAGTATGCGCGGGTTTCATTTGCTCCTGCAAAGGTCAAGAATTCGCATGTGTTTGTATACTTGGGCCGTCCTTCGAGGGTTGCGTACACGTAGGTGGTACTCCATACTGTTGTTGTTGGTATTATTGTGTGTGTTGTTCGGTTATTGATGCATCATTCTGGCTGATGCGGGAACTAATGCAAGGTGCGTTTACTGCTTTCAAAGAGGCCCTTTGGTCTCTAACACTTTCACGGGCGACAGCGCGACAGGGCTTCTAGCGGAGGGGTTAAGTACCGACTCTGGCTGAACATAAACCCTCTCTGAAACGGAGGTAGTCAGCTATTACGAGAGAGTCAGGTATATACAGTGCTGTCGTTGGGAAAGTATTAGGATCGTAGGGTCAACACTGGTGAGTAGTATGCGCGGGTTTCATTTGCTCCTGCATAGGTCAAGAATTCGCGTGTGTTTGTATACTTGGGCCGTCCTTCGAGGGTTGCGTACACGTAGGTGGTACTCCATACTGTTGTTGTTGGTATTATTGTGTTAGTTGTTCGGTTATTGATGCATCATTCTGGCTGATGCGGGAACTAATGCAAGGTGCGTTTACTGCTTTCAAAGAGGCCCGTTGGTCTTTAACACTTTCTCGGGCGACAGCGCGACAGGGCTTCTTGCGGAGGGGTTAAGTATCGACTCTGGCTGATCATAAACCCTCTCTGAAACGGAGGTAGTCAGATATTACGAGAGAGTCAGGTATATACAGTGCTGTCGTTGGGAAAGTATTAGGATCGATGGGTCAACACTGGTGAGTAGTATGCGCGGGTTTCATTTGCTCCTGCATAGGTCAAGAATTCGCGTGTGTTTGTATACTTGGGCCGTCCTTCGAGGGTTGCCTACACGTAGGTGGTACTCCATACTGTTGTTGGAGGTATTATTGTATGAGGTGTTCGGTTATTGTTGCATCATTCTGGCTGATGCGGGAACTAATGCAAGGTGCGTTTTCTGCTTTCATAGAGGCCGTTTGGTCTTTAACACTTTCTCGGGCGACAGCGCGCCAGGGCTTCTTGCGGAGGGGTTAAGTATCGACTCTGGCTGATCATAAACCTTCTCTGAAACGGAGGTAGTCAGCTTTTACGAGAGAGTCAGGTATATACAGTGCTGTCGTTGGGAAAGTATTAGGATCGTAGGGTCAACACTGGTGAGTAGTATGCGCGGGTTTCATTTGCTCCTGCATAGGTCAAGAATTCGCATGTGTTTGTATACTTGGGCCGTCCTTCGAGGGTTGCGTACACGTAGGTGGTACTCCATACTGTTGTTGTTGGTATTATTGTGTTAGTTGTTCGGTTATTGATGCATCATTCTGGCTGATGCGGGAACTAATGCAAGGTGCGTTTACTGCTTTCAAAGAGGCCCGTTGGTCTTTAGCACTTTCTCGGGCGACAGCGCGCCAGGGCTTCTTGCGGAGGGGTTAAGTATCGACTCTGGCTGATCATAAACCTTCTCTGAAACGGAGGTAGTCAGCTATTACGAGAGAGTCAGGTATATACAGTGCTGTCGTTGGGAAAGTATTAGGATCGTTGGGTCAACACTGGTGAGTAGTATGCGCGGGTTTCATTTGCTCCTGCAAAGGTCAGGAATTCACATGTGTTTGTATACTTGGGCCGTCCTTCGAGGGTTGCGTACACGTAGGTGGTACTCCATACTGTTGTTGTTGGTATTATTGTGTGTAGTGCTCGATTATTGATGCATCATTCTGTCTGATGCGGGTACTAATGCGAGGTGCGTGTTCTGCTCAAGGTCAAGAATGCGAATGTGTCCATGTATCTGGGCCGTCCTTTGAGGGTTGCGTAGACGTATGTGGTACTCCATACTGTTGATATTGGTATTATTGTGTGTGGTGTTCGATTATTGATGCATCATTCTGTCTGATGCGGGAACTAATGCGAGGTGCGTGTTCTGCTCAAGGTCAAGAATGCGAATGTGTCCATGTACCTGGGCCGTCCTTTGAGGGTTGCGTAGACGTATGTGGCACTCCATACTGTTGATGTTGGTATTATTGTGTGTGGTGTTCGATATTGATGCATCATTCTGTCTGATGCGGGTACTAATGCGAGGTGCGTGTTCTGCTCAAGGTCAAGAACGCGAAAGTGTCCATGTACCTGGGCCTTTTGAGGGGGTTGCGTAGACGTACGTGGTACTCCATACTGTTGTTGTTGGTATTATTGTGTGTGGTGTTTGGTTATTGATGCATCATTCTGTCTGATGCGAGAACTAATGCGAGGTGCGTGTTCTGCTCAAGGTCAAGAATCCGAAAGTGTCCATGTACCTGGGCCGTCCTTTGAGGGTTGCGTAGTCGTAGGTGGTACTCCATACTGTTGTTGTTGGTATTATTGTGTGTGGTGGTTGGTTATTGATGCATCATTCTGTCTGATGCGAGAACTAATGCGAGGTGCGTGTTCTGCTCAAGGTCAAGAATGCGAAAGTGTCCATGTACCTGGGCCGTCCTTTGAGGGTTGCGTAGACGTAGGTAGTACTCCATACTGTTGTTGTTGGTATTATTGTGTGTGGTGTTTGGTTATTGATGCATCATTCTGTCTGATGCGAGAACTAATGCGAGGTGCGTGTTCTGCTCAAGGTCAAGAATGCGAAAGTGTCCATGTACCTGGACCGTTCTTTGAGGGTTGCGTAGTCGTAGGAGGTACTCCATAATGTTGTTGTTGGTATTATTGTGTGTGGTGGTTGGTTATTGATGCATCATTCTGTCTGATGCGAGAACTAATGCGAGGTGCGTGTTCTGCTCAAGGTCAAGAATGCGAAAGGGTCCATGTACCTGGGCCGTCCTTTGAGGGTCGCGTAGTCGTAGGTGGTACTCCATACTGTTGTTGTTGGTATTATTGTGTGTGGTGGTTGGTTATTGATGCATCATTCTGTCTGACGCGAGAACTAATGCGAGGTGCGTGTTCTGCTCAAGGTCAAGAATGCGAAAGTGTCCATGTACCTGGGCCGTCCTTTGAGGGTTGCGTAGTCGTAGGTGGTACTCCATACTGTTGTTGTTGGTATTATTGTGTGTGGTGGTTGGTTATTCATGCATCATTCTGTCTGATGCGAGAACTAATGCGAGGTGCGTGTTCTGCTCAAGGTCAAGAATGCGAAAGTGTCCATGTACCTGAGCCGTCCTTTGAGGGTTGCGTAGACGTAGATGGTACTCCATACTGTTGCTGTTGGCATTATTGTGTGTGGTGTTTGGTTATTGATGCATCATTCTGTCTGATGCGAGAACTAATGCAAGGTGCGTGTTCTGCTCAAGGTCAAAAATGCGAAAGTGTCCATGTACCTGGGCCGTCCTTTGAGGGTTGCGTAGACGTAGATGGTACTCCATACTGTTGCTGTTGGCATTACTGTGTGTGGTGTTTGGTTATTGATGCATCATTCTGTCTGATGCGGGTACTAATGCGAGGTGCGTGTTCTGCTCAAGGTCAAGAATGCGAAAGTGTCCATGTACCTAGGCCTTTTGAGGGGGTTGCGTAGACGTACGTGGTACTCCATACTGTTGTTGTTGGTATTATTGTGTGTGGTGTTTGCTTATTGATGCATCATTCTGTCTGATGCGGGTACTAATGCGAGGTGCGTGTTCTGCTCAAGGTCAAGAATGCGAAGGTGTCCATGTACCTGGGCCGTCCTTTGAGGGTTGCGTAGACGTAGGTGGTACTCCATACTGTTGTTGTTGGTATTATTGTGTGTGGTGGTTGGTTATTGATGCATCATTCTGTCTGATGCGAGAACTAATGCGAGGTGCGTGTTCTGCTCAAGGTCAAGAATGCGAAAGTGTCCATGTACCTAGGCCTTTTGAGGGGGTTGCGTAGTCGTAGGTGGTACTCCATACTGTTGTTGTTGGTATTATTGTGTGTGGTGGTTGGTTATTGATGCATCATTCTGTCTGATGCGAGAACTAATGCGAGGTGCGTGTTCTGCTCAAAGTCAAGAATGCGAAAGTGTCCATGTACCTGGGCCGTCCTTTGAGGGTTGCGTAGACGTAGATGGTACTCCATACTGTTGCTGTTGGCATTATTGTGTGTGGTGTTTGGTTATTGATGCATCATTCTGTCTGATGCGAGAACTAATGCGAGGTGCGTGTTCTGCTCAAGGTCAAGAATGCGAAAATGTCCATGTACCTGGGCCGTCCTTTGAGGGTTGCGTAGACGTAGATGGTACTCCATGCTGTTGCTGTTGGCATTATTGTGTGTGGTGTTTGGTTATTGATGCATCATTCTGTCTGATGCGGGTACTAATGCGGGGTGCGTGTTCTGCTCAAGGTCAAGAATGCGAAAGAGTCTATGTACCTGGGCCTTTTGAGGGGGTTGCGTAGACGTACGTGGTACTCCATACTGTTGTTGTTGGTATTATTGTGTGTGGTGTTTGGTTATTGATGCATCATTCTGTCTGATGCGAGTACTAATGCGAGGTGCGTGTTCTGCTCAAGGTCAAGAATGCGAAAGTGTCCATGTACCTGGGCCGTCCTTTGAGGGTTCCGTAGACGTAGGTGGTACTCCATACTGTTGTTGTTGGTATTATTGTGTGTGGTGGTTGGTTATTGATGCATCATTCTGTCTGATGCGAGAACTAATGCGAGGTGCGTGTTCTGCTCAAGGTCAAGAATGCGAAAGTGTACATGTACCTGGGCCGTCCTTTGAGGGTTGCGTAGACGTAGGTGGTACTCCATACTGTTGTTGTTGGTATTATTATGTGTGGTGTTCGGTTATTGATGCATCATTCTGTCTGATGCGGGAACTAATGCGATGTGCGTGTTCTGCTCAAGGTCAAGAATGCGCATGTATTTTTATACTTGGGCCGTCTTTCGAGGGTTGCGTACACGTAGGTGGTACTCCATACTGTGGTTGTTGGTATTATTGTGTTAGTTGTTCGGTTATTGATGCATCATTCTGGCTGATGCGGGAACTCATGCAAGGTGCGTTTACTGCTTTCAAAGAGGCCCTTTGGTCTTTAACACTTTCTCGGGCGACAGCGCGACAGGGCTTCTTGCGGAGGGGTTAAGTACCGACTCTGGCTGATCATAAACCCTCTCTGAAACGGAGGTAGTCAGCTATTACGAGAGAGTCAGGTATATACAGTGCTGTCGTTGGGAAAGTATTAGGATCGTAGGGTCAACACTGGTGAGTAGTATGCGCGGGTTTCATTTGCTCCTGCAAAGGTCGAGAATTCGCATGTGTTTGTATACTTGGGCCGTCCTTCGAGGGTTGCCTACACGTAGGTGGTACTCCATACTGTTGTTGGAGGTATTATTGTATGAGGTGTTCGGTTATTGTTGCATTATTCTGGCTGATGCGGGAACTAATGCAAGGTGCGTTTTCTGCTTTCATAGAGGCCCTTTGGTCTTTAACACTTTCTCGGGCGACAGCGCGACAGGGCTTCTTGCGGAGGGGTTAAGTACCGACTCTGGCTGATCAGAAACCCTCTCTGAAACGGAGGTAGTCAGCTATTACGAGAGAGTCAGGTATATACAGTGCTGTCGTTCGGAAAGTATTAGGATCGTAGGGTCAACACTGGTGAGTAGTATGCGCGGGTTTCATTTGCTCCTGCAAAGGTCGAGAATTCGCATGTGTTTGTATACTTGGGCCGTCCTTCGAGGGTTGCCTACACGTAGGTGGTACTCCATACTGTTGTTGGAGGTATTATTGTATGAGGTGTTCGGTTATTGTTGCATTATTCTGGCTGATGCGGGAACTAATGCAAGGTGCGTTTTCTGCTTTCATAGAGGCCCTTTGGTCTTTAACACTTTCTCGGGCGACAGC